>JAPXVT010000014.1:15331983-15344530 GCA_029823135.1 Acanthurus reversus | reverse complement strand
GCAACCAACCTGCTGTCGAAATTTGCAACAACAGAAATTTCCATCTTTTCTTCAAAAAAAGAGCGTCAAACAAACACATTCACTGTAAATAAATTAATTTCACTGGTGCCTCTTTTGAGACCCAATTTGCATGAAGTCAGTAGTTCCTCTTGAGGTCATGGGATGCACATATTAAAAAATGGCTGTCTAATAAGCTAATTTACATCCTGTGTAGAGGGGAGCAAGTAAATCAGATGATTTGTGCTGCGTCTTTGAAATTCAACGCATTAAAGAGGCTAACTTTCACCATCAGGGCTCAGTGATTAGGAATCTGCTGGGAGGCGGTAATTGCATTTCCTTCTGTGTGATCCCGTGTATTTTCCCCTTGAGGGAGGCCAGGCTGTTTTTCGAGAAGCACAACAACTTACACATCTTGCAACACACTCTCTGAGGGGTAAAACAGTGAAAGCAACAAACACAAATATTAGTAAAAGGGGAGATGTCCATCATTACATAGTTGTTGAAGTCTGCTCCTGCGTTGTCTCTAATTATTGTCCATGAAATGATAAAAAAACCCTGCACATTTTATTCCCCATAAAGTCTGCAGAATGCCATATGGACTCTACTTCATGCCTTCAGCTCACTTCTCCATTTCTTCAAAATAACTTATTAACCTTAATGCCACTCTCCACACTGCAGCATGAATATTCACCACTCTATTTATACTGAAGCTGAAGGCTGACAGCCTTAGCAAACCATATTTTACACCTAACACCGGCTCTAATTTATGTCAACACAACTGTGCCATTGTAAGGTAAAAAGCCTCAGACCCAACCACACACAGCCCCGTCATTATCTCACCCACATCAATAGATGCCATTATCTGCACGCTAAGGTCCAAAGGCTTAATGATCAAGTTGTCCTTCACCATGTGCTCATTAACCACTGTGACAAAGCCTTATGCACAGGTAGATTTCCTCTGTAAATGCCAAATGGAAGGTCACCAGAAGCGCTGAATTAGAGCACAAGCTGACAAAGTGCTGAGGAAGACGCAGTGGTTAAATGAAGGTTCTGCCCTCATATAAGACTCATGGAGGCTCGTGGTGATAGAGAAAAGGGTAGCAAAGTAAAGCAACCAAAAGGTGAACTAACATCAGTGTCAAATTGAAATTTCTCTTTGTAGCATTTACACAGAAATCCATAATGTTCCCATTATAAGACACACTTTCATAGCAGCATGGTGGCAGGAGGGTGAAGCATTTGAGAAGCTTCCACACGTTGCAGGCAAGGACAGGAGGGGAGACATCAGACTTCTAAGGGAAATAAAAAACTAATGCTCGAGCAGATTTTCCGTGGGTGTCATTATTGATGCTGATCCCTCAGCGCGTCACGCTACACTCTTACTAATCAGGTCTCACTGTAGTGTTTCCACACTGTCTCTCCCTCTGATCAATGACACTCTGCCCTCCTTTAAAAGCATGAAACTTCACAGAAAGTGTGAACTGCACAGCTAATCCACTCCGCCGGTATCCCGCTAAATCATCAACATGCCACATTAAATGGACAGAGGGGAGGGAGGAGTGTAAAGTAGGCAACGATTAAATCAGGTGTGCAGGACACACACACGCACATACACACACATATACACAATTGGCTGCAAGGAATGGTCTTTGAAAATAGGGATGCATCGATTTGATCCATGTTATCAGTATCAGGAATCCACATAACAGATCCACATTAAATACAGTTTTCAGTTTTGCTCCGCAGTGGTGAGTAATTCTGATATAATGAAGTACTGCTGATACTAAGCCATCACTTAGGAAATGTGCTTCAAAGTTGGCCTAACTGCATTTTAATGTGAACATGGCTGTATGCCTTCACTGTGAAACCTAATGAGCTGACAATGCCTTTTGCAGTTAGCTAACATTACCATGTTTGAGTTGAGGCGATACAGTTTTACTAAAAGTACCATTTCATTATGAGGAAAAGTCATTTTAAAAACGTGCATAGATGAAGGAAAGTTAGACTTTATTGCCAAAGTTTGATAATGCACAGTGGCTCAGCAAACGAACACTAACATTACATCAAATTAGCAGCAGACTTTTGGCAACTCAAGTAAAAAAAAACATCAGGAGGAGTACAGCCATGCTAGCTCCTATGTCAATGGCTATACCATGGCTTTACCACTGACATAGATAAAGATGGACAACAGCTCTCTGCCTTATCCTACAGTACAGAAATGAGGCCAATATATCCCTGATGTAGAGGTTGCCGTCTTGCACTGGTGACTTCAATTGTGGGTTAGCATGAGCTGTCATTCCAAAAACTACTTAAAACCAAACTTAACAGAAAACAAACTGCATGAGAAGAACAACTAAAGATGACAGAAAAAAACTGACATGCGCTTTAATTATTTAAGAAGCGGTCACTGTGTACATCTTAAATGTCAACAGGCTGTACTTAGGCCCAGTGTTGCTTTGAGCTCTGTGCTAACATTAGCATGCTAGCTTATTTATAATGGCAACGTATGCTAATGTATAGCATCATAAAGCCACTAATGACTGGCAATTCATTAACATGATACTCAAAGTTGCGTTTTGTACTGGACAAATGTAAAAATTTGACTAAACCCAACATATTTTTTTAATTCTTTTTCCGTTTTGGTCTACTACTTAGCTATACTTCACCAACAGGTAAGATACAGCATTAACATTGTATTAAATAAATTGCTTTACTTGATTTTTTTACACATTTTTTATAGCTACAGCTAAATCCACTTTGTCATCAAGAAGTCAACAATTCCCGAATTGACACACAGGTTGTCTATTCTCTTTTTTTTGCACAAACATTAGAGCAGTTACATTGACCATTTTATTTTTTGCAACAATTCCGATAATGCTCCTTCAGATGTTGAACAATTTTCCCCAGGTAAAGCCCATGTGTGGTGACTATAGAAAAAAAATCACTATTATAGGACTGATATTATAAAATGCTGTACAACAGCTTGCTTATAAGCACACACATGCAGTATTCAAAACATTAATGCTCTCTTCAGCTCATGTCATAACTGCCTCGTAGCAACAAAGCAGATACCGCATGACAAACATTTGTGAATATTTAATGACGTCACAGTCAGAAAGCTAATTGCGAGTCTTTGGGTACGATGCCACAGTGCCCCCAAAACAACACAGAACAAGCCTCCTCTAATTGACCTAAATGAGCCATGTAACAAATAGAAATCACTTTGATAATGTGTCATCACTTCCCTTAGAAATAGCGAGAGAGCGACAGGGAGGAGAGGCTACAAAGAGTGAGAAAACACATCCTGCCTGTCTGTGAGCCCCTCATCAAAAAAATACCACCTCCTAAACACATACATTTTTCCGTCTGTGTAAAACTACAAAGCAAACAGTCAAAACTCATCCCTCTGTCTGTCAAGGAGACAGCTGAATGGTCTGTAATCAATATGAGACTGCATGTGCTAGCAGGTACAGTCGCAGAGCAGGTGTGTTCATGTGTGTGTAAACGCACTGAGCAGCTTCAGGCTTTGTGTTGATGTTTAAATGAGTTTTGTCGGGGGGAAACTCCAAGGTTTCCTGGATAAAAGTGAGTCTCACTAGTCTCTGTTTGGGCCAGTATTAACTCTCTGATCCTACGTAGCTGCAGGCTTCTCCACTAACTTGATTAGGTAGGAATGAGCCAAGTGCTTTGTGCCCTTGCTAAAACAAAAACTCGCACAAGGACAAGCTGGCACAAACACACACATTTGCACACAAAGGGACACAAACACACTTGCAATGAGCTACTTTCTTTCAGCCTTTCCTTCCTTTTCCTTTCTTTAAGTGCATATATGCGGTCTCAATCCCTCCAAAAATAGCAGAGAGCTAACACAATACCATCTAATCAGCAGCAACAGCCCCATCAACCTCCCGGACAGATGAGGAGACGCACACGCCCGTATGGTATGTGTCTATAGCTGTGGCAGGTCTAATTTAAGCTCACAGCTAAATATACAGTGCAACGCTGCCCCTCTGAACCATGCAGCTTCATGACGCCTTTGATGGCCCAACATCAAAGCTGAATATCATCACTTTTAACTCCAATATATTAATTCACTTTCTATGTTTAGGTCCTGCCTCATATTGCTGTAGAGATGAAAAAAGTTAGCTTGCCCTCACGATGCATATTCATGCAGCGTGCACACACTACAACTGCTAAGAGTCTCAAGCCACACAAGGCTCCAAGTGAGCACATTTTGCTCGACTGACCTAAATTTCCCAGAAATTATGGTGCATATTAATTTGGAAATACCTTCCTGTGTCATTGTGATAACAATTGCAGGTTGTGGTCCTGGTTAATACCCACCTACCCACCCTCTCTCTCTCTCACACACACACACACACACACACGCACACACCAGTAAATCCCTGGGAGTCAGTTGCAGGAATACTGGGCGTGTTTAATGTGAGGTCTCCACTGGTGTTGACGAACCTACCCTGGGGTCCATCTGGGCTTCATTGTAGGCCAAAAACAGATGTTTCTGCGAGCATGTGTGTGTCTCTGTGTGTTTGCATGGTCTCTTCACCAGTTTAAAGCATGTGTGTAGAATATGTGTGTGTCTGCACAGCTGTCTACGTGACCCAAATGTATCTATTACTGCTGAAATGCCTTTTTGTCAGCGTGAGCATACCTGACCCACTTGTATCAGTTTATATTTACTTGCATGTTCCTCTGTGAGTTTGAGTTTGTATCTGTGCCTCCTCATATTTATTATTGTGTTAATAGTTAAAATTCTTTAGGGCGTTGTGAACAGATGCTTATCTGATCTGATTTATTGATACTTATATGTCTCTTCCACCACATGGTGACATGGTTTGTGCAATAGAACCTGGTATTTATGTTTCTTTTATGTCTGCAAAAATTCCTCTACACCTAGAGGAAAGAGTGTTTTGTAGAGCTGAAACGACTGGATGATTAATCGGTTAGTCAATCACACAAAATGAAACTGCAACTATCCAGAATTAATATCCTGATTCAGCCTATAAAGTGTAAGGACTTGCTGCCTTTGATATCTTACTGAGCTAAATGAATTTTGGTTTTGGTGGGATGCTAAGATGGAAAAGAACTAGAGACAAACATCCTGGAGAACATAATGAGCATTTATCACCTTTTTTTCTAAAACTGAATGGACAAAACAGCTAAATAGGAAATAATTGCTTACAGCCTCAGAGTGTTGTGTGCCTTGTAAAAAAAAAAAAGTAGTTTCTATATGTGAAGAATTGTACCTCTGCATTGTACCCACATGCTCATATGCAAAACCACACAGGCGTCATTCATGTTTGCTTTTCTTTTATACTTGCATGATTGCGGGTTTAACAAACGTGTGCATGCATAAGCGGTGTCAAATTGAGCCGAACACAACGTAAACGAAATGAATGTGTTCACATTTGTTTGTGAATGAATTTGAATTCGCCAACATGAATGGCCAGAGTTATGACAAGATGGGCTAGTTTAAAAGGAATGTAATTGAAAATTTTGCTTCTAAAGCAGTCATTTGTTGCAATTTTATGCTGAGAGTCTGAAAGGATAAATAGAGAAAAACCCAGCAGGCGGTTGAATCAACTAATTAACAAATCATTATTTCTCTGTTATTTTCATATTAGATAAAATTACAAAATTAGAACCTACAAAGTTATTTCAAGCTAGTTTGATTATATGGTGACAATTTTGAGACTAGAGTTTTTCTAATCAGGCTTTTCTTCTTCTTTTGTCTTCTTTTTAATGCATCTAAATCAAACAGAAAATCCTCTGACAACATCGATGAGTTGCAGATAAGCACCAGCTTACAAGTGTTTAACACAGATCCGCTTCTTTCTGTGATTAGACTTTAATACTTTACGTTTCCCTTTTAGAAAACCTTAAACATTGTTTTTGCCTTCAGCAGACAAGCTGATGGAAGTTTTGAGCTCTTCCTATTTTCTTTTCCCTTGTAGCATAACGGTGCAAAAGACACTGAGTCCCAAAGTGCATCATCACACTGTTACTCTGACTCGTGTTGTTCAGACGCGCACAGCCGGTGGACAAAGTCACAACAAATTTAAGTGTGTACGTGCGTGACGGTGCCATATAGCTGCGCTGCGATTTATTCTCCAGCTGAACACTCCAGCGAGTTCGTCTAGAAGCCTGCATATATTAGATTTGCTGCATGTACTATTTTCGTTCAAGTGAGCTTATGTGAAAATGTGCACACACTCACACATCCAGGAATATGAACATGCATGTGAATGAATGCATTTCTCTGTCTGCCAGTGATTTCTTAGAGACATCGAGCCGCTCTGTTCTCTGAGAGGACTGAAACATGATGAAGTAAGGGCTTTCAGACTCACCCTGACCTGCTCCTCAAAACGTGAAAAGAAATGAGCAAAAGACTAGAGAGGGTGAGGAGACGAGAAAGTCGTTTAGGGTCACTTGAGGTAGATTACTAGAGAGGCTGGTAATAATGAGAGGAATAACGGAACAAAGGATGAAGGAGATGCAGGGGAGGATGAGGAAAGGAGGTTCGCTGAGATGAAATGAAGGGACAGGCTCGGATGGAGGGAAGAGGTGAGAGGGGGTGTTAAAAAGGTTAAACGTGAACAAAAGGAGCCGTGAGTGAGCAGGAGAATGGAGAGGATTAATAGATGGAAAGAAAGAAGGAGTTTAGAGGCACTTCAGAGGAAGGAAAGTGTGGTTTTGCTATGAAGAGAGCCTGGGATCCCCGTGGATAACACACACCACATGCCATGAAAGTGCAGTCCCTCACATCTCTCCAGTCCTGTGTGCGTATGTCATGTGCCAGGAGAGCAGCCCCACAGAGGTAATTGAATCAGGACATGAAAACAACGGGGGAATAGACTCGGGGCGAGCTGGTCAGGCACAGCTGGAAAAGCAACAGTTCCCCTCATTTGATGCTAAAGGGAAAGGAAACAGCGGTATTCGGGGTATCTGGGACTGTGGCGTCTGGAGAGCTGACTCCACATAGCCTTTCACAGGAGCCACAGCTCCAGGTGCAACACAGTGCAGGTCTGTTTAACATCCAATTTACTTCTTTAGACCACCTCCGCATCTGCGTGTCTCTGTTTTGTACCAACACTTTTGGCCTCTCTCTGTTTTTCTTTCATGCAAACTGCAATGCTATCGTCTGTCGCTGTGTGAAATGATAACAAAACGGGTGAAAATGGATTCAAACACACCCCTGACAAGGACAGGCAGACTGAAATAAACCAGTTCACATGAAAAAACAGCTTTACCAACCTAGACGCTTTTACAGGCTAGAAAACATTACAGGGGAAGAAGCCAAAACAGGGCGAGCGGGAGCTAAAGTGCTCTGTTTGCCGTGCATTTTGGTCCAGGCTCATCAAGCAAACTACTGCTTTTGTAAAGGGGAAATTGCCTGTAAAAACTTCTCTGCTACCTCATCCTGCAGACTGGAGAAAACCTGGAAGTGAGGGTTCATTGTGGCGGCAGCATGTAAATAAACATAAACAACACTGGGTGTAAACAAGCCTAACAGGGGTAAGGAGAAAAAGCTGGTCCAGGCTGTTAATGTCTGCTCTTTTTCTATTAGACGGGACCCCCTGGCTGCCTCACACAATTTTGTTATTCTTCTGGGGCTGTGAGTGTGGGTGTCTGCATTGTGAGCCCGTGTCTGGAGGTGATAAAACAGCAGAGAGCACATAAATAATGACTTAATGATCCCCTCCACCCTTTGCTATAATGATGACGGTGGAGTTTTCCAAGCCATCCACATGTGGCCTCCAGGTGTGCTCGACTCCTTCTCTGTAACTTCTTAACCTCCCATCTTGCGAAGTCCATTTCTGTTTCATCCTTTGTCTACTATGCCACCAACACTATGCATCCATATATAAATGTTTTTACTTCTGTGAGAACATTCGTCTTGTTGCAATTGCAGAAATAAGCTTTAAATAGATGCAAGAGCTGGATGATCTGCATTAATCGACCCGTCAAGTTGCATTCTTCTACACACAGGGAGTGTATGAAAGAGGTAAATGTGGATGTGGATGTGGGGAAAAAGGGAGAAAAACAGGTAATTTTGAGTGACAGAATGTGTGGGACCAGATGCAGAATCAGAAAGCGGCTAAATTATAGTCCAGCTGCTGAGGCAGAAATAACAGCATGATTTATGTAATTGTTTCTTTAGGTTTGCTACGCTACTAAAGCTTTAAAACAGCAGCAAACCACGTGACCGTACACTGCAATTAACATTACTTACCTCCTTCACAGTAATCATGCTCAGCGGCTAAATATGGAAGTGGCTGATTTTTAGTTTAGTTAGAATTATTTCAGCCTTTTCTGCAAAAGGCGTTGTTATTTTACTAATATGACAGCTTCTGAAAAGCAGCAAATTTGAATCAAAACTCTGAAGTCTGGATGTCATCAATTTGCACTGCGAGAGAAAAAGGATGACTAAGAAGCACTAAAAGGGTGAGAATCAAAAATGAGATAAAATGACGGCAAGCTGACAATTACTATAATCGCTTCAGCTAAAAAAACTGACGAACCTGGATGTCTAAGAGGGTGAGATATCACCCACTGTGTGTGCATGTGTGCTCATATGCAATTACTGCAAAATCCTTTAAAACCAGGCAAAGAAGAAACATATATTTGCAATGAGAGGGTGTTAATTATGATTTATGGGACCCGGTGGGGGGAAAGAGTGATGCGGTGTGTGTGTGTGGAGCTGCGCTGATGACAATGACAGGCTACAATGGGGTCTTGTTGTGCGCAGAGACCTGCCATCGCCTGCGGGTGTTTGGCCTGAATTGGTTCCAGGAAGCAGAAAACTGCTGTTTTTTATGCTTATTAACACACAACACCAGCCGTAAAACTGTACATAAGAGCTATAAGTGTCCTTGAGTGAGTTACCGCATCCCTTCCAGATCCAGCTGAACCTGCACTCTGACCTTCTGTATCAGAAAGAGGGCGGACAAAAAGACTATTTCCCTCTGGGGATGAATTAAGCACTGTATTAAAATTATGGTTTTCAGCACAGAGAGAAAAAGGGGTGGGTGGAAGCTGTAATGAGGCTGAGGGATAGGAGAAAGAAAACACTCCTTTTTTCTTAAAAACAATCCAGATTGGTTTGCAGTTCTCCAGTTACAAATTTCCGGTTGTGTAACGCAAACAGAGGCATTAAAAAGCCAAAAAAAACCCTCAACTATCTTTACTCGCCCAATTACCTCCTGAGTATCAGCAGCTTGATGGTCTAGCAACAGTTTCCTCATTGCGTTGTGCAATATAACTCCTTTTTTGTGTGCTTTTCTAAAGTCAATAAAAAGACGTCAGCCCTGCAGGAAAGACTCCCCTTTTTGCCCTCAACTGCTGCAGAGAAGGGAGTACTTCTCTACCCAGAAAGCCATTGGGGAGCAGCGTGGAGCACAAAATAGATCAGGATGCTATTGGGCCTTTGCTTCAGAAGGGCAGAGGTCTATTTTTAATGACAACAAGAGCACTGCAACAAAGGGTTGTGGAAGGTCACGTCCAGAGGAAATTTATCCTCCGCGTAGGAGTTCCTCCCTCGCTGTGTCTGTCTTCAGGGTTCTGCAACAGCTGCAACAAAAATCCATTTTTTTCTTCGTTTAAATATTATGAGTTGACTGAGCTAATGATTATAAGGGAAAAACACGCAATTATGCCTTGAATTAGTGTGTGTTTTCATGCAGTGGTGCACCTTTCCTGATCACCTATAGGTGTGTGTCTTTGAAAGGACAGCGGGGAAGTTGGGGTCAGGGTTGGGGTCAGCTCTGGTCGAGCTGAGGTCAGCTGAAGCAGTCTCTGAGAAAGTGAAACAGGAGCCTTTCCTGTCAGTGACTCTTGGTCACCCTGCTGACCCTCCAGGGGCCCCTCACATGCACCTGAGCGCAGAGCATGTGAACCAAAAAGCAGAGCTATTAATATTCACCATATCTGCACACATGGATGTTTTTTTTTATCTCTCTGCTTTGCTTATTCTTGCTGATTATTTGTTGGTATCATCTTTCTGTCTCTGTGTCCGCTTCCCTCGCCGTCGAATCTTGGCCTACATTACATGACGCTGCTGGGATGTGTTTTTAGGCACTTTTAAGGTGTTTATTTGTATTTGATTCTTCTGTCTTTTGTATGGCAGACAGAGAAGGGAAAAGAAAACAGCTCGTCTCATCCCAGAGAATCTTTAAACAATGCACTTCAGTCCCAACAGGGCAGACGAAGCACAGGCAGAGAGTCAGCACAACTCTTGAACATAACTCCCTCCTCAGGGGGATTCAGTAATACAATAGAGCCAGAGCAGGAGAATAGAAACATTCTCTTGTTTCATGAACAGCATAATCACACCACTGTATTAGCCAACTAACACTGTGTATGGAGAAAAGGACACTCCTGGCAATGCCTCTAGAATTACTCCTCTGTCTTTTACAGCAACTGATATCCTTATCGCCGAGGCGCAGTACCTGGCTAAACTTTTAAAGACTTAATGTTCCATAACAAAATATCCCCTGAGACCAAACTCCCCCTCATGTACAAGAGTATTCAACTCCAAATGACCACTTTCTCCTGTGCAAAGAGCTTAAAAAAAATCAAAGTCAAGTCAGCTTAGCGTGCTTTAAGTGTGCAATCAACAAAATAAGGCGTTTGCAGGCGGGCAGCTGGGTCACTAACTGAGGGTTCATTCTTCCTGATGGTTTATTCAAGGAAGAATGAAATGTTATCCAGAAAGAATAATACGTGGTTTGTTATTCACTGCTGGTGGTTTAGATCAGACCACACATCCCCTGCATGGTTTCACCTTCAGAACTGAGGCAGCTTTGTGTCTACAGTGGGCTAGACTACACATTCACATTCATGCCCGACGCAGACTAGTAAAGGGCATGACTCACGAGACTCTCATGTCTGGAGTGTGTGTGTGTGTGTGGGGAGTTCACAGGCAAGGCTTTGGAAAACAGTACAGTAGGTGTGTGTGTGTGAAGGAGCACACCACCATCCATTGCCAACACCACACGACTTTGTTTTCATACTCGTTTTTCACTTTTTGCTTCCTGGATTTCAAGGGCGTTGGTTTGCTTTCAGGCACACAATGAAGTCAGAGGTCAATTCATTTAATACTGAGTAAACTGCTACTTTACCAAGGCAGTACCCCTAAGTAAAATTCTTTTTTCTCCCTTTATGAACAATAATGTTTAATTCTAGCCTGTTTTGAATCTTTTACCTGCAAATACACAAACAATAAAGGAGGTGCAGTTGCTTTTTCCTGTCTCTTTTAGTGCCCTCAATCTTCCTCCCAACAACCTCCTGCAGTAAGAGTGGGCGATGCAGTGGTGGAAGAAGTGCTCAGATCCTTGATTTAGTTCAAATTACCAATTCAGCACTGTGAAAATACTCCATTAAAGTAACAGTCCTGCATTCAAAATCCTTCTTAACTCAAAAAGACACTTTACCAGCAAAATACCCTGGAACTAAAGTGCTGTGCTGTGACTGATATATTACCTTTTACTGCATTAATCTATTGTTTGTAATGATGCATAAATGGCATTCCTCAGTTGTATTTTGGCTCAGTGGCTACCTGAACAGTGTATTAGTCATGAAGCAAGAAATGCAAATCTGTAATACATAATTTATTTTCTCTCTCTTTCCTAACCCGTTAATTATAATTTTGGATAATTCCAACTCTTTTTGCCTACATCTGTTTAAATTTAAATGTTTAATTTGTTTAATCTGTTTAACTTAAACGAAAGCTGGCTGTTAAAACAATGTAGTGAATTAAAAAGTATATTTCCTCTGAAAAGTGGAGTAGAGGGAAGGAGCAGCATTAGGAGGGGAAAAACAGGAGTGCGGTTCAAGTGTGTCAACATTTAAATCTTCTTGGTTTCTTTCCAACTGTTTGTAGTCTAAGAGGCAAAACCCAGGGCAAAAAAGAAAAAGCTGATAATTTAACACGAATCAGGTAACCTTTGACAATATTGGACAATAATACGTCGACAAAGAGAACATTGTTTTGAGGGAGATTTTAGGGAGTAAACAGAGCAACAGAAAGAGTAAAAACAGTAAAAATGGATTTAGAGGGATTTTCAATAACATTTTGTGATAAGGTTCCCTGACTCCCACATGGACGGCACTGCTTACTTCATATTCTCTTCCTTCATCTTGTTTTTCTCTTATCTGTCAGTTCTCTCCTCTCCTGTCTTTCCCTCTCTTGTTGCACACTTTTGTCTGTCTTCTGCCTCCTGTCTGTCTCTCCGTCCGTCCCTCTCTAAGGACTTCCAGCGCTGACAGATGAATCTAGCAGACGGATGCATCGGGGGACAGACAAGTCCGCTGCCTCTAGAGAGAAACTGCTCCTTGTATATAAAAAAATTTCCCTGCAAGCCGCTCAGGCTGCCTGTCTGCTTGTCAACCCTTGTATCAGCCCTTCTATCTCCGCATAATTCCCCTTCCGTTTTCTTTTGCCCTTTTTTTGCACTCAAAAAGCAGGCGCCTCCCTCCTCGCTTTGTCTGGGAAACTTAAGTTCTTATCTTTTCACCTCTATCTGCGCAG
>JAPXVT010000014.1:15242671-15254713 GCA_029823135.1 Acanthurus reversus | reverse complement strand
CAACTCAAAGTCCATTGAAACGTGAGGAGACAACTTTGAGCTGTAAGTTAAAAAAAATCTCCAGATTATAGTTTCAGGTTTTTCCTCAAACAGCTGCTCAGTTTTTATCAGACTGGAGGAAGCAGAACATCTGTCAGGACTATTTTCAGCAGTGGATGAATACACATTTGATCCTTTTCTGAGTGTTTGTGGCAGCAGGACTGTGTGTGTGTGTGTGTGTGTGTGTGTGTGTGTGTGTGTGTGTGTGTCTTAGTCTGGAAACAGAGCTGGATCAGTAGTATCAGCAGGTGTGAACACAGCAAAGACAATAAAGGTGGATGTTTGCGTTTGGGAGCATTGCTCTCCCATTGGAGCATCTCGCTAGGGGTGAGCAGCTGTGAATAGCTCTCTAAAAGCTGCTAGTCCCATTGGGAACCAGCAGCTGTGAACAAACACATAAAAGCTTAGGATCTGCTGCAGCAAGGGAGCACTTATTGTAAAAACTGTCCTATGAGCTTCCATTCAGTTAGTGCACCTGCACCGGAGTACACAAACTCTAGTTACATGCTTCTTTTCACTTGAGGAAATAAATAACTTCTGACTTATTTCTGTAATACATGGTGCCCCCAACACTTCACCTTACATTGACTTTTCTGTCAGCTGCACTTTGCTGCCATTTATCTTTTCTAAGAAACAAGTATCTTTTTAGCTAACGGACAAAATACTGTTCAAATGTGCAGGTCATTGCACTGACGCTTTGCTTTTGCACACTTGTTAATGTTAAGGCTACGTATGCATAACATGCTAATTTGGATTATTGTACAATAGTGTCTTTTTAAGCTTGCTAAATCTTTTCTGGTACAAGTGAACACAGGATCTTTCTGCTAGGATGCTTTTTAATGTGAAAACAATCAAAAAAAATTGTGTTTGGTTATTTATGACATAACTGTGATGCAACAAAACTGGTAGGTGTAGGGTAGCGCATGTTATTTTTGCAGTGGAAGCCTTGTCATTTGAATATCAGATGACATTGTAGTAAGATACTTAATTTGTATTTCAGTTTTTCAAGGAGCCGTAATTTTTAAATGTTGTGCAGCTGTTTCCACTATTTGTAAATCAAAACTGCACTCGTTTAACACTGAGAAAATTAAAACTGAGATTGAAAATACTTCATTGTGCAAAAAGGTAAAAATCTTTCCGAGCATACATGAACAAAAATAAAGATGTGAGATTTGTGTGTCATTACATCTTCCACATGAGCTACTTGAAATAATTTTAGTTCTTGAAATACTTCGAAAAGAAGAGAAATTGTATTTACAATTACTACAGTACATACATTTAGCCTGGTTTTCTTTAAACAAATGAGATGATTCAAATAAATAAACTGTCTTTCCCATCTGTTACTAATGTAATAAAGTCTGTTTTATTTTTTTTTTTTAGAAATTCCAAAAGTTGAACTGCATTGGAAGCAAGTTTAGCCCCATAAGCTGAGTCACTTTTACTGTTTGTGCTTCCCAGTTCTCTGGTGCACCTGTATACATTCACTGTTGACAGGGTTGCTGCAGTGCTGTGGAACTGGGGTGGATGCTGCTCTGAGGTCTGGCTGGGGATCGCCTGAGTGACTTAGGCAGAAGTGTTGCCCCGGCAACAGCACATCCTGGCTCTGCTTGGTGAAAAGGCCTTACAAAAGGGACACTGACTTCACAACACAAACAACTCCGCTGCCACTGCTGTCGCCTCGCCGCATAAAGTCTAATTTTACACAAAATATTTATGTTTAAATGAATATAGACGTGTTGTAGATATGGAAGGAGTGTTGACTGATTCCTAAGGGATCTGATGATTCCTTATGTATGTGGGTCGTAATTAGTTTGTTAGTTTATGCATTCATTCAATCATGCATGCAGCATGAAGAAAAAGTGAAGTCAGCTCAGTTTTAAAACAGCGTGCCTATATATAAGATGCATTGTGTCTTTCTCAATTACTGTAAGACCAATAAAACATTGTAGCCTTAGTAAAACATTCTGAAATGAAGTGTCTAGCACAGTTTTTCCTTTACATAAAAAAGTAGCAAAGCACCTCATTAAAATTTCAGTTAAACTACAAGAGAAATTCAGCGAAAACATTTAACATAAATCTTGCATTTGAATATTACAAAGAATTTTTTTAGACTTAATTTTTTTTTATCTCCCATTTTGAGAGATTATTTAAAATGCAGATGCAAGGTTCAGTTGTGCAGTGTGTGTGTGTGTGTGTGTGTGTGTCTGTGTGTAGCTGTGTGCCATTGACAGGGACATACTGTATACTCACAAGCCTCAGACCCTCTTCATTCACCTCACAAGTACAAAGGATGCCCTCTGCAACCCCTGTCAACTACAAGGTCCATCAATGGGAAGCCGGTGAATGAGAAAGAGGAAGTGTGTGTGTGTGTTTGGTTCAAAGAAAATGGGTAGATGTCAACACACTGTGGCCTATCCTGACATTCCTTTGTCTACCTATCTATTAAGAAGTGTGCTGGTGGTGTTGCAGTGTGGGGCTGAAATCCACCGACACTGTCATATTCAATTCACCAACAGGCAATATTCCCTATAATGGAAATCATTTTCCGTGGTTTCCTGCTTGCTGCCGTTTAAATGGTCATAAAACTAAATTGAAACCTCTGACAGCACCTTTCCCACGAATGACACACGTTATAACTTCCAAAAACGTGGTCAATGTGCTTCCATCTTCCTTTAATGGCTTCCACTGTAGACCAGACCAGTTTTATTTTTGTGTCAGTGCCGCAGTCACAGAGCAGTGGTCTGAATAATAAAACTAATCAGTTCCTTTCAGCAGGTGCGTCATTTTGCAATGAAAATCTCTGACGACAAACAGCATGTGTGTGAGTGTAGATATCTGTTGCGTCTTACGCTCTTGGTAGGTTGTGAAGAGGATGCGGAAGCGGCTTTTGCGACTGGCCTCGTCCGCCCACATGCGGATGACTCCCAGCGTGGACACCAGCATGATGTCGTTGGCCACCGTGGAGCAGAACTTGCTCTTTAGATCTTCCACTGAACTGTGACAAGACAGGATGAGATAAGACGCCATAGATCATTATCAAGGAACATGGTTATTTGCCGTGCATTTAAATAATCCTCATTATTGGAGTGATGCCAAGAGCAGCCATGGTGGCTCATTTCTGTCAGGCCCATTATCGTGTGATCACTCTATTTTCTGGGTATCTCAACATACTGTAACAAATTAGATTGTTGTGGAGCTCTTATTTCTTTTTAAACTTATTATAGTCGATGATTCAATTACATCCAAATCTCAAGATATCAATTTTTAAATGAAAATTATTATGTTAACATGATTTTTTGAGATAAACACAATTTTATGAATGAAGTTGCAACAAAAATTCTATTCTATCAGTGCAATATACAGGAAAACTACACTTTCTTGCTTATGGTGCATTAAAAATATTAATACCTCTTTCAAATCTAACTGTTCAGCGAGCAGCTACGAACAGCAGACAGTTAGCTTACACCTCGATTCCACCAGACAAGGTCAGGGCTCAGTGACGTTGCATCTGAGACAGAGTTGTTGTATCTGTCCTCCCCTAAGCGGCATATCCCATTGAAACCCTTGTAGGAGCAGAGTGTTTTGCCTGCCCAATTTTGTTGACTTGCTCAGATTTTGTGGAATTTTTTCTGGATTTTTGTGCTGCTGCTACTATGTATAACCAGGCTATGTAGTTAAATCATCGGGATGACTGGAGTCCAAAATGGGTGTTTTTTTTTAAAAAAATAAAATTGATGGTTGCTCCATATTTTCACTGTGTCTGACTTTCTGCTCTGCCTCTGGAGGAAAGCAGTGTCTACAATGTCTGCGATCACCTCTGGTGGCCATTTCACAGCCATGCTTCGTGAAATGAAGCAACTAGCTTAGCATAAACACTGGTAAGGGGGCAAAGTTAGCCTGGCTTTGTTCATAGGTGAGAAAATCCACCTACCAGCACCTCTAAAACTCACCAATTATCATGCTATAGCTCATTTGTTAATTCAGTATAAAAGTCAAGTTTTTATTTTAATGAGGGGTGCAGTGACTTTCTGGAGTCGCCAGCGGTTGCCTTGGAACTTCAAGGTAATGACAAGGCTACCTCTGTTTCCAGTTTATATTCCAAACTACTGGCTTTGGCTACATATTTGGTAATGTGATGCTAATCTGACATAGACTGACTAAGATTAACAAAAACAAAGTAACCGTAATTTGACAATACCAGTTATCTTTTTGTCCTGATATTTAAGCAGAAAAAAGACTGTATGTTGTATTTCAAGATGAAGAGTCACGATCACAACATGATCACAAGAACCAAATCAGCCACTTTAACCATTTAAAGAACAAAAAACAAACAAAAAAAGGGGGTGGGGGTGGGGGGGTGCAAAAACAAAAAAACCTTCGGTCGCACCTGCCACCATCGTACACTGCCACAAAGTTGCGCTTGCACTCATTGGAATTGGCCATCTCATAGTCCAGAAAACGAAGGTAGATCTGTCCAGTGCAGGGAGGCAGAGAGGAAGAAATACAGAGAGGAAAGGAGAAGATCAAATGAGGAAATCTGAAGACACACCTGAGAAAACTAGTTATATAAAAGACAGAAAAAGCAGAAAATATTCCAGCTTTCTCCTTGTACATCCTGTACATCTTATTCATTATCCTGGTGCCTGATGTAGCAGCTCTGAAATAAGAGTGACAGGCTGCAGCCTGTACAAATCATTACATACGCATATCAAATGAGAACTCAGACGGACAGATTCTACTAGCTTTAGACTCATTACACATATCTGTTGAGGTAAGGCTTTACACAAAACCTACATCCTTGTTAAACTTCACAGAGGCCTTGGACATTTTGCCACAAGCTTTGACTGGATAAGAGAGAAAGTGTCATCCGCCTACAGCTCATTTTACTTCCCTCTTGATCAGTGGACTCCAAACACACACAGTGCATAACAAAGACTTTCAAACCGTGACAATCATATACAATGTTTGGGCTTTTTTATTAACTCCAAATAACAATCGGTCATTGAGTGAAATATCCACCTTGCTATCCACCTTGACTCCCTACAACTGCCCTTCTAGGTGAAACTAACGCTTCCTGATTGCAGGCACATCATTGTCTGTCACTCATTCATCAGGCTGAGATCTCGCCCAATCACAGCCGTGGTTCTGGTCGGCTGCGCACAGCACTCACCATCATTACGGCTAATGAGTGGACCGCTCCCGAACTGTGACAGGGAAATGTGACGCTTTAAATGCCCAAAGACAAAAGCTGCAGATGGGAGCAGGATAATGGACCTCGCAATGTCAACTCAGCTCCAACAACATGACAAGTGAAATGGATCGGAGGAGGGAAACAAGCTAGTCAGTTCCCCCGAGTTCTCATACTGGTGTCAGTAATCTTCCGCCTAATAAAAGTTTGTCATGCTCAGACACTCTGTTGGATGTATTGGCTTTGTCTCTGCTGTGATGCTGACGCTGTGGAATGAAGTTCTGTTCAAAATCACTGCTAGCTTCACAATGCAAAGATGAATGCACATATATATAAGGTACTGTGCATCGGGAGCGTGCACCATTCCTAAAACTAATTTGTCGCACAGAGTGTATGGAACTGTATTGATATTAATGCCTCAATCCCTGCAGAGAAGGCTGGAAGATGGAAGACAATTTTCTAGCAGGTGTCAACGGGGAGTGGTGTTGTGGTCGCTTCAATATTGCATGAATTTCCAAACCAGTGCCTTTAAATGTGATTAAAAGATTGAGACAGATGTAAAATTAGGTTTCTTGACAGGCTGGATGACACAGGGATTGGGTCAGTGATCTGAAAGGAACAAATCATGATGACATTGTAGGAAGTTAAATTAAAAAAAAAGGCTGCTAGGATTTGAAAAAAACAAAAAAAATCTGTCATAAGAACAACTTAAAGGACCTTACCAGTCTATTTTTGACTTTGTATACTTCATGTTGAAATAGGGTGTAGAAACACTATAGGACACGTGAAAGTTGCTAGGTATAGGTAATTCACCCTCCTAAAGAGAATGTCTGTGTTTATTTGGTCAAAATCAATGAGGGAGGGGGGCATGAAGTGGTATGGTCCTTTAAGCACACAATAGATATGCACGTTTATAGACTTAGTATCTACAGCTCTAGTTTCCTGACTGCTATAAGTAGGCTATAAGCTATAAGTTGCAAGTATAGAAGCAATAGCACAGAGAGATGATTCATTTATTGATGTAATTTCACTTGCAAGTACAGGGCAGCCAAGTGAAACAATAAGGGTCCTTCACCTACTACTGTACCTGTTGTCTTGCTGTCAGTGTGAACTGTAAAAACTGAAACATTTGTGCAAGACAGATGGAAATGTCTCTGCTGGACATTGCTATCATTGTGAGTGCTGAGAGCTGCAGGCTCAACTTGAGAGCAACAAGGACCAAAAGCTATTTCAATTATTGTTATTTGCTAAAGGGGGCCAGTGATAAAAGATAAAAGCCTTTACACTGTGATGCCACATGCACCCTTTTATGCAGTAAAAGATGACAGCCTCATGTTGCTGAATCAAAAATGTATCACTTTTATTGCATAAAATGGTGTAAATGGTATCACAGACTGCAATCGTTCCCCCTGCATCCTACTGAGCTTAAGCATTGAAATATAATCGCTACAATTCTTCATGCTGGTGATATCTCTGCTGAACATTTACATTCAGTAAAACAAAAACTAAGAGACTTGACTGTAAAGGTGATCAAAAGGGCCTCATTGTGCGCAAGAGACACGCTTCAGCCCTGCAGATACAAAAGGGAAAGCTTCCCACGTTGCTTTTTCTGCAGCTCTTGTTGCAGAACTCTTTTAAATAACCAATGATGAAGAAAAATCAGAGTGCAGATGGCATCACACAGCCAAATGACTGCAATGGATCAGAAAGATACAATCACCAATTTGTAGGACGTGAGATTGGCCCCAGCAGGAAAAATTGGCTGCCTTCTCATTGATTCTGCAGCGCCCAATAATGACGCAGAATCCATCACTGACAAGGAAAGATGTGCCCTCACTGTTTTCGTTACTGATACTGTTAATTGCAGTCAGACCCACTGTCCATATTTTGGCCATTATGTTCATGAAAAGATGCAGAAGCTATTAGAACGTGCAGGCAGGTGTGGAAGAAAACAGACAAGACGCAAATGATGTCTGACGAAAATGCACTTAGTGTTTTGAGTCAACAGACGGCAACTACAAAATATTCCTCCGCAACTAACAGCTGTCAGCTGAAATTTGGACGGCTGTCGAAATAAAGAACACAAAAAGAAGAGGAAGTGTAAAAAAACACTACAGTTGCTGAGAGTTGTTATTTTGCAAAACTTCTCATCCAATTCTCTTCCTTAGACAGCGTTTATCTCTTTATCCTGAGAGATAATTGTGTGTTGCACAGGGTCAAAACTAACTGCATGTTGCTCTTAAAATAATTTTGGATACCAGTAAAAGCCAATTAATTTGTTTGTTTTTTGAGGTAGTTTTCTGAGAAATGTATTTGTAGACGAAGCTGAATATTAAAAGACAAATGGTGCTGTAAAGCAATCACATTATGGCATTAAAAGTGGTGCAGTGCTGTCACTTCTGGCAACAACACATGGTCATTATTGCTTACTTGCAGGTATATCTTTCAGCAAGTCTCCCCTTTCCTCACCTTTTGCACCTCCCTTCTCTCTCCCATCTGCTCCGTCACTGCTAAACTTAATCCCTATACATTCAGATCTCCGATAAAATGCATTATTAAGTGTACCTTTTCCATTTTTCCTGCGCCTCTGTCCTCCTCTCCTCCCTTCTCTCTGGAGTGCTTAGGTGCAGTCTAATTAGAGCCTCCGGTATAGGATGTCATTATCTCTCTGCTGTTTCTGGCACACTGGGTACAGTGCAGTACTGTATCAGCATAGGGAAATGAAAGCCTTGCCTTGTCTGCAGCACAACCTCATGCATGCACATACACAGCAATGGGGTTTCACTGCACTAACATGTGAGCATGCATGTGTAGGTTTTAGAAAAACAGAGGAACTGACAAAAAGAGAGATACAATACATTTTATGCTTGTAACTGAGATTGAACGGTGCCGATGGAGGTGATAGCTCCAGGTCTTTGTGTGACTGAAGATAAATTTGTGCTAAAACTTTTATTTGCCAACTTGTCCATCAATGCCAATGACTGTCAGCCTTTGGCCTATGACTTGCCTTGTGAGACACTCCTGCAGGGCGAAATATGACACTAATCCAGACCAGGTAAAATACATCATACTGCCAGGCTCGCTCGATTGCTCTTTCATTGCACATACAGAGCCTTGCACACACACAGGCATGTGTGCAAAAGACACAGAATTGACTTATGGCCCTCTCTGGTGCTGCAGCCACAATGTCCAGGCAAACTTACGCAACTCCACTTAAAGGGATTGAGGGATCAATGCTGCTTTTCTTCAATTAACAATAATGGCCAGAGTTCCTCATAATACCTGTTTCAATAATACATTTTTTGTATGATTCCACATGAGTGGACAAGAACAGCTCTGGGTGGATGATGCAGTCTTATAGTTCCTGTGGCCTTAAAGTAGCTAAATTTGAAGGTTATTTCTAAAGGGGAACCGTCGCAAGGTCATATTTAGCAGGAAATATGCAACCCGTAGAATGCTGCATGTCAGATAACAGCCCAGGCAACTGCTGCGGCAATGAATCACAGTCCAACCAATATTATCAGCCAGTTATATCATAAGCCAGCATCTATGCGTACAGTACAAGAGCCTGCAGCACAGAAAAAAAAAAAACAGCATGAAAAACCACTGTTAACCAAATTTTTTTTTTTATCAGGGATGGAACAAAACTTAAAAGCATCCCTAATGTGGACTGTGTGACCTTAAAAAGATCTCCGCGGTGGCCTGAAAAAGGGGAGGCTTAACATCTTGTAACATTAACAGGCGCTGAATTAGTGAAACAAATAGTGACACGGATAAGCTGACATTGCAGCTGCCTTATCTCCCTCCTGGGAGTAACAGGAGAGTGCACACATTCTGCAAACTTAACTAGACTATTAAAAACCTAATAGAAGTCATCCTTTCATATGTATCGACTTCAGTTTTTGCAATTACCATGCTGAAAGGAGGTCTTCATAAATGTCACGAATCGGAATTTTTACACTCTCATATATGTATGTTAAAAGTGTTTTAAAATTAAATATTGAACAAGATTTTTGAACATCCTTAAGCCATTATAACATAAATTACAAGTCCATTTACCCTCAACACTTGCAATCACATTATAATAAATGTGACCAAGCCCTTTAAATCCACAAAAAGCAGACTTCATAACCCACTTTCTGTCCTTGAATCAATTATTCTGACCATAAATGTCAAAGTAAAACAGTGGCCTTATTCTTTTTAAATAACACCCTGCAAATGCACCCAGAAGAGGGCCAACAGCATGTCAGCAACAGATTTACTGCAGTCGTGGACTGGACTGAGTATACGATGATCAAGCCTTATAGACTCTTATAAGAAGTTATAGCATTTGTGAAGTGTGGCCTTTCCCTGCACAGCTGCTCTACCCTCAGGAAGCTTTTAATCCTTTAGCATTAATGCAGCACGGGTACCTCTTCTAGATAAGGAAGCATGTCAAGTGAGTGTTATTGGAAGCAGCAGAAGTATCCATGTGTGCGTGTGTGGATGTATATCAGTATTTGTATATGCATGCAGGGCAGCGTGGCTGGCTGGCAGGGGCAACAAATACAGGCTCAAACAGGCCTTAGGGTCAAACTGCAAGGCAAAACTATTTCATCAGCACTAACACTCCTTCCCTCTCTCTCTCTATCTCCTTCCATCCCTCTACTCCTCTTAGGAACAGCTTGCTGATTAAAAAAATAGACCTGACCCAAAATAAACCCTTCTGCCTATCCATCTGACCCGAGCAGGGGAACGAGTCCCCCCGCAGTCACGAACACTCACATTGGGATACTGCTGACAGCTGCAGACAAACCCACATGCAATATCAAAGCTTCCTGATGCAACCCCTGATCTTACTGCATGTTTGAGGGAATGCTGAACGGAAACAGCAAATTAATAAGAAAAAATATCTCAATAGAGTCTTGGTGCTGAAAATTTCACAAGAAATGAAGATACTCAATATTTGTCAAAGTCTTGCAGCATCTTTTTTCGTGTTGATTTGTTGTCTGACGTAACCGTGTTGGGCTGTCATCAACCCAGCTGATGTGAACACAATTTCATTTCCGTTTTATTTGATGTGACATTTCAAATTTGGCAGTAAATCCAATTCACAGTTGGATGGGAGCGTAGCTTATGTCACTAACCTTGGAGCGCGGCGGAGCACGGATGTACCATTTACAGTCCACGGCCTCGGTGGCGCCAGCCTTCCCGTCTCTGGTGATCTGATGGGACTCAACGATACCTTCTGGACCAACCATGTCATACTGACAGGCTGAAACACACACATAATCATAAACACACACGAACAGGCACACAAATATGCACTCGTGCCATTCAAGCAAACACACATGGACTCACAAATACCAGGAATGTGCAAATACATAAATACTTCAGACCACTAGAAAACAAATAATAAATGTAACTGGAAGAAACACAGTGCAGGCTTTATTGAGAAAATAAAAGCAAACAAGACAGAGGGATAGACAGGAAGAAACAGAGGCAGAAAGAGAGAGAGAGAGAGGGAGTATACCTACAGGGCAGAGGTGGGGGTACTCCCAAGTCTGCAAAGTCCGGATCTGAGGAGAGAGCAGAGGAGGGATGGAGGGCATTCATTTTTAATACATGATTACAAAAGCAGGATCCTCACAGAGGCAAAAAAACCAACAGGTGTAACAATATACTGAGGAATTTCCTGCATAGGAAAGTACAAATTGTTGCTCTCATTCTTAAATTATTTCGGCATCCTTTGTTGCTTCACTGCACTCTTTTCTAACAAGCTGTTAGCATGTTAGCTATTATCAGTTCCATCTTTTGCCATGCCAACTTTTGTCTCAAAATGGTCAAAGGTCAAGAACTCTCAGATATCAGACTGATTGAACACATCTTTATATTACAATAATTATAATACATATAACCCTTAATAAAAGCCTGAGAGTATCTGTGTCTGCAGGACACCCTGCACTGATTTCTCTCCACAGCTCTATACTAGATATCTACATTATAAAAAACAGACTAAGAAGAAGTCTATAGCCAAGCTAGCCACTTTGTGAAGCGTAGAGAACTGGACACAGTGCTGGAGGTCTTTTCTACAGTAAAAAAGGTGACCATGCATAACTTCCACATTGTCGGACCCCAAAGCACACCTGATGCCTCCAGTGGCCCAGCCAGCTTTCTTCCTGTTTAGTCCTCACGTATTTGAAAGAGGATTATAATAATTTTATGCTTGCAGTTATTCTGGAAGTGTTATTGAACTAAATAAATCAAATTAAAATTGAAACATATGTCATTTTGCAGGATTGTAACATTCAAAAAAATCATCCACCTTTTTTAGTTTCTTCTTTTAAAATGCTACCTTATGGGAAATAATGTTTTTGGTCTCGGCGTATCCCATCATGTGTAATTGCACAATTCGGCCACTGTGTGTAATTTGCCTCAAAGTCCAGTGTACTTCTGGAGGTTTGCTGAAAAGCTGCACTTTGACACCACTTTGCAAACATCATTTTATGCTTACATGCTCAGAATGACAGTGCTAACTCAGTGATGTCAGACAGTTGTAAACCCTAATGTTTACCATTTTCACCATCTAAGTTTAGTGTGTAAGCATGCTAACATCATCAGTTAGCAATAAGCACAAGTACAGCTGAGGCTAATGGGAATGTCATCAGTTTTCAGTAAAACACTTCCCCGATGGTGACTGATGAAAAGTCAGAACAACCAAAAATATTAAAATTCATTTATTGTGAGGGGAGGATAAATGGTCTGTACAGTTGGTGCCAAGGTATCTTTGGTGCTTCAAGGTGGACAAAATTAGTGGTGCCAGCATGGCTATGCAA
>JAPXVT010000014.1:15096056-15108498 GCA_029823135.1 Acanthurus reversus | reverse complement strand
ATTGAATGACCAAATGAGTTAATCTCATCAGCATCAGTGAGCCAACACGCATACATCATACTTCTTGTGCCGAGATCTAAAAGCACTGTTGATTGGCTTTAGTCTTGTCTTTTGCAGGAAAAACACCAGATTACACCCAGAGACGGGGCGGACCATGAGTATGTGTAGCTTAATCTTTTGTTAAAACAAAATTGGCATCAAAAAAGTATCATTCAGGAGCTGGTGTTGAAGTCAATGTATCGGTACTGGTACCGCTATTGAATTTTTCTTAACTATACCCAGCCCTACCCGCGTTTTCATCGCATTTTTTTCATCTTGTGATAAAATTTTTGAATTGTTCACTGGCATTCACAATCTTAAAGACAGTCGCCGTTTTTTTTGCTGCTCTTTAGCCGGACTTTGTATGCTGCTGTCTGCATGAATTTAAGGTAAATCCTTCACAAACAGTCGCAGAGATGTTGGGGCTCGGTGCCTGTGCTCGCCATGTGCATCCTTACTGTGCCAAAGCCCACCTCTCCCAACCATGCCACAACCGACAAAGCGTGCCGTGTTCGGGCACGGTACGGAGCACTCACAGTAATCTAACAAACTGGACTTTGGAGGTCAAGCGTGCTTAAACACGGTATGGATTGCCTAGTGTAAGTGCAGTCTTAGACCGTTTTTTGGCTCACAAATGACTCAAAACATTCAAGTTCAGTGTCAATCTGTTAATTCACTTTAAAGGCACTCTAAGCACGGTTGGTTGACGTTACTTTTGTTGACGTTCGACAATGTTTTCAAATAAAACAGAGCTAGCTCGCCCCTCCCCATCTCCACCCCTCCCCATTTCCTCCTCTCTCCATCATCCGCTTCTCTCTCTCTCGTGCTCCCTGACATGAACATGCATGTCAAAGAAATTAGGTGCTAGCCTGATGATAATGTTGTTGCGGCGATGGCCCAAACAACTTCTTCAGGCTCTTGGTGCTTCTGAACGTCTCCTTTTTAGACATGTGTCAGCCATTTCAAATTTCCAAAAAATACTGGTTGTTGTCTCACTGTCGGCGTCGGCGTCCTGTCTCTCCTCTAGCTAACTTCTCTCGTTTACCCCACTGCACGCACGCACGCAAACCCCCAAACCCACCCCCCAATCCCTCTTATCGGTGATTGGCTGGTTGGTGCAGCCTGGACCACAGTGTTTTTGTTGGCGTTTTTGGAGCCTGGGCTGTCCACAGAGACCGGACTTTTTTACAGCATATTCAGAGGACAGACAGCCAGCGGATCGTGAGGAGATGTTTGCTGTACGTGACTAGTTTAGAAACCGCGTAACAAGACTTAGAATGCCTTTAAATAAGTTCCACAAAACAGGGAAAAATTGCATTTAACCTACTACACTCGTTATTTAGAAAGCTCTAAATGAGGTTTAACATTCACATAGTTTACCTTGGCTGTGTCTCCATTTTACAACATAAGTCCAGCAAACACCACACTGGTTGTACAGCATGCTAAGACCAAGTTCAGCAGGCTAACATACAAAATAAACAGTCATAGAGGCTGAAGCTAAAGGGCTCCTGTTGAGAGAAATGCACACACACTTTGCCATCAAAAATAAACTCTATCCACTCAGCTTCTTTTACATGGGGTCAGTTAGTTTGGAGTAAATGTTCAGTAAACCCACAGTGTCTATTAGACAGGGGGAGTTCAAAATTGTGATGAATGTGTTTTGACTTCCCGCCTCTTTAGTATTCTGGTCTACTAAATGACTCAAAAATCATCTTTTCTTCCATTTCCATGCTAATTGGACCAGCAGCTCTACATGTGCACTCAGGTGCTTTAAAAAGGAAGAAAGAAAAAAAAAGATATACAGGCAACAAATGTCAAACAAATCTTGTCTGTTAAGGGAGCCTGCAGCTTAGCAACCATAAGTGCCCAGTAGTTCCCTTATGACTTTACATTGACCCACCAGCTCAATAAATACTGACGTACTGACAGCATAATGTTCGAGATGTTTTAGTGTTAAATATTTTGCATTCTTTCATAGTTACAGAACACTGCATAGGGGAAACATTCCCTTAAAAAGAGCTTGGTTTACATAGAATTGCTTGCAATTAATTTCCACTAATAAGCATTATGATAAAAACAGGTAAAAAGCATCATTATTGTTGTTGATTTTTATTTATTTCATTCAGCTACATTCACACAATAGATGGCCATACATTGAAAGAATATTAGCCTAGTAAAACTGGTAGCAGGAAACAGACACAGAACTGTTCATAGTTCACATCAGCAGAAACTTAAGTCTGAAAAACCTTGAAAGAGATACTGAGAATGTACTGCTGAGGTGGCACAGGTCACACAAGGTACTCTGCGATGCTGCTGGAACAACTGAAATGGACTTGGGGCACCAACACAAAGAAATGCACAGTTGGCAAAAGCTCCGTGACGTTGATGAATGTTGTCCTCTGAGTGTTAGGTAACACTCTCTGATGAGATGCCGGGTGTGCTCCGGCCCACAAGGTTGCGAATACAGCAAAAAGTGATGACGTGAGGGTGTGGGAGCCGGTACAGCTGGGCCACAGGAGGAGGATGGACGAGTCACAAGAGCTGCGGAAGGAATGATTTATGCCATCACACCTGGACATCAGACACGATAAAACAGTCACCTCATGATTCTTTCTCCTTGGATTGATCCATTATGGGCATTTCTCCACCACTGAACTTCATTCTTTACCCATTTGAACATGTTTTTGGGTGAGTAAACAAACCAAAAGTACTTTCAGTAGTAGTGAGCTGCAACTCTGGCACATTTTCTACCATTAATGTTGATGTTATCTGGAAAAAATTAGACAACAAACAATAAGATAAGCTACTTATACTCCGCAGTGTGGTTGAATTCCCTCATGAATTCTTGCAGCAGTGTTGCTTAATTAATCCACTGTTCTGCCTTTTTTGGAGTGTGTGCCAGAAAAATTTGACAAACCCTTTGTGTTGGGTTTAATGAACTGATTAAAACAACCAGGGACAATAAGCATTTTGACAAACACAATGTCAAAACAACAGCCAAATTTTTTGGCTACAGCAAAAATAGAAAGGAATATTTTGCAGATGGTTAAATTGTGCTTTTCTTTCCTAGCAAATAAAATCTGAGTAGGATCTTTGTGAGTTGTTACTGTTGTGCTCTGTCCTTAAGTTGCCCGGCAAGCAAAGCAATTTTCTGAAAGACAGAACTGCTGTTTGAACGTCCATCTCAAGCACTGGGTCAATATCAGGATAGTTTTATTGAGTGTGACCAGCCAATCCCTCAAAACAGGCTTTGAGGGAATACAACTAAAATGATTATAAAGCAAATGCTCATAGAGCTAAAAAAAAATAGATTTTCTACATTTCTGCCAAAAGAAGCAGGTATGGCCTGTAAAATCATCAGAAATTACTTCAGTAACTATCAGTTTCTGGAAAAAGATAAAAGGTCAAGTTGAGCACTTAATATGAACATATCCAGTGCGTACACTGTAATAAATAAGTGTATAACCAGGTGATAGATAATAGAAAGCCCTCTTGCTGTGGCTGCTTTCTTTAAGGATGAGAGGCACAAGGTGCTTCAGTGCCTTCTTGTGGCCACTCTCCATTTCTTTAGTTTGTTCCAGGCTTCCTGATACTGGTATGTCACTGTCAGAACATAGCCACAAAACACTGATAATCAAATATGTAGAGAAATACTCTAGGCAAATCGAAGTTATTCTTTTTTCTAAAATTCCCCTGACTTGCTCTGATAAAAGCAATGCAAAGTCTCCACACACCTTCGTGAGCTAGAGGATGTTTAAAGCATGACAAGTTATGCAAACATGAAAAATGATCTCTACCATTTCCAGCAAGTACTATTAAGCTGTGATTCCTCTGTGTCATATTTTTCCTTTTTGCTTTCACGTGAGCGTAAGAGAGAATTACCTCTCCGGTTTCAGTCAAGGGAAGATCATTCATCTTACTAATACCAGAGGTGTGTGACCATGAAGTGTGGAGACTCCTGTGAAAAAAATGGGACCTAACAGTATCAATCATAATCATGCCTGCAAATGGAGATCTCTCATCACACACCACACAAAGTAGGAGAGACAAACGAAAGCTCTCACCTCAGCTTCCGCTAACTGCTCTCGTTAGTCAGATGTGTTGGTCATTATTTAACACAGCACCTCGAGGACTGTTGCAGCGGCACACTAACATTCATCAATGCTGTGCATATGTGACACATTCAGTCATGGAGTGGATGACTGAGTAAAGGGCGTTGCATTTGATTAACATGGCCGCATGATGAAGTGAGGTGCACCATACTTGACCTTTCACATTCATTCCACTTCGTTGAAGGGTCTGAGTTGGGACTGAATTAATCTGGTCACCATGTATGTATGATGACACACTGCTGACTTTGCTTTCCTACGTGTGACAATATTGGTTTTATCCTTATTTTACATAACAAGACTTGACTACTCTCAGGCTAGCTGCTGTGTAAGGTAAATGGTAAATGTGTATGGATTGTATTTATATGTGCTTTTCTTGCCTTTTAAATACTTTACAATGTAAGTCAGCATTCACGCATTCACACACTAACGGCAAGATGACTTCTCATCAGAGTGCCAGCCTGCTCATCAGGAACTTGTACACACTTATTCAGACACAAATGGAACAGCCATCAGGAGAAACCTTCAGGTTCAGCATCTTGCCCAATGGACACCTCGACATGCAGACCAGAGGGGACAGGGATCGAACCACCGACCATCTAATTCGTAGACAACATGCTCTACCTCCTGAGCGGCTACTTACGCGCAGTGTTTGTTTTTAGCTTAATGCTAATATCAGCATGCTAACATGCTCTCAATGACAGTGTTAACATGCTGATGTAGAGCAAATGTGCCTCTGATTAGGATTTGTTGATTAGCACAAAACACAAGTGTAACCCCGGGATTTCGCTGGATGCGTGTGCGTTGCAGAACGGCTGGGTCGCATGTCCGCTCCGTGCTCCGCCGTCCGTCAACACCCACGTGTTGCGTTTAAGAGCGCAGCACGGCAAACAGCTTGAGACGCGAGACTACAAGATTTCGCAGCAATTAAAATATCAGATGCGACCACAGTCTCCGAAAACCCCTGATCTGTTGACTTCAGGCCTGGTTCCAACCATTATGATGTTTTGTTAGTGTAGTGCTGTGAAAAATGATCTCCCATCAACACTGAGTTTTTTTACTTTAAAAACCAAACCAGATGTTTAATTTTGTTTGTGTACTCAGTGGTCTGTCCCATACAATCTGCTCTGTGCTGAATTGCTGCGTTGTGCTCTGCCATCTGGCAAAAATAGAAGTCCTGCGTGTCTGCTGAAAATAGAAGTCCTGCGTAACTGTGACGGATACGGAACGCAATGCAGCCCCAGACGGTGGAAGCACACACATTGACTAGAATTGAAACGAATCAGCTCCGCTGCCGTAACGGAGCGCAGATGCAACGCACAAGCATCTGGTGAAAACTAAGGGTTACTTTTGCAGGCATTTGTTCACAAAAGGTAACCTGAACCAAATTTCGTGCCAACTTATGCAAGAATAACGAAGATATTTCAACCAAAACCCAAAATGTGAGCACTGAGGTTTTCATTGTCTTTTGGGAACCATGAATGCCTTTGCTGATTGTACCAACCCATTCAGTGGTAGATCTAGTGCTAGTGGGGCCAAAGGAAAGTCCAGCAGATCACCAGAGTCATGAGAAATTATCCTCCATGAACGTCTGTACAAAATTCAATGGACAATATTATATTGTTGAGCTATTTTAGTTGGGAGCAAATGCCGGACCGACTGAATGACAGACAAACAATGCCATCACGCTAGCATGTAAGAGAACTGTACATGTTGCTCACCTTTCTCCATTCAAAGGACAAATCGAAAGCCAGTGACCTCTGAGGTCAAAATGATTTACTCAAGGGTTTTTGCAATAGTAACAGCAGTGGTAAATCTCATTACTTAATGTTTACAAAGCCAGATCCTGGCAGCAACATGAAACATGGCGACAGATGCAGAGAGACTGAGTAAAAGAAATAGAGACTACAAAAAAGCAAACATTATGGTGCCCTGAGAGATGATGGAATTTTCACACTGTACATAGACAATGGTGATGAAAGCTTGCAGCCTGTGCGGTATAGCAGTTAAGCTCAATCAAAATGTTATGACTCAGCGACATTCAGATGATTTGGCAGGTTTCCGACTGAAGGCCCGAGTATCAATGTGGCAAGCTGCCCACATATCTGTCTTCATTTGCTTTTGCGACAGGTGCAAGTATGTGGAAATGTTATCCCGGCCACAATGGCTGCCATCATCTTTAATGGATGTCATACACAGGTGGCCCCACAACAGAGATGTGATTAAAAGGCAATCATACCCGACCAGAAGGCTGGCTCTGTTGAATGTGTGTATAATAGTAGAAGCAATTTCATTTTCCTTGTGGATTGTGGTGCGCGACATGAAATGAGAAAAACAGAAAACACAAAAGCTGAGGGACAAATAGGGATAAATAAAGCAGAACATCAGTCAGATGTTGAACAACAGGAATAGCGTAGGAGAGTTTATATTTTAATGTGGTTTTCCAGTGTAACAATTGAGTGCATTCCTGCTTTTACATTGCTGCACAAACATACAGCAGTGGCCTAAAAAGACCATAAACGACCTCTGTTTAATTTTTTCATTTCAATCAGAGCTGTAAGCTGCCAATGAAAAAGCTCAATGTGGCACTTCACAGTAACAAGGCAGACACAATCGATGTGTAATGGTCCACTGAGAGTCTAATGTCAAAAAGTCTAAACAACAAACTGCTATGACATAAACAACCAACCTCTTGGTTTTTTAATAATTCATAGCTTTGTAGAGAGTTTACAGAAGAATGACAAACAGTGCATGGTTGGGTGTATTTGACCAAAAAATATCACTAACGATAAGGACACGGATTAAGCACCACAACACTAGATCTGCAAGCAAAACACACAGTTGCAGGTGTTTGTTGTTTGTTCCCATGATATCTATGGAAACCTGAGCGCGCCTGTTTACACATAATGAGAGAAGCTTTCTTTGTGTGTCTCAAAATTCTCCCTGTTGCTCTCCCTCTTTGGTTTGCCGCCTCTTTCTCTCCTTCTGTCTATCCCTCTTAATGGCTGTTCAGATCAATAGAGTTAGCCTCAGGCACAGACCTTTGCACTGAAAGCAATTGTTCCAGGAATTCTGTACAAGCAGAGCCCGGCTGTTTTCTGCGAAGCCTGTCTGATTTTTGTATCCTATAAAATGTTCCTGAATTGACATTTGCTTAAATTAGAAAGAAAACATGTTTATTTTGCTTAAAGTCACAGCTGCAGAAGGTCTACAATAACGACGAGCTAGTTAGATATAACAGAGGGATAAATATAGCTAGTCCATCTTTAGGAAAAAGACTTAGCTTAGCCTTACTTTCTCGCCAAGATTTACATGTAGATGAGAAGGTCAACACCATTCTAACGTCTGTAAAGTAGACGACATGTAGACACAAAGTGACAAATAACAGTCTTAGTCATTAATCCTTCCAAATAAAGGCCTGGTTGGCTCAGGCTGGTCACTTTTGCCGTCTTAGAACCTTGTTTTTATGAGATAAAACATGCTAATTTGAGTTCTTTACAGGTGCTGGAAGGTAAATTCGGCTACTTGTGGATAATGTGATTGCATTTGATGGTTTCGAACACACAAACATCAGGGAAGGCTCCGCTGGAAACTGTTTAGAAAAGGGCAGACACTGAAAAAGTACTTGGCAAGTGCTTGTATAAACCATCTGTCACTGACTTGGACCAATCAGATCAACAAACCCTGTGACCAGTGGAGCCGGTGGGTAAATCAAACTCTTACTGAAATCAGTCAGGAGAAGAGCAAAAATATCTTTTCTACCAAAATCCTTCATTTTTGTTCTTTGCTCCTTTTCTAGTGAAAAAATACTCTCCAGTTCTGATATAATTGATGTTATAGCAGCATCTACACTAACCAGGTCAGAAGCCGCCATTGTTGTTTTGCGAGCGTCACACACATAAACCATGTCGTAAGCGTATGCTAGTACTTGCTCAAAGGATGCTGATTGGTCCGGTCACCAATCTACTGGCCTGAAATGGATAGCTTGAAGCCTAGCAAGATGGATTTGCATAATATCCAGATCTTGCGAATCCAGCTGCCTCACAGTTAACTTTTGGACAAAGCCAGGCGAGTTTTTCACTGTTTCCACACTTCATGTTAAGCTAAGCTAACCTGCTTCTGGCTCCAACTTTCCGTACACACACAAGCATGGGATCAATCCTAGAGTCTGAGTCTAGAGTCAGCAAGAAAGAAAATGAGTGCATTTCCCAAGATGTCAAACATTTCCTTTCAAATCTGGCCCAGAGTGTAAAACTTGGTGCTCAGATAACCAGTCGACCGTTTTTGAACCCACAGTGATCTGCAGCAGGATCAGAAAACAGTTTGGACTGTACCTGCCTACCAAACATCTGCTCTGAGACCAGACAGCCACAGGACGTTACTGTGCGAGTAATACAAACTAGTGATCCGTGTGAAATTGTGGAAAGTGCTTCTACAGTATACTGGATAAAGTGCTGACTCATGCCGCCCTCTCACTCTCTGGCACACACACACTGAGGAAGTGTTAGAAACATTTTTAATGATAGTAATCTATTTAACGACACAAACAAACGTTTATCATCCAATTATCCAAAATTAAAAATTTTGTAAAGAAGAAGACCCCTGAGAGCCGACACTGTTCAAGGCTGTATGCTTAAAGGCTGCGAAATAAATGTGCTGTGGGTGGTAATATGGGAAATCAGGGGATCAATCAACTTTTAATTTAAGCATTATATTGTTTGTTTGTTTTTTTTTTCACATGCCAGCAATACCACACAGTAATATATTATTATTAAGCTATGACTGACTTACAAAACAGGTGTGCTGAAGTTGATAATCACTACCTGGACCTCAAGAAAATGCAGGAATATTAGATTTGTCCTGCTGCACATGTATCAGCGCAGACATATGCAGCACTGGAGCTGCAGTCATATTGCTCATTGAGCTCTTGGAGCCACAGGATGAGCTGCAGCTTTGACATAAATGGATTTTTCTGCACTAATCTGGTTGTGATGCACCAATCTAAAGGGGAGAATAAAGTGGGGGTCTCACTGGACATCATGAGCCTGTTATAATACTGCAACCCCTGGAAGCTTCCCTACCATTCAGTTTCCCTACAGAGTTCAAAAGACTGGAGGAGGTAAGGGAGGAGAATAAGAGGAGGATGACTGCTGGTCAATGGTAGTTAGGGATAAAGAGGTTAGCAGTATAATGATGAATCATCACCTGAGTGCAAGCGTGCAGGCTCAGCATGTAACGTGGGTTTGTTTTGTCTAAATGAACACATGGCAGAGGTGGTGTGGCCATATTTTGGTTTTTGTGAGAATACTGAGGGGAACTGTGTGCAGAATGTGCCGAGAGAAAACTGCTGCTGGAAGGAGAAAACACTAACTCATCATCATGACTGCCAATAATATAAGCAAGTTAACTTTCAGCTAAATTCATGGTGTGTGGGTAATTCGAAATGGGGAAACATGTCACGGTTGTCGGTCCTCCTTGTTTATGTCGATTAATAATTTTCATCACTGCAATGGAATTATCAGACATTAACCTCCAGTTGTAGAGTTTCAGGGTTTACAGTACTTACAGCAAAGTAAATGACTTATCATCTGTTTTAATGTAGCTTCAACAAAACATATTTTCTTAGATTTTCCTAGATTGCAGTTTCTAGTGGGTTTTTGCTTTGGCTTAGGTGTTGAAAAAGATGCTTTTATGACCAGGACAAGCAAAATTAACATCTCTGGCAAAGGCAGGCACTAAATGGGTAATAAATTTACTGTATAAGAGTTAGAGATTGAGGTTTTGCTCCCTGTAATGAATTTTAATTTGGTAAATTGTGTTTTTGTATCTTTCAAGACAGAACGTCTCTGTAAATGTAAGAAGCATGTAATTTGATTGTGTCACACAAATATGAACATGCAGTGTCATTAGCTGACCGTTTTCCTCCAATGAGGGGGCAAAGACGGACTGTGTCACTTGCTTCCGAGGCTGAATAGTTTGCGGACACAGCTGGCCACTCACGAGGGAGAGAATTAAAGTCTAAAAATGGAAGCAATTTTCTTCCAAGATTAGTCAGTGAGGAAACTAAGAAAGATGAGTTTAATGAAGCTTTATGTCACTAAATTTACCCATTCAGTGGTTTGGCTGTGGACTCTCTTAATTGTTTTTAGGTCTTTTAAGTTTTGATTAACATGCAGGCTTGCAATTGTGTAATTACTGAGCAAAAATGCAGAGAAGGGAAGAGAAAAAAAGCATCATAAGGAAGAAAAAGTGCAGGAGTGCAAAAATGTTCTATGACATGACATTAATAATCTGCCCGATGGTAACACTGGTAGAAGTCATTTATGTGAAAGTTTCTGACAGACTGAAAGATTGGAAAAATGTGAAGCACTCTGCCTTTAAGATTCTCCCATTGTTTACTAAAGAGAGCCATCTACTGGAGAATGACCAATATTAAACTATATTCAAAAAATCTCAATTTGCATGCCTTTATAAATAGTTTTATTTGTGTGTTTGTAGTTATTTTCTTGTCCAGGAAAAATAACTGTGGGAGCATTAAGTCAATACTTTCTTCAACATCAGGGTCAGGCCTCACATGGTCCTTGCCCCCCCAGATCTGCACCCTTTGTTTTGTCATTACTCTGACTCACATGTTTGGATAACTGACTTTATGTTCTTGCGAGTCCATTATCTCAACCACAATACCCTTGGTGCCTGTTTTTTCTAATAAAATGAGGAATGAAGGATTGGCACTTTGCAGCAGCTGATGTGACAGCAAACAGGAGTACGAAGGTCACTGTGATGGAAATGTGTTGTAGCCCACTTGTAATCTGAAAGTCATACATGCTGCACATCATTCAGTCCCTGTAATAGCCAATTTCCTGTAGTTTGTCAGTGTATTAAGCGGCCAAGTCAGCAATCCAATGTACTGCTGTATGGCTTTCATCCATACAGCCATTCGGCAGCCACATGGCCCCTCACAAGCCCTGACATGGATGGAGATGAAGAGGACAAGGCCTGAAAAATGACCAAAATAATAAATGACACATGTCCTAATGATTCAGAAAGTGTCCTTCTCCTCAACACAGTTTTTCAATTATGAAGCTTGAGCCAAAAACAACAAGAAATCAAACAAAATAACAATTCATCACGCATACTGCTGACTTTTTTTCCCCCCTTTAGCTAATTTCCCCCAATGATTTTGGATCTAGTGCCAATGCAGTTGGTGATGTGTTTGGAAAAATAAGCATCTTTTCAAGGTGATGATGACCTCAACCAAGAAAAGGAAGGGAAGCCTCTGAAATCCTATTACCGTGAGGCCTGGCTTATTTTATTGCCATCAGCATTGCTGGCCCAGCAGCAGCACGGCAACTGTTTCCAACAATCGCTCCTGCGCTAATTCTATCGCTGTAGCCAGACTTGCCCAGGGTGGTGACATTAAACTCGATTTTCATCTAAAAGTGATTGCATAATGGTGGACAATGCAATTGAGATAATGTGGGTGTTTATGTATAAATGCCATGAGAAGAGTAAACATAACTTGATTTGTGTGAATTATACGAAAGCAACAAAACTTTCCTTGCATTTACGCATGTGAAGCACATTCTTACTGTGTATAAGCACAGCAGCACCTGTCCACAAAATCAAGAGCAACTATAACTATAAACTAACTATAAAAGAGGATCACAAAGCTACTCTGATGCCTTCTTAAGGTGTCGTGGGCGAAATTTAAGAAAGCGTCTGTGATAGATGCACATTCTCAACAACCTTTTCCTGCAGTTACTGTCCTCCAACATTTGCATAATGTTACTATGCAAAGTGAGACTGAGTGTAAATGAAGCCAAACATCCCCTCCCCTGGTAATAAATAACCTCTTACACTGCATTTATAAAACATTTTTCAGTTATTAGTGGAAGGGTAATAAAGTATACGGCTCAGCAAAATCACATTCTGCACATGATCTGAATCACCTCTAAGTTTTATCCATATATAAAGAAGAAAATAAATTACACTTAACTCAGTGTGCATTCCACTGTGGATAGAAAAGCTCCATTCAGTCTTCACAATAAAAAAAATCCACATCTGCATGAACAATACGCTGTCATTTAATACAGCAGTCTCTTTCAGATGTATTAAATACTGTGCATAGCTACATTTCAATGTACTTAATACAGTAGATATGAAATCATATATCTACAATTGTAACAAATTACTTAATGAGCAACAAAACTTTTTTTTGAATCACAATCAAAATTAAATAAATAGTTTATAATCTTAAAGAAGCACATTTGAGCATTTGCACTGATAACTTTTAT
>JAPXVT010000014.1:14693180-14703401 GCA_029823135.1 Acanthurus reversus | reverse complement strand
CTTAATACAATTAAGTGCCATTATAATGTAGTATATCAGAGGAAATCAGTACTCATACACATATACTATTTGTTAAACAGTTAAGGCAATGGCACAGAGACAATACAAGTGTAATGCTATTAACAGGTATGTACAACAAAAATATTTAGAGTTATTTACAGTTCAACAAATTTTCCGCGAAAGACAACAGAATGAAAACTCCATGCGAGTGAGAACAGACAGTTTCTCATTGTGTTTGTGTGTGTGTGTGTGTGTAAAGAGTTTGTTGCCAGGTCGACGCTGTCATGGAGACGACCTCTAACCCATGAAGTGTAGCAAAGCCAGAAACATTTCAGTCATTGAGTTTGACAACAGGGCTTGATTACCACCTATTCACCAGCCCGAGTGCGCTTTCTGTTTGGTGAAGCCGCCCTCTGGGGCACTCAAATCACTGCGAACACCCGGAACGCCTTCCCTCCAGGAGGGTTTTGAAGGCTGCAGGGAAGAGAGACACAAGAGGGAAAGTCAGTGTGGGTGCGGCATGTGTCAGATACAGAGCATGTCCCGCAGACGAAGATGACATATGCACACAAACAGATAGACTTTAGGTTTTTCGGAGAAACGTCCACGTCAGTGTGTTTGTCTGACACTCTGATGACAGATAGGACACAAACAGATAGAGGCTGAAGCTCCCTGAGAAAACAGATAAACCACCCAGTTTTGCACAAAACACAGGGGGCTGCTTGTGTTAATCCATGAAAGACGGACATGTTGTGAAGTTAAAAGAGACAGATAAATGATGGGCAGATACCAACAGACGTCAAGCATCCCAGCAGAGTGACAGAGATAAATGTGGTGGGGAGAGACAAGGGAGGAGTGGGCAGAAACATAGAGGGAAGGCCACAGAATAAACGAGCCTCTGTGTGTGAGTGTGTGTGTGTGTGTGTGTGTGTGTGTGTGTGTGTGTGTCCTCTCCACAGGCCATGTTAACAATAGCCATTCTGCAGACAACTGAATAACCCAAAGCAGGTGCAATTTAATATCTGTAAAAATCTAGACCATACAGCATGTGGGTCAGTTAAGCTTTAAACAGTGGCTGGTACAGACCTGTAACCTTAATGCTGTGCTGTTGTAAAGTGGTACTGTATGGATTCAACACATGATTCATACTAGGCCGTAACAAGCGCCTTTCTTTGTTCACATTTTAATGTTAGTTAGTGAGGACTCATAATGACGGAAGATTAGGGCAAACATTTCAGTGACATAGAGAATAACAGACTCTCTAGTCTAATAATGTTAAAATCATTCCTAAAATGTTGGTTCATAAGCTGAATTATAACTCCTACTTCCTGTACTTCCTGAAAGTCCACACGGCTCAAAAGATTATTATTTTATCTAGTATAGAGAGAAGCAATGACATTATGTTGTCTCCTAACTTTAGAAAAAATCAGATTTCCTCAGTCTCATTGATCCAGGATAACCATATGACGTACTAGAGAGGTCATTTTACACTTGGTAAATTTGAATTGGGGAGGTGTTTTATTGCCGGGCTTAAGCTTCTTAACATTCCAGTGGCTGCTGTACAAACCAATGATGTCTCTTGTTTCTTACTCTTTGTTGGCATGTGGCGCCAAACAGGGTTATCCTACTTTCACTTCTCCTCTGTGTAACCCTAATGAAAAACAGAGGGGCGATATAAGCAAAATATACCTCTATGCTGACAATGCAGTGTTTTATATGCAAACCCGATGTTTGCTCACTGAGGCTGTTTATCCTGTATGCTTGGAGCTGTCTTTGACTATGAGCTTTTTGTTTTACAAGTCAACTGTTGTTTGTTATTTTCCATTGTATTTTCAACCCTCACAAGGTTCAGCCCTCTCTATATTTTGTGTGTGAGGTGCAATCAAAAACTTCCAGCATGATTTCATTTGCACACGAATGCAGCACTGCACAGTATTGTTTATCTAGAAGGAGAAATAAAAGACAAATAGTCTCAGACATTTCTGTTGAAAATGAGAATAACTTCAAACCAGTTTGCCTAATTTCCACCTAATTTTCAGACTATCATGTCCATGCGAAAGAATCATTCATATTGCATATCCTCTTTTCATTCTATGCCTTCTCCACCATTTTTGGTGAGACAGTACAGAAGACTAATTCAAAATGCATGTTTCTTCAGAAGAGGTTACAACAGAACACATTCCTTTGCCTCATGCACACTGACAACCTTGTCTAGCTTGAGGTTACAGGCCGTAGTGGTAGGACCAAGCTAAAATTGTCTAAAACGTTACCTTATATAAACCCTCTTTGTTTGTGATGCTGGCAGTGTCTCTCTTCCTCTTCTTGTTTTTTTTAGTTTGTTTTTTTCTTTATCTGAGTCACTATATTAAACTTTAGACCCTTGTCCGCTGATTGTCCTTTCGACTTACTACCAAAAACAAACACCTCCCAGAACCGCATTAGGATGCACTCATCTTCTCAACACTAATTGCTGAGGAATTAATTATTTTAAACTCGACGCATGCTAATCACCCTCCCCTGTGCACTGCATAAGAGATGTAACCAACCGTCAGCATCCTGAAAAGATTAGGTTCGCATGGGAGGGCAGAGTGGATAAATTTCTCTCCACCTGAGAGTCATTGATTTCTCATTCCTCCTCTCCGAGTCCCATCTTAACCTCTTCACTTTTCAGACAAGTTATGACACAGGATGCTGACGAGGACCAGTAATCCCCCTAAACAATTCAATCCATGACACCTCTTGAGTGTTTATTTTTATTTTTTCCATTTATTCTATTGAATTAAAATGTAACACGTTTGAGGTGGCATTTATAGAGCTGCAGTTTCTTCAGATATAAGGCACTGATAATACTGTTACAATGGGGACGATAAGTTTAACTGTAACTGTAAATGTTTGTACCCGTTAGTTACAGGTTAAATAACATCTGTATTTTTCTTAAAAATTGTGCATGGCACACATTTTCAGCACACATTCTGGCTTCTTCGGTCATCACGTACCTCTCTGAGGAAATGCCATTTTGGTATGAAGCGATGTAGTGTTTCCGCTTGTCCACTGGCATTACATCAATGTAACCACCCACATCGTTCCTGATGACTCCAGCGTGGACTGCTGCTCTGCATATACTGGACTTCTGCAGAGGCGTGCAACAGGAAAGATAATGTAAGAATTTTTGATTTCTTTGAGTCTGTAAACCTGTGAAAACCTCTGGTGACTTTGGTGATGAATCAGTTTGTAACAAATTAGGCTTCTAAAAAAGGGACTTACATCTGAGTATATTCTGGTCCCGATTACTCGAGATATGTGAGGATTCTCTTCTAAACAACTTCTCGGGCAGTATAACCTAAAAAGAAAAGTTGATTATTATAATTTGAACTGTCATGAGGCTAAAGAATTAAAAGTCTGAATTAAAACCAGGTTTATACCGTGGACAATGTTTTGCAGGCCTTTGATATGGACACAGCTGTGCAACTGTGGTTTCACATGTGATGGCTTTGACTGCAAGAAATAATGACAGCCAGTGTCAACAAACATAACTGTAGCACAGCGTATAATGAGTAATTTAACGTAAAATGTGACATATCTATAATTATAGTGTCATGACTAACCTGCTACTCTGGAAACTGTGAAGGAATTAGCACTCTGATATTTTCTGTCAAGAGGAAACACTTTATTGTGAGTATATTTTGTGAATCTTAATAGCATCAGTATCCATCCATGGTGATAATGTTTTTAGTGCTTTTATCTCACCCTAAAGATTGAACTCCATTCTTGTTGGATTTGATGAAAAAGTCCTTTCTGCCTTGTCTTGTCACATCCATCCATCCTCCGTCATTATCTATGACTCCAGCATGCAGACCAGCTCTGCACACACTGGATTGCTGCAGATGGAATTTAATGCACAACATCGTTTACATTAAAGACCTTTTGCTGACACAGTTAACAGCAAGTAGCACTTAAAGACACTTTGGCAGCACACAGAGCTGTTAGCTGGCACAATACTGACAAATGCAGGGACTGAACCCAACCAGTCAGACATAATTTGGATAAGCTTACCATTTCATAGTATACTGTCCCCACTACTTTTCCTGTAGCATCGAGGCAACCAGCTGGGCACTCATATCTGTCAATTGGTACATGAAAGATACGATGAAATGTACTATACACTGCATTTTGAGCTCTTTATATCATATTTTATCTTAACTGTACCTATTACATGGCGTTCCTTTACACTGATCTCGAAGCTTTGTGTCACAGGTAACCAGCTGAGCTGAAAAACAGGAACATAAAGGCCTTTCAGTGCTCGCACAAAAACCAACATGCATGAATCTGCTGCTTTAATGCAGAGGACTAGTCTCTTAAAGCCTGAGTTGAGTGAAACTCAGTGAAAACTATTGTTGTGATGCTTTAAAAGCCAAGGAGAAGAATTCCTGCATCAAGGTTCAGGGTGGTCAGCAATACTTGAGGAAGTGTCTCAGCTTACAAAGACAGGCCCCTTGCACTGCAGAGAGGAAGCCATTTAAAAACCACAGCGAGCCCCTCTCACCCCTCAACCCCTCTCAAGCAGCCAAAAGCAAACACACACTCTGGGGATCAAGCTAAAATAGACCTCCCCTCGCTGCGCCAAAGAGTGACTTGCAATATTAAGTGCACGTCAGAGACTGTCAAGGTTAATCAGGGAGATGGCACGTAAAGGCTGCAGAACATCAAGGCAATTTAAGACAAAGTGAGAGAAAAATATTTCCGGTCAAAGCTTATTGGTTGCACTTCGTTATCTATGATTGCTTGTTCAACGCTGAGCAGGCAGCTGTTCACAAATTCTCTAGTTTTGACCCAGTTTTCCTTCAGATAATGTCCTATACTTCCCAACCCTAAAACAGATCCTACACCCACCATTTTTGAGATGAAACTAGATCCAGAATAAACAGTTAAATGGCAGCTTACACATCTGCTGTGTGTTGACCACCTCATTCTTGTGCAGGTCCTCTGTGGGGGGCTTGGTGGGGGCAGGGGCAGGGAGACTTGGAGGCTCAGGCTTGGAGGCCCTGGACCAGGGCTTCTGTGGAGAACGGGGGGCCTCCGGCTCAATGAAGTTGTTTTCTTCCGTTTCCTCTTGTGGAGTGTTGGAGCTGTCATCTTCAAGTAAAATCACAAAAACACGGTATAGTAGGCACATTTTTCCTCAAGTGTTCTTACTCTGTCTGTCTCTATTTTCTTCACACAAACCTTTGTAGCACAGGTTGTCCTTGCAGCCTCCTCCATAGCTGGGAGGACAGGCAGAGCAGGGGGTACCATGTTTGTAAGGCGAATGGCCCCACCAGTTTCCCCTGTTCAGGCCACATAACAAGCAAGACTTAATAAACAGACAAAATACTATTTTAGCAAAATTTACATGTGTGAGATGTTAAAAATGGCTTCAAATGATAAATGATACATGAGCACATTAAAGATTATTGTTGCAGCTTTGATAGGACATGAAAACAAATGTGCTTACTTTGGTGAATAGTTGCAGACAAGATAGACAGCTTTGGCCCAAATCTGTCCCCACACATTCATGTTGTAACACATGTTGATGGCACAACCAATGCGGCTGCTGGTGGCCCAAACCAGCTGCAATAGGACAACAAGACATACCACGAAAAACTGATTAGAAAGTCCTAAATCACAAGGATAAAGTCTGCAAAATCCTGATGAAATCCTTCGATCCAGAGCTATCTACCTGTGTATAATGAGTGCACACTGGCCCAGAGCATCTGAAGGGGCAGTAGGGGTTACACTCCTGAGGGTAAGGGAAGGTGTAGTCTTTCACTTCATCATACCAGGCCTGCACATGGAACGTGGGTGGACGATACCTGGAGAGATGAGCAAGCATACCTATGATGACAGTGTTCCAAAACACATTTCCATTCGTCCTGTTGGTGTAGGCGTCGGTATTACAGTATGCATCAAAGCTGCTCTTCGCTTACCGCAAGTTCTTTTTAACAAACCCACATGCATACACATGAAACCCAACAGCAAGTGACCTTTAAATTTTAGAATATATTCAAATAATTGTCATTTTAGGTTTGCAAAATAAAGCAGTTCTTGTCAATTAACATTCACATATGGCGTTTCCATAACAACAAAGTTTTAAAATGTTCTATGTTAGGAGATCCAGGTGGTAGCAAAGGAAATAACATACAGCAAGCATATAATAACTTCAAAATATAGCCTGACAAGGTGACTCAAGAGAGCAGTAACCACCCACGGCAATGTAAACACATCTGTTAAGACATTAAGCTTCTCTCTGGCAATAACGCATTTGTGCTCTCTGAATAAATTGCAGTAACCAAGGAATGACACTGCTATGGCACCAGGTGTTGTCAGTTAATATGATTACAATAACATGGACACCTTGGCTGTGGAGGGATATGATTAGATGTGATGGTCTCTTACGTGAAGCAGTGCTGTTTTCAATGCTGCATAGGGGCCTGAGTGGATAAATGAACACACAAAAGGAACACAAACAACAATGTCTGTATTGTGTGTGTGATTCCACCTGCTTTTATTGGCTCATGTGCAAAGACAAAGTTGAAAAATGCCACGGGTAGCTGTCTAAAGCTATCTTTGCTTTCCTGAGATATGCATAGAGGTTCATTATTTAGTGGCCTGCACAGATGCAGCAGATTCAATCTAATATGTCCTCTTTAGAACATGTTGGTGACGGGACTTATTGCAATTCTCCTGCTAGTAAAAGGTAGGCATATGTAAAGCACCTTACTGTGTTAAATTGGTCATATAAGGCAAAACAGTTTGGCTTTGAGCTAGCTGGCAGTTGTGCCAAACCAAAGCTTATTTAATAACATGTTTTATAGTTTATTGTTAGATTAGTAAATAGAAATGCAAAAACAAAAAGTGAAACACTGAACTCAGCAATCATGCCAGCTAGCATTTGTGAATGCGAGTCTAAACAAGAACAAAGCTTTGTCTTATAGAGGGGTCTGAAGCACACAAACCACCACTTTCCATCCTGTCAGATGCTGACTTTACAGACCATATATCTTTACATCAGGGCAATACCTTTACCCTCAAGCTTCTAATAAAATAAAAGCTTTACTCAGACACAGTGTACTGGCATATTGTTTACCTTCCCCAGTGTGCTCCCAGATTCTGTCCAATCTGCGGTAACAAACCGGCAGGACCGTGCTCCCACAGACACGTCTCTGCCCACTCCTCTGCCGTACGCTCCAACTCTGTGTCCCACACCTGCACAGGAAAACAGCATAAAGTTGTTTTTTTGGACTGTATAAGAAGGGGAAGTAAAAACTGAACACGGCAGCACAAAATATCACTACTAATAGGCAATATGATAGAGAAATAGGTCAAAAAGCGGCGAGTAAGTAACTGGAGATATCCACTGCCTTAAAGGGTTTGTTCAGCTGTCAGTGATGGGATGGTTTTATTCAAACACATGCTGAATGAGGATTACTTTATGATAATTCATAGGGACTGGGAGCTGCAATGGCTGAGTAACTGCACTAATCTCCAAACTTAATGTAGAACTATGTTTATGTGTTGCTGCTGCTGTATAAAGCGCTTTAAGACTTTCTCTTTGCTGCTCAGCTGGCTTTTCCCAGATGGGCTTTACCGTAAGATTGGGTGTTATTCAAAAAATGCAAAAGCTGTTTTGCCTTAAGTAATACCTTCCATATGTCTCTGGTGAGATGTCTGGGTGCAAGCTTTTGTTTCACTTTACCCCTCTCTGAATTGCCCTCTCAGTTAAGTTTGGCTCTGGTTGGATGCTAAGGGATCGTATTCCCATTCTGGGGTTTTCTGGGAATGCAAAGAGTGTCCTTCCTCTCTGCTGACCTACATTCTGCCATAAAAAAATGTTAGAATAACACCAGCTGTAATTCCTCCAAAGGACACTGTATGTTGCTTTAATTGCACACCTTCACTTTCACCTTCAGCTTGGGATGTCTAATGTAACAGGTTTCTACCAGAAAGTCAATTAGTTTACGTGTGTGTGTGCAGAAACGTGTGTTGGTGTTGGTGTGTGTGTGTGTGTGTGTGAGCACATGCATTAGTATACCAGCCGAGGTGTCAGAAGTTTTCACAGTTCACACGCTGGGCCCTGGAAGCCATAGCTTACCCTCACTGAAATCTCATCCAATAACAGACACTCAAATAACTCCCCCGCTTCCACCACCTTCCTCCTCCATCGTCCGTCACCCACTTTCAGTCCCACCAGAAACAACTGCTGTTCTCTGCATTATTCCCGAAACACACACCTACCTCCCTAACAACAGGATGTCTGGCCGCGCTGCAAATTAACTCTTAACTCTGAGCAGTTTCTTCAGCTCTTTCTGGGAAACCTGTTGGCCGTTGAAAGGACATATTTGTTTTAATCAACACCACCAAGGTAATATTGGAAGACTCCACTACGACTGCACACTGTGCTTTGTCAGATTTCAGCCCAAGAACCTTGTAGAAATGTTACGTAACTGGCACACAGAACAAATAAACTTGAGCTGTGGAGTATATGTTTCATTCATCTCTACACCTGCGAAGAGGGAGCGTATCGCAGTTACAGCATTCTCATCTGTAGTTGCCTGTGGTCTGTCTTGCACAATAAGGCAAAATGATGAGTGACAGAGCCAGAGCTAAAACAGGAATGAGAATATGTTTGCCTGAAACTCTATCTCTGCTGAGAAATTACCTCTGTTGGCAGTCAGCTGCAAATAACTGTCAGCATTGTCATATCTGTTTTTTAATCCCTGGTTATCCCTTTTTGCCATTATCACAGGTGACAGCGCTGAAGAGAAACGCAGAGGAGATTTACGCCTGGTCATCCTCAGTGGTGGAAGAATGCAGGAGGAAATCGTTCACTCATAACCTTGGATTCTTTCTACGTCATTTTGCCCTTCGATTTTCTCAACAAGTGACCTTCTTGTTCTGAAAAAGAAAATCAATGTGGGCACTGATAAGAAGACTAAAACATGTTGCATTGAGCTGTGGTAACTGCCAAACGGTCTGCGAACCACAGCACATAGGACGTTCTGTTCTTGAGCAGGGTCGACACGATGTTTTTGACCAATTATGGGTTCGGCCTCGGAAAACATTTTAGCTGTGGCCACAACTATAGTAGGTTTCAAGCCAAAAATGACCAAAATTCTGGCTTTCTCTGTCTTGTAAAGGAATGTGGCCGATTATGGTTTCTATCACAAAGACATGATTTGTGATGCTCTTAAAGCATGTCTGGTATAATAACAGTAGATATAAGTAGCTCCCATAAGAGACAGCAGGCTCAAAAAGTGTCGACCGAGACACATATTTTTCAGCTATTGAATCTGGTACAGAGTGCAGCCGGCTTGTCAAGCTGCTGTTGTTTGCACAGTTAGCGCAGGAGGGGAGGCCTCCTAACCAAGTCCCCCCCTTCATCCACCACCCACCCTGGCCACACTTCTGCTGGGGCCCGTAAAGAAAAACACCTCCACTGCTAATGTCTTTCAGCGCTGTGCACACGGCATTGTGTATTTCGTTTGACACTTCATTTACGGCGGGGTTTTGGTTTTTTTCACTCTCTATCTTGCAGCAAGAGATGAAAAGAGGAGAAACAGACCGAGGAGTGAGAGTCTTACATGACAGTTTAAACAACAGTGCCAGTTTGCATGAGTCACTTTACACCTTTCACACACTTTCAACTTGCAGGTTCACCTGGCAAAGCACATGATCGTTTCATCACCTCAGTGACTCTGCGCTCAGAAATTCACTCACATTCGAGGAAGCTACGTTTTTTCACCTTTTGGTATTTGGACAGTTACATGTTTAAATAGTCCTGGCTTTTGATTTTTGGAAAATAGTCATGACGTTGTGACATCATGTTCCCAAACTTTGTTGCTTGTGGACCCTTTTATAGCCACACGGGCTACTTCCAAACCCTCTTCATACAAGCTGTGAGAAGATAAACCAAAGAGTGATTTTCCCTTCTCGTGTTTGTTTCATTTTTATTATATACGAGTTCTAAAAAAAGAAGTCTCCGGCATGTCACAAGTAAAAAGCAAAGATTTGAGAAAAGTCAGTAAAAACTTTGTGCATCAGAAATGGTTTGATCTTCTTTCTCTCTCTATCTTGAAACCCCCTCTTCACAAGTATTGCACCAGCTTACATTCAATGTGGCTTCTCATTCAAATTTTATTAGCATCAACATAGCTCATTTGAGGGTTCTGTGATGCTCACTTTTAT
>JAPXVT010000014.1:14508246-14521886 GCA_029823135.1 Acanthurus reversus | reverse complement strand
TGCATTAACAAGTTTCACACAGTCACAAAAAAACTGAGATTTCCTACCAAAACATGCCATATGTATTTGTTTTTTTGTGTAATATTCATAGAGCATCATAAGGCATGGATATCATACTTTTGTCTGCAAGTTTAAGATAACATCATGTGTTTTGTTTCAGTTATCAAAATTATCTTTCAAGGGTTTTATTATATTGATTCTCCTGTCATATTATATCCTGACTTCACAGTTTCTTTTGAGTATATCTTTGTGATTGTCGTGCAAAACTCAATATTTGTCAATCAATTTGATTTAGTTATATTTGTAAATTACAATATTGAAAAAGAGTAACAACAAAAAGGAAATGGGCATTCCCTTGTGTCAGATGTGAAACTAAGTATTTAAACTGCTGTTGCACACAAAATAACAAAAGCGGCACATAGCAGGATAAAAATATGAGTAGTACACAATTGGCCGTACTGTGTCATTAATAAAGGAAAGCAACACGTCGACTACCTACATTCAGCTTGTGTTCAGAAGTCTGAGCTTTGTGCATCAGACATTTCAGTGAGTATTTTAACTTTGTGTAGGCGAGGGGCTCTCAGTAGTCTTGATGTTTTGAGGAGAGTGCCAGCTTTGCTTTCTGCTTCTATCTGAAACACTCGTCCTGTCATCCCCCTCCAGCCCCGGTGATGTGGAGTCTGCACTCTCCTGTGAGGCCCTATCTGGTGCCAGACTGCCTCAACCCATTGTTACCCTTCATTACCCTTTTTACCCATTCTGAATCCCCCTTCTCTCTACTATAAGCTCCTCACTCTTTAGGCTCTTCTCTTTTTATCACACTTTCTGTATCTTCCTGTTTAGCCCTGACTCTTGGCCCCTTTTACCAGCTACAATCTCCAGTTTCTTTTTATAGAACATGACTCCTTTTTTTTTTATACAACATGTCTCCACTCTTACTCTCCCATTCTATCTTCCCCTCTCTCACCCCATTGCGGCCCCTCTGTCCTAATCCCAGAGCCTCATGTTGCTGTACAGAGCTAAGCCTGAGCTTATACAGCAAGACTCATTATTATAAAAAAAAAATTCAACTGTTTCCTGACCCTGTTAAGTTGTAACTTTGACTTAATCAATTCAGTGAAAACATAGAAATTGTAATCGAACTCAAAAATTTTAAGGCATCAAATTCTCACCACCTTTACAGGCTTATCATCATGACATATGTAATGAGTATTCTTCAGTATGTCTGATTATGTTTTTCTTTGCTTCATTACAGGTAATGTTCACAGGAGAGAATATACCTGTCCACCCTCATGTGTATAGTAATGGTCACATCTGTCTATCTATTCTAACGGAAGATTGGTCGCCAGCCCTCTCAGTGCAATCAGTTTGTCTTAGCATTATCAGCATGTTGTCCAGCTGCAAAGAAAAGGTGGGGAACCTGTCATGAGGCCTACCAGAGACGAATGCAGTGACTCATGTAAATTATATGCTTGTTAAATGTTAAATGTTAAATGTAAATGTTCTTTTTTTTCACAGAGACGACCGCCTGATAACTCCTTTTATGTAAGAACGTGTAACAAAAATCCAAAGAAGACAAAATGGTGGTATCATGGTGAGTATTTCAACTTAAAGGGATAGTTCAGCTCTTTTAATGTGGGCTTGTATGAGGCACGAATGTCTAGTCATTGTCTTACTGCTGTAGATTATGATGAGCTCGCTCTCCGTCCAACAAGACCACCCACCTAAATTGTATACGTATGTCTCTTTATGTGTACGCTTCATTTGACAAACAGCTGTTTCCGGAATACCTCGTTTCCACTTTAAGTACATGTACGGACCACTCATTCCTATGGGAATCTCTGTCCAATGTGCCATGCGAAACTCCTCCCCTATGTAATATTTTGGTCTAAATTTGCCTTGAGTACATTCAAAAAATTTACCTTTTGTTGTGGATTTCGGACAGACCGTGTGACAGTGTGCTAGCTCAGCTAACAAGCTGCGATAACAAACGGACTGTTTTCTTCAATTCAGTTGCTCATATGGATTCTCAAGTGAATTTGTATAATTAAAAAAAAAAAGTTAATAGTTCTAACACATCTTGAATCTGTGTAGTAATTCTAGTAATGGTTAGAATGTTCCATACACAGATCATCTTATCAGTTTAATATGAAATACTGGCTTAAAACTGGTAGATTTCCATCCTTTCGTAAAGAAATGCACTTTCTTGCATTGGACACTAGGGGCATAATCTGTATATTTATGGAACTACGGACACCAGTCACATACATAGACCATGACAGCTGTCTGACGAGAATGTAAAGCTCCAAAAATTTTAGAAAGTGTAGTGTACAAATAAAGTATTATATACTTGGGGTGGGTGGTCTTGCTGGTGGCTAAAACACTTTCACATACTTTGACACTGCTTCTCCAGACAGAGAGCAAGTTGACAGTTATCTATGGCAGGTAAGAAACTGACTAGGCATAAGTGCGTCATACAAGCCCACATCAAAAAACCTGAACTATCCCTTTCATATTTCTGATTTTTCCCCTTTTTTGGGTGGAGGGCATGAAGCCGTGGCTTGCAGTGTCATTTAAATAATGTTTGTATTCCTTTACAGATGATACATGCTAATGTACAAACTTTGTAATAATCGTAGAAGAAAGAAGTCCTACTGACCTACGTAAAGCACTTTTTAATCATTCAGTCTTTGAACTCTGACCTTTGACTGGAACAATGGACACCGTGCGCTGGAGGCTCTCGACTGCATTTCTCCTGTGGACAGTTGGATGCATGTTTTAGTTGGCTGTAATATAGAGAACAAAAATAATGGAGCGTTTAGATGCACCCAAGACGGAATTGTTTTTTGGCAAAAAGGTAGTGATGCAGCTGGCGAGCAAGCACGGTGGATTTGTAGTGAGATGGTAATTATTCCTGTTTTAAGATTATTATTGTTACTTTTTCGTTCGTGTGTGGGTGCATTTTGAGGTCCTTGTGTTGTGCAATAATAACTGACGGATGCATGCTTGGGCCTAAAAAGAGAAATCCAAATCTAATCATTTTCTGGAAGGGATCTGAACATCACAACCCCAAGAAAATGCTTCATCCGTTTGTTTTTAAAATTATATGCACTGTGAAAGTATCTAGTTTAAAAAGGCACTATTAGTGTGTTATTCCCATCTTGCAGTTGGACTGTAAGCAGTCCTCTAACTTATTTATCAGGTTAAAGGGTTTTAGTTTGCAACACTGTATCAAGAGTTGAAGCAGTTTTCCTCATCTTCCAACCTGAGACCTGGCTGCAGTTCTTCCTGCCGTTGGACAGAATGTCGGTACTGATGGGAATAAAACAGATATGACGACAGATATCTTAGTCAGCTGATGACCTCTGTGTACGTCTTCTCGTTGCATTGGGCTGAACTCGTGTAGTGTTCGCTGGTCCACCCTTGAAGATGTGCAGCGGCCTCTCTTCCATTTAAAGAATGTCTGTTAAAGAACATCGTGGCATGATCCATTTTTATTTGTACAATACTTTTTTTTTTAATCTCATGCTTTAATCTTTTAAAAACGTTTGATTTTGAAATGTCTTGAGTTTCTTTTTGTACTGTTTTTCAATTAGCTGATACTTTGAAAAGGGGGGTTGTTTTGAGGGGCCAGTATGTATTTGGATTTTATTATTATTATTTTCTTTTTTGTACTTGTTATTTAAGTCAAATCTTTGTTCTCCAGAATGGAAACGAATGATGAAAAAGGAGAGCTTTTATAAAAGTCACTAAAGAGACGAGGCTTTTGTGATTTCCCCCTGGTCAGAGTTTTGGCTCAGGTACTTTTTTCAATAAAGAGATCACCTCTAAAAAGATACCTATCAGATATTTTGAATTTAACTATATTTTCACCAAAAGAGACTGTTATGTTGTAAACTTATACCATGTCTGAAACTATTGTATATATAAATCGTTGGAGGATGTGAAAGAAATTAGCAGAGGATGCATCTTCCTTATAGCAGAATGATAATAGGAGTGCTTTATTTCATTGGAGGTTAGCCTGCATCTTTGCTAATTTGGGTGTACAGACGGCAGCAAACACTACTGTTGGTTTAAAAAACAAGAAAAAATAGAAAAAAAAATTAGTAGTTTTACGGTGGGGGTGCATGCAAATTTAAACCCTACTTTTTCTTATTGGCATCAGACATTGTGACAACTTTTAGTCTTTCCATAACTTAGGTAATGGTTTATGGGATGGATATTACAAACCTCACCTCCAGAGGCTGTGTGGCTCTTTGTCATTTCAGACTGTAATCAATCCATTCCTAAAGAAATGTTTATCGCCATCCAGTCAGAGATACTTGAATTTTCCATCTTGGGTTGTTTGTATTGCATTTGCTTTTTTTCCAGGGTCTAGCTGAGTTTCTTGAATAAACTTGAGTGAATGTGATGATACTCTATACTGTAGAGGAGATTACCACAGCACACCGCTATCTCAAATACTATATTGATAACTGAAAAGCATCTATGTAACCAATGATGATTTTTTTTTTCCATTAGCTTAATTGTAACGGTCTCGTCTGCTGTCGCAGAGCTGTGAGGATAGAGACAACGGGACTGAGATGATTGTGTAAATGCAGTCGCGACAGCTTCTTGTGTGAGGGCGTGAAGCCTTCACCCAGCAGGCAGTGGATCACAAGAGATTTGAAAAACTTGCGAGTGAATACGTTACAGTTTGGATGTGATGTTTCTTTTTTTTCTTCCTAGTTTTTTTTTTTTCTTTTCCTTTTTCAATGTGGTTTGAACTCTTAGCTTGCAGGTTGTTGTGAGTGATCAACACTAATGAGGGTGTGTTATTTATATTTGAAATTTTGTTCTGGGATGTGCAAGCTCCATGTAATAGGTGCCTGTTCATTTTCATAATCAATAATAAAAGCAAAGATTCACTTTTATTAAACCTTGGTTTGCACAATGTTTCAATAGAAAAGCTTCTTTTTCTGCAACCTGTGAAAGTCTTGTATCCATTTTGTGCTGACATAAAACTAAACAGTATGTGGAAAAATGACAACGTCAATCATATTCAGAAAGAATTTGAAAATTGTATCGATCCAAAAGCATGTTTGAGGTTAAGATACTTTACAGTGTTACAGAAAACAGACTAACTTAAAGGAACTGTTGACAGCGTTGTGGTTGAATTGTTAAATCTGGAGCAATCTTTGGACTGTTACAGAAAAACTCAAACATCAATCATGGAATTTCATCTGGCAAACCATCAGGGCAGGTTTTCAGATATGGCAAAATTCTTTAGAACAGGAACAGTTAAGGTGATGGAAGCCTTCACCACCCTCTTTGAAATGAAGTTAACATAGGCAGAGAAACTCTACGCATGTTTTCCTAATTGTATTTGCGTTTTGTTGGCAAGCTTAAAGTGACAATCATCAGCCCGTTTTGTATATGCAAAAATTATTGAACAGTCAGTTTACCATTGCAAGAGTCATAACTTTTATGCCTATTTTTTTACTGCATAAAAAACAAGGATGGTTTCATGTTTTGTCAACATGCTTAGTGTAAAAGATTCAACATTTTTTAAAGTTTAATCAGTCAGAAAAAAAAAACAAAACAAGAAAATGTGGTTAAGTTGCACCATCTAGTGGTCACTTTACAGTAGCACTCTTTCAAAATATGTAAAGATCAAAAACTCATACCTTCTTAAAATTAAAAAAATGAGGGCCCTTTCAAACTGTGGGACCCCAGAATCATCACCAGCAAGAATCTTAGATAGTACAGCACTGACTAGATGTGGTTCTTGCTCAAAAAGCTTGGTGACACACAATGCACTTGGTCTTGTGGTCCTGGAGAATCTCCACTGTTGACCCCATCATGCAAAACCAAGGTAAACTTCAGTCCTCCATAGTGCCCTTGAGCAAAGCAGCACATCCAAGCAGCAGGGAGCTTTATTCTGAAAGTGGTTTATGCACTCTGGAAAGCAAGCAAACAAACAAAAAAAATGTGCTCCAAGTTTTATCATGAACCTCAAAATTAAACCTACTCCACGAAGAAGCTTCCCTGAGGGAAAAAAAAAAAACGTTAGGCCATGCGATTCAGTTTCTAAGTTAAAATCAAAGATCGTTATTTTCAGTTTTCGGAATTGTGTCTGCAAAGATAAAACGCATAAATATAGGCTCACTCCATCAAACTAATGCAGTGTGCAGAAAGCAACTTCGCAAAGGTTCATTTTTTGTTCTCAATCAAAGTTGCACTGTTCCAGGCTCCGAGGCAGCAAGCCCGGACTGAACCATTCGCATTACCGCGGGGGTGGCTGATTCATTCAAGAATCACCTCAAACTGTAATCATGGGGAAGTGGCGGTATGCAGTGCTCATCACTAACCTCATAAACGAAACACAAACTTTATAAATGAAATATCAAAATGGCCAGTCATTTGACTCTAATGGGCCCTTTTTTAAATTTTTACCCAGACAAATAACGTGGTCTGTTCCCTCTTCCATCCAGTTCTCTTTAGTGTTTGCCAATGTCGGAGGTGTAACTGGGGTCTGGCCCTGGACAAAGGTAAAAAATACCCTAAAATATTTACCCCTTGGTTGTCAGATAGTCTCAGGATTAGTCGTCACGCTGTCTCCAGTCTGTATATGATGTTGCGGTGGACAGAAATTGCCCAGACTTTCGTGGAGGTTGGGGCGGTATGGAGATGCTAGCAAGAGGGGTGCTCGGCCGATCAGCCATGATGAGCGTTAACCGGCTAAACTAGCGTTACTGGAGGTGGCCAGACATTGTATATTCATCAGGAGAATTCACAGTGACATATTCATGACAGCATATATGCTTGCCAGCTCTGTTGGTCAGTTTTGAGGAGCTGACATTTGCGGGAAATACCGTTTTTTCGTTTGTAATGTTAGCTTCCTGCTAAGCTGGACACAGCCGAAGCTACAGCGTTGATGTTGTTTCAGGGTTTGCCGACAACCGTGTAGCTGTATCAGTCAACCTGATCGCAACACCACCTCCTTGTTCAACTTTCTGTGCAAGGCAGCCATGCATTCGGGTTGCCGTATGGTGCTGTGTTTGTGCAGGTTGCTGCAAGAGAGCAAAAGGGTTAAAAAAAAGACTGTGACTCCGAGATCCGCAGAGGCAGGCAAGATTGCATGCAACGGTTTGAAGTCACAGATTAGAATAAAACTTGCATTTTATGTTGAGGATGCAGTCAGTATGAATTGCTGTATGGACGTGACACTGCTCTGTCGTCCACACCAGTCTAACCATGACCATCGTCTGTAAACTGTGGACATGGATAACACCTGCAATCATGGTCCTCCAAACATCTGAAGACTCCCTCCAGTATTTGTGATACCTCACGCCTGCCCTGGAATTATGTTTTTGTGCACTTTAATTTACGATCTTATAGGTAATTTCAAAGTGTCATGGAAGTTGGAACATACTGTCCACCAGCAGCAGGTGCCAGTTTTAAAACCAGCAAATCAGAAAGTACCTGAGTACAATTTTGCTGCGCTGCATGGGTTAAAGTCTGCATGACCCCTTGCTCTGACCACTGTGGGGACGTGAAAAGAATTGACCTTAGATCCTTAAAGTTCCCGCTAGGCTCGGGAGATATCTAATTATTCATACTTTCAAACCTTTCCAACATTCTACAGTTAATAAACAGATAAAAAAACAAGTGCCCTTCTTATATTGATTCTTAATGGAGGACCAAAGGATCTTGACTTGTTTCTTAGGTGGAGGTTTGACGTGTTACCCTCTTAAGCCACGACTTTGGTTAGGCAAATAGTGCGCAGAGTATTGTTAAGGTTGGCTAGCTCAACTTCATCATTGTGGCCAAATTTTAAATGACAAAAAAAGGGCCCTGTTTGCACTGTCCTGTACCCTTATCGTCAGTACTTGCACGTGTCATCTTCCTCAGCTCAGCTTCCTGTTCTGCGGCTAGTGACTGACCTTTGGTGGCACATGCTGTGCGCTACAGTCTGTCACCCTTAATATAGTGTCTATTTATTTTTCAAATTAATTGAAAAGGGGATGTCTGTGTTTTTAAAAGTGTTAAAAATCATACTGTCAGGATTTTTAAAAACTCTGATAAACTTTAACGGCTTAATAGCACCAGTGATCCAGTGGAGGAGTCCTCTCAGTGCGATGTGTGATACAGTTTATTCCTATTTAATTGATGTTTTTGCATTTTACTCGAAGAATATTATGGTAGTTATGTAGAGCCATAGGCTGTGATCTGTATGTATTTTTAAGGAGGTATTGTGAGATTTGTCAACTTTTATCGGATTGCTGGACCCTCTCTGCTGTTCTTGTTAACCTACATTTACTTTGTAGCTCTCTTTAGTCTTAGATAAAATGTGTTTGAATGTCCATTGTCTTTTTCAGCCTGCTCTCACAGAGTTCTGTCCTTTTTCCGGGGAGCTTAGCAGGAGTAACATGAGCAAAGCTCCTTCCAATAAAGCTTCATTGTCTGGCTGTGTTAGCAGCCAGTGGATCAGAATGTGAGATAGGTCTCAGGCTGCTCAGTTCGAGGTCTGTTCTCCAGGCCCACAGAAATCTGTCAGATGACATTGAACAGCTTTATTTGAATCTTTTCTATCAAACAGTTCTGATTCTGCCCCACCAAAGTCTATTTGAAAGGGACATGATTATAGTCTCCCACTGATCGGTGTGTTTTTAAGACGTTAAAGTTGTCACTCGTTGTGTGGTTCCAGGAATAGAGCATGGCTCAAGTGAAAGTACAGACCTCAGCACCCCTGGCTGGTCCTGGCCTCTCCCCCGGAGTTCCCCCGACGGCCATGGCCAGCCCAGGATCCCTAGGTCTGCAGCCCTCCGTCAACGGCACAGGCCCGGCCCCCACACCCGCCTGCCCTGCTCCTGCAGTCGGATATGGGGACGCCCCTGTGTCAGCTACATCGCCAGGTACACCGCCAACAGAATATTTTCCCTTCAGGGGGAAATAAAGTGATCATTTTGCTGTAGTTCGTGGTCTTAATTATAAATCATCATAATTTTTTTTTCCAAGTTTTTGATATATGACCTATTTACACCTAATCAGCAATCCTCTACTTTGATTCACCATAGGCGATGTAAGTAAGATAAAATATTGTAGTGCTGCAAATGTGTCAGTGTTGTACAGCTGTCTTGTAGTCATGGTTCTCGTATGAGAATATTTATTGTATGACAAGAAAACAATGGTAACAATTCAAGCTACTATAATAAGGTATTTTCAGAATTAATTTTCTTTGCAGAGGTTGTCACAAACCTTTTCTGCTTTTGAGCTTTTGACCTGCTTTAGATACAGGTCAGTTGTCAGTCCCCAGCGACTCATTCAGACAATCTACCTGGAGATGAATGTTTTACCACCATGTGTATGCCCTGTATTATGAAAACATGGGGCGTTAAAGTGATGACAGACCTGCAGCTCTTGTGCTGGCCACTGCTTATTGTCAAAATGTTATATTAATCAGATTACCCAGATATTTCTTATCATGAAATTGACTGCACTATGTAAATTACTGTAGTCTTAAGCCACGACTACTTGCCTGCAGTATTCTGTAGCTTTCAGACAAATCAAAACACACCTGAGCCCCTGCACATCTGCTGTAGAGGGAGACAAACCTCGAACAACTGCTCCTGTCTTCCCTAGAAATTAGCTCATTTATTTCTTGAGTGTTTTGTTTACCGGATTTCATTTCTTGTGCATAAGACATGATAATAACATGGGAAATTTGTGTTATACAACATTTCTGATGCATGCTACAACACATAAATACCTTACTTCAGTTTATAATCTGACATCAAAGTTTACAATTTATTATAACAAAGGGTAAAAGTTATTCATGTACCTTATTCTATTAGCATTGTTACCATGTTGCTCTGTGTTCCATGTCTTCTGCTGTGCTCTGTTTCAGGTCCGCCCCAGGAGAACATGGCAAACCCTAAAGAGAAAACTCCAATGTGTTTGGTGAATGAGTTAGCCCGTTTCAATATGATCCAACCACAATACAAGCTCCTCAATGAGAGAGGGCCTGCACATGCTAAGGTGAGGAAAGAGCACGTGAAGCTAAGGCTGACAGCGGGGATAATCTTTTATCTGTAAAATCACCCATATGAGGTGGCATGTCAACAAATCTGCCCTTCACAAAAGTTTAAACCACATTTAAAAAGTTTCAGAATTATGTTCAGTTGTATTTCAAAATGACCAATCAGAGAATCGGTTCTCTGGTGTAACTTTCACATTGAGGCATCTCCCCTTATAATGATGTTTCAGATATTCAAATGAAAGTTGGTCATGCAGAATACAGCTCCTGCCATATGGGCTCCAGAGGGATGTCGGTAAAAATGTAGCTGCTGTCGGGTAAAGTCTCTCCCTCTGGGTGTCACTGTTCCAGATCTTCACGGTGCAGCTGACTCTCGGGGAGCAGGTGTGGGAGGCCGAGGGCACCAGCATTAAAAAGGCCCAGCACTCCACAGCAGCTAAAGCGCTGGAAGAGAGTGTCCTTCCCAGGCCAGCGCCCCGCTCCCCTAAAGTGGACATCAACAGCAACCCAGGTACAAAAGCCCTAAAAAAAAATCACATGGTTGTGTTTTCTAACAGTGTGTCTGTAAAGGATTACATTTAAAACCACTAATGTGCCAGGCAAGGAGGAGCTGATATACTACAGGTATAAATTGGCTATTTGAACTGAAGCAGATTATGGGACTTAAAGCTGGGAAGCATTAGCATTGCCCTAACTAATGCCAGACGTGTGAAATATTTTGAGTAAATGGAGATAGCCCAGAGTGCAAAAACTAATCCATGTCTAGTTTAGGTTCAGTGCTTTCAAAGTAAATAATAGATTGAAAATATAGCCACTCTTAACTTCAGCTGTGTTTCAGCCTCAGCAGCAGAGCACAGCTGCTGGCTGCAGCAGCCAAAGTAAGATAAAATGGAAAGGAAGTGGCCCAAATAAACTTCTCATTAAGTTTGTCAATGGTGAGCTTAGTTTTGCTTAGAGCAGGAATGCTGGTTGCGGCTCCTATAGTTCATGCTGTAATTTAACCATTTTAAGTATTTGCAGTAAATGAAGACAGACTTCTTTCTACACTCAAGAAGTATATCACAAAATATCAAAACCAAGTCCCATTGTGCTGTCAGGTTTTCAATCAGGAATTTGTTTATTTTCAGTAGCTAATATGTCAGCACTCTTAAAAATTTTGCACTCTTTGCAATTTTTGAACATGTTTTCATTTACTGTTTAGCTTTGTAACTTTTTTATAATAAACGTTACTCCATATTAACATAGAGCATATAAATTACTTTGTAGTGTCAGTCAAGCATGTTAGAGTGGAGGCAGCGGTGACATAAGTCATCTGAAATTGCTTTACTTATTACATGCATAATCCGAAACTGACAGCCTAACCACAGCTACTATAACATGGTAGGAAGGAATTAAATCTTGTGTGGTTAAGTGGCTTGAACTGCACATATGCAAACAAGGACCTAGAGATTTGCAGTTGTCAGGGAGAGAGCCACACAGGTGGGCGCCCTGAGCAGCGAGTAGTCTGGTGCCTTGCCTAAGGGCACCTCGTTTTACTGCCCCATAGGCGACCTCTCCAGCTACCAGTCTGCCCTTCGTACAGACTTGTCTGTGCTGAACATGAACTGGCTTCCCTCCAGTTCCAAGGCCAAGTCCCCAAGGACTGTGCTCTTGCCAAAGCTGCTGCATCCACTTTAAGGAAGTAGTTCAGATTTTTTTGCTGCTTCTGCCATTCCAAAGGCCTCTAAAGCCACTTCAGAGAGAGATCACTTCTTCTATGTGTCAGTGTAATCATAAAGAAGAGGGCTGATGGTGAGAGAATAAAAGCTGGCGATGGATTGTGTCACTATGATGCCTTCATATCTTGATAAGGAATGCAAAGCTCCAGTATGTTTGATTTTTTATTTTTTTTTAACTTGGAGGTTTTCAGTTTTCAGAATGAAAAAGAAAAAGGATTCCCACACACAACTTCGCCTTTGCACTGATTTATTAGGTTGACGTTTCAGACGCAAGGACCTTTCTCAAGACATCCAGACAGGGTGGTGTGTATATATATGTCTACATATATACACTTCAGAGACTACCTAATGTTGAGATGATTATTCTCAGCTGTGTTGGGGCGTGTCTACATAGACATCAAAACACAGGTGTCTGTTCCTAAACATTCACAGATACACATAAGTCACTTACGCCAAAAAACAAGACATCATCAATAATCGAACTTGTTAATCATGTAGAAAAGTATAAATACATGTATCAAAAAACACACACCCACACATAAATATTTCCTCAGGATCCAAAATGCCAGAAATGTCCCCTGCACAAGCCTTTAGTAACATATTGCTAAAATAGAGGGAACACCAAAAAAAAAACAAAACAAAGCGCATTCCTCACATAGAAAGTTCTACACCATGATGAAGTAAAATATTATTACAATAATTTACATTCAGAGGTCAAAAAAACTTTTTAATTAAAAAAAAAAAAATTATGTATTCTAGGGGTGGACAGATAGAAAACTTCACAGGAAAAACCTCATAGAAAGGTCCTTGCGACAGAAACCTCGACCTAATGAATCAATGCAAAGGTGAAGTTGTGTGCGAGAATCCTTTTTCTTTTTCATTTTGGACTCGTTTGGTTCCCAGTACCGCCGAAGAGACCGAGCAAGTTGGTGTGTGTGTTGCTTTCTGCTGCATTTCAGTTTTCAGCCATACCTGCTGCTGCTTGTATTTAAACAATCCATGTTCAGAACAGAGCCCGTACTGCCTCTCAATAGGGCACAAGTGCAGGCTTATGTTTTTGTATCTGGTCAAATTAAGGCCCTCTGTGACATTGTTGTAGGGAAAGACCTCACAGCCAACCTCTTAATGGGATTAAGGAAGCCTTGTGTTAGGTTATGCAACATCAGTGGGGAACTGGAGGATTCAAGGAGGAAAGTTTGCAGTTTTTTGGCTAAATACAGACATCCTCATATTTAAAATAAAGTCAGTTGGTGTTTTATTCTAAGAACTGAATTGTAGAATTCTTGGTGGTGTTTGTATTTAAATGTAATGCTTGCAGTGTGCCTTTGGAGCATCAAATGACACCCTTGAAAAAGCAGGTCCATAAAAACTTGCAGTGGGTTTAATCGTTTGTTTCTAGCAGTTTTTAATGTTGACATTTCTCTGTATTTTATACTTTCTTAGTCCATATTTCCTTTCCATTGGTTTTAATCTCTTACATTGGCTGTCATATGCAGGCAGTATAACACCCACGGTGGAGCTGAACGGTCTGGCCATGAAGAGAGGCGAGCCAGCGATCTACAGGCCTTTGGATCCCAAGCCCATGCCCAACTACAGAGCTAACTACAACTTCAGAGGGATGTTCAACCAAAGGTGAGCTCCCAACACTGAACTCGCAGAGCTGCTGCCTGAACTGTCGCCTGGCTTGTTTTTTATTCCTCTTCTTTCATTTGACAGTCTGCTCTCTGCACTATAGCATCACGTGTTGATGATTCGGACAGGGCAAGTCTGGTCACTCAGCAGGTTTAATATCAGTTCTGTCACATCCTGCTTCACATGATCACTAGGGGTGTCACGATTTCGATTTTTTATTGAAATTGATCGAAATTACGTCATGGTCTCAAGCATCGAAGTCAAAGAGAGGA
>JAPXVT010000014.1:14468631-14478966 GCA_029823135.1 Acanthurus reversus | reverse complement strand
AAAGAACAAACAAAATAAAGAGCGAGCTGGAGCAAAAATAGGGAGGGGAGGGTGCAGCAGAACTGCTTCCCTAGGAGTCTCATGCTACAGCTAGCGTTATTTCCAAATGTTGCCTACCTCCGCTTTAAATAAAGGTTTGGCCACTCAGCTCCAAGCATTAAATTATCTTATTTTTAATGCACTACATGAAAAGTGTTCCCAGCTGGAGTTTTTAAATTGAGTATTCCACCATCAATACTGCTCGTACTCTCACGTGAGTTATTTGTTTAGCACTGCTGACTCCTGAGCTGTATTACTCCATTTCCTCATCAATCGATCACTGTCATTTCCTGAGCCAAGTGTTGCAAATCCCGACGGTGTCCTTGTTTTATGACCAAAGAATGTTTTTTTGCTGTGTGAAAGAGCACCCCTGTTTTTCTTGTGACTAAATTTGTTTTAAAAACCTGAGCAGAGGCAGTCATCGGTTTGATAGAGGCGGACAGCTGCAGCAGATCCTGCAGTGTGAGTCTGTGTGTGTGTGTGTGTGTGAGAGAGAGAGAGAGAGATATTGATATTGATATTGAACCCCCAGGGTTTTGTAGGGTCCTTGGGATTTTCCTCCTAACGTCAGTACATTCTCAGTCAGTTTAAGACCCAGCATGGAGTGACCGTTAGCGGAAATGAATCTCAAACCACCTCTGCATTGGCTTGTGGTTTTTTGTTTGGTAAGAACAGCAGCCTCTGGGAAAAGCTTTTCGCAGCAGAGGGTTGGCGACCCTGATAAACTCAGCCGGGAACTGCCCAGTGCTACGATCTCCTGCCGGTAAAGCTCAAGGCTTTAATTTTTTCCTGCAAGATTCCTCCGGACCTTCCAGGGAATCCTACCTCTGCATTTCTTTCCATCAAAGTGACTGCCACTAATTTTTTAAAAAAATCTACAACAAAGTCTAGTGTGTCCTTATATGACCTGCTGGGTCTGTTCTCCTTGGCTTTCACCATATCTCAGCTGACTCATCCAATATTCACTCCCTGATCACCCCCTCTCTTTCTGCTGCACTCTGCAAGGTGCCAAAAACAAGGGAGGCTCAGTTTACTCTGTGTGCCCCCTCCCTTCCTCCACAGAATCCCTACCTTCCACCTCTCCTACCATCACTCCAAAAATCACACAGAGGGCGGTTACGTATTGAGACTAGGGGGATAGGCGGATTGGGAAGGAAGGGAGGGAGGCTCTTCTCAGTCTGTTAACTTCGCTCACCATTAAAAGTTTACACAACATTGGGAAAATTATCCGTAAAGGTTTTCAGTCTGCTCATTTATTCAAAAAATGCATTTGCTCATCAGAGCATGACAAGGCTATCCTTCCTGGAACTGCTATTAATAATTTATCCAGCTAAATCTGGATTGATGTGATTCATCATCTATCATGTCTTTGTCACTGTCAGCAATTATGTTGCTTTTCATTTTCGGTCCTTCCAAATTGGAAGCTGACGGTTGTGGATTTTAAAGGCCGGCCACAGCCAGATTCCTCCAAATGCTTCTATCCTCTACTTGCTGTCAGTCTGGAGACTGGCTGTTTATTACTGCTGTCGTATAAGCATTAAATAAGGAACAACTCTCCATTTTGTCTTTCTTTCGCTGTCTAACTGCAGCTAACACTCTTTGGGAATCACACAGGCTGTGATTCATGTGTTAAGCTTGGTCTGTTTGGCCTTTTCTGTGTCATAAATGGATTTAAAAGTAGAGAAAGACTTTGGAAACAGGTCAGACGAACAGTATTGTTTCCCTGTTAGTTGATTGCTTTTGTTCTGCCCTGTGCCATGTCAAACTAAACTGTCTGAAGGCTAGGCTGCATTGAGGCAATTATCCTCTCCCTCTGCTGGCATTACATACCTTCCTTTCCCCCTCATGCCCTTGATGGCGCTCCAGCAGATTCACTTTCATCCTCAATCAGCGCATTGCATGCAATATGCTGTCATACTGCCACTACAGTGTGGCTAGAAACCAAGTGTGAATTACACATGTTCTTTGGGTCTCTTCTTGCCCATTGGGTCCATTACATTATAAGTCCTAAGACAAAACTTTGGCCTGGTTTTCCACCCTGCCATGTCAGGTTCTGTTTACCGTGTCTTCTTTGATGAGCTGAGAAGAAACGGCACACTCCACAACCCTCAGTCACAGTCATAGTCACGCACGCACGCACAGTTACATATTCATGCACCCTGCACAAAACTGTAACGGTCATCTCTAATGTGAGCGCCTTTTACAGCATCCGTGTTTTCACATCATCTCATCCCTGCCCTCATTCGGGCATGAAATTACCCGTGAGTCACTGCTAACGAATGTCTGCTTTCCCATTCCTCTGCAACGATGAGGGTCGCCGCCACCCTGAGAGCCAGTTGGCTCATTTAATCCCCCCGTCAGGCAATATCAAACAGATGTCAGCATCAAAGAGGAACCAATCTATAAATCACAGCTTGTGTGTTGGATCAGAGGCTCCCTTTCCAAGGAGGACACAAGAGAAGAGGGTCCGGGCCAAGAACCACCCATCTTACAAGGAGCAGCTTCCCTCAGGGCTTGTCCATCCACCGCTCATCACAAAAGAGCCTTTCTTCCCTCTACCAGTCCCCACCATTGTCCTACCTTGCTCCCATAGCCTCCTCTTCCAGAGTACCTGAGGTCTCGCTTGCACAGATCTTGCGACCGCTCAGGGTATTAATGTCACTGTGAGACGCCGAAGAGAAGGCCTCCCATGTTAGAGAAAAGAGATGAAGAGACAAGAGGAGAAGGGGACTGGAAAAAAAAAAAATCAACACTGAATTACCGACTGTGTCCTGTGTACAACCTGATCCTTGTTGTTAGGTGTTACACGGGCGTGTTTGCGTGTTTGTTTGCATGTATGTGTGTGTGTGTGTGTGTGTGTGTGTGTGTGTATGTGGAAATGAATGGAAGTGCTGAAATCCCATCGGTATGGCGCAGATCCCGTGTCGTCTGCCAGGAGACTGACTGCAGCTCGTCTGCCGCCGTCCTGGGCCAAGAGTGTGTGACATGTGTGCAGAGATACACACTTTATCTCATACTTATTGTTGACTGTGCCATATTCCTATACAGGCTGCTTTTGATTTCTCGGTTCCTGTCAGTAACTGCATCTTGTCACTTTAGACAGCACAAGTGAATCTTATCAGTGCAACAGTTTATCATATTCAGTCTGTCACTTATTCCTTCATATTCTTATATTTTCTTCGTGAAATCTGGACAAAAAACCACCACTTTGGTCGCTGAAGTATCTCCTGCTCATTGCATGTCATGCCCATCTGTTGACTCACTTCCTGTCTTTGTCTTTACACTTAAGCTGTCTAATAAAGGCTAAATGTCCCCAAACAAACAATGAAATGTAACAAAGGTTCTTGGTTTGAGTCAAACCAGGAATGCTTTGGTCACCCAACATGATGCAAATATCTTTATATCTTTGCCTTCGTACCATCTTGCTCAGCCACGGGCTGAATAGTTACACATGTTTAGAAAAACTGGTGAGAGAGAGAGAAAGCTTGAATGAGTGATTGAGTACCGCTTCAGAATTGAGGACAGATGAAGAGGCTTATTCCATCATTCACAGCAACAGCGTCAGAGGCACCAACAACATCTCCATCCTCTTTATAGCTCCAGTTTATTTTCTCCAAGTGACGTAAACATAGCTGACCAGTGGCCAGTTACACGCGGTAGTGTCATCGTCAACACCATGGACACATTTGTAGAAATTCAGAGAAGTGATGCATCTAGTCCCAGGGAATGTTGTAATGCACAAGAAGCTGCCATGTTACATTTCCTTTTTCTGGTGATGAGCAAGACCAGAGCAGATCCCCTGGGTGGGAGTGAGTTTGGTTGTTAGCATGGTTAGCTGGTGCTTCAAGGGTTTCCTACAACACACATTCTGGCATATACCTAAAGTTACTGTGCAGGAGTGCTGACAGGTTAACAGGTACATTGACAGCAAACACGAGGTCAGTGTCGGCCATTTTAACTAGAGTGTCCTGCACTTACTTGACAAGAAATAGTCAGGGTGAAGAAACCAGGGTTTAGCCGTCTTTTTTAAACTTTTTCTATCAAAGTTGACATGCACATTCGTTGCGATTAAATGATTTTACTACATACGTTTTATGTTTTTGCAGTGAGCGGCCTATGCTGTCGCCATGAGAATCGCTTTAATAATTTTCTTTTGCATGTTTCCTTCATCTCTTTACATTTAATAAACAGTTTGGCATCACCTCACTTTGTTTGGTTTTCATGCAGCAGACTGACGTTGTTATTTTTATCACATTAATTGTACAAAACATGAGTTTATCTGGGTACAGTTATGTAGTAGGAAAAGAAGGTTGTGCACACATTATCCTTTGTTCTCCTCAAGGTCTGGTATTGGACTGTGTTGATGTGTGAAGCATTTGAGGAATGCTCAAGGTTCCGCTTATCAGTTTAATCTGTTTTATCGCTCACTGAGTTCAAATTAACTGTTTCTAGATTGCAACTGATTGCTACAATTTGTGCTGTCTGCACCACAAATTGAGCTCAAATAAAGAAGAGGGGGAATGAGAGAGGGGTGGGGGGGGCGGTTGAGAAAGTCCAAAGAAATTTAAATTTACAGGCCACAGCTACAGCTAGAGGGAGAGCTAGGGAGAAAGTCAGTGAGCCGTGAATCGAAAAAAGGCGTCCACATTAGCCGAGCATGTGCTGTTGGTCTCAGTAAGTGTGTGAAACCTAATTCTTCCTCCGCTGTGTTTTTCTAAATAAGATCGGAGAGAACCCCACCTGCTCCACACATACACACACTCACACACTGTTCTCGGACTTCACAGGAAGTAGATGTGATTGCAGAAGCATGACCTAACGCCAGCCGGTGTTTGTTTTAGGTCTCCCAGGTGACCAGAGGCTAGAGGAAGGAAACTGAGCCCTCAACACTAGAGACTGTCATCTAGGAACATGTTCCTCTCCGCATGTGTGTTTGTACGTCTGTGAGTGTGTGTGTGTGTATGAATGTGGGTGGGTAGCACTCTGACCATCGAGAACAGATGTTTTGGACCACCTGGTGTAGCTGCTTGCAGAGTGCGCTGTACACACTCCCTCACACATATCAAGCACAACAGAAACACCCATTTGCATTAAGTCTTTTTTTTTTGTCTTAATCCTAAATCTTTTTGTTTTCCATATGTAACACCTAGTATAAAACAACCTAAACTTAAAGTTTAATGTACATAAGTCTCTATTTTCCAACCTTTTCATCCTGTATCCCTTATCCAGGTGTTAAAGGAGAGCGGCCCCCCACACATGAAAAGCTTCTTGACCCGCGTCACCGTCGGGGAGTTTTCTGCTGAGGGCGAGGGCAATAGCAAAAAGTTGTCCAAGAAGCGTGCAGCTCTGTCAATCCTGCAGGACCTGAAGAAGCTGCCCTTCATCCCTGCTGTGGAGAAACCCAAGACCCACTACAAGAAACGTACCAAGACCATCCTCAAGGTACTGCAGCTTGGTTTTCTGCGCACAAGCAATTCCTCATTTCAGGTTGTATATTCTGAAATATTCATGCAGAACATTTGTGACTAACTCAAAAAACATCTAGTCAGCATATTCTTGTACTATACTCCAAGACCCTAACATGATATTATCAGTTTTAGACTTAATACAGCAGACGTCCTGATGTATTATCACTGTCAGGATTCTGCTAAATAAAGTTCAATGAGTTCATTTTCAGAATTTATTTAAACATTTACTGTAATGACTACCAAAGGTACCAACACATGGTATCAGGAACGGCTCTGGTTGCAACTGCTCAGTCATTATATTTCTAACAGCAAAATTATTCATTGTCAACATCTTAATTACTTGACTGCAAAGTGGGTAAGAGTGACATGAAAAATTCACAACGTAATAGCACCAGTGCCACTGACATTCAAAAAATGTGTCAAGTATGTTACTGGGAGATTTTGTTCCTGTTAATTTCCTTTGTCCTCCTTATCTTTTCAATGTTCATGATAAAAGAAATAAATACCCAAGAAAAGATACAGCAAAACATATTGAAAACAGCTGACCAAAAAGGCTCAAATACATGCTAAAACACATTCTGTACTATTTTTATTATGTTTTCAAATTTCTTCCCATCTTTGCAGCCTATTACCATCTTTTGTCTCCATCTCAGGTGAGGGCCAGTGCAATTGCTCAAGATGCAGATCAGAACTATGACTACGCCTCCAACAGCGTCATCCTGCACCTGGACGTGGGGGACGAAGTGTGCGTGCAGCTGGACGGGGGCAAAGTTCACGGCGGAAACACCAACAAATATAGCACCTTCTCTGGTTTCCTCATCTACCCTGACTGACAGAATACTCACATTTACAAACAGTATCTCTGTAATCGAGCAAAAAAAAGTTTCCTCTCCTCTCTGCATCTAACACACCATGCTGCCATAATGTAATTTCTCATGCTGTTCAGTACACACAACATGTAACAACATGATCACAGTTAACAAATAGAATTTGAAGAGAATTTGTGTAAAAAGGAATATATTATTGTATATATTACCAATTAACATTTACTTCTGAGACACACTTGTGTAATCATTATTCTATGCTATGTACAGTATGTGCAAGCATGGCTAATACACATGATTTACATCTGTTTCACAGGGACACATTCACTTGTATACACACACACACACTTACAGCCGTGCACTTCTCTTATCAGTTGCACTGAGACAAGATGACCATTTCAGCCACCGGTCTGAAATCGACTGAAATGATCTCTGAATGTAGACTGTAAATCGAAGTGTGTGTACTCGGCTGCAGCCTCTCGCCTTCACTGTGAGATGGATTTCCAAACAAGAAAAGTCATGAATATATTGATCGCAGCTGATAATGCAACCAACACCACGAACATAATCCAGTGTGTTGTATGTCTGTGTTTTCCGCCCGTGTGCAAGCATATGTGTGTTTGTGTTGAGGCGTCGAAGCGTCACGCTGCTGCTAGTTCGACTCACACAGTCTCCAACTCCTGTTAAGGGAGGGTGCTGACAAGATATTGGTAACAGTCCTGTAACACACACAGTACATCAATATTGAGCTTTAGCTTTGATATTTTGACCGAGTTAGAGCTTTGACAGAGCCTCTTCATGTCCTGCTAATAAGACTTCCTCTGCTGCCTCATTTGCTCAGTCGCACTCACACATGGCAGCTATAGTTTGCTGTGTGACTTCACTGACATTTTTGGAAATATGTTTATTCACTTTCTTGCGGAGAGATAGATGAAAATAAATACATTCTCAAATTTGTCTATTTATTACGATGCTACAACCAGCAGCTGGTTAGCTTAGCATTGGATTAGAGAAACATCGATGAAGTAAAGTTGAAAATCTAATTTAGCGTATTAGATTCCTTCAAGGCAGAAATTATGTACAAGTATATCTAAACCAGTTTGAGAGGAAAACTGGTTCTCGAATCCTCTGTGAAGTGTGTGAGAAAGTCAGATCTGAAAGTTGCAGAAATAGTTGAAAACAGCTCCTGCTAATCGGTAAAATGTTCAGGGAGCAGATTTTTTTGACCTGGAATACTGACAGAAAGTCGTGCTGCTCATCCAATCATAAAGTTAGGGTTAGGGGTTGGGATGGGCAATAATAGGTTCACCATGAGTGGAAGATAACGCTGCCATCCAGGAAAAAAAAAATACGATGTAGCTTAAAACTTAAAGCTAACATAGCACTGGAAACAAAGGGCAGTTAGCCCGTGTTTGCTGACAGTTTATTCTTACATTCCACCAACTAAAACCTTTAAACAACATGTTGTACCTCTTTTTTTTTTAATCCCTAAAATATTTAGTAGATATATTACATATAGAGCTGGGCAAACTGTATCCTTAAGTTTCCAGTCTCTGTGCAAAGCTAAGCTAACTGGCGGCTTCCTCTAGCTTAATTTTTACCGCACAGACGTGTAAGTAGTATCAGTCTTCTTTTCTAACTCTCTGCAAGACAGCACACAAAGTATCAAACTATTCCTTTAATTTTACTGTGAATATACCCATGTGAAGATGTTTTTAAAAATTAAGGTGACTGTTACAGTTTTACTGCCATATGCCATACCTATAGGTTTTCTGTGCCTTACGTTATCTTTTTTGATTTTATTGTTATGTATGACACAGTTTCCCTCATTGAGTCCAGGCCATATGAACAAGATGATCCTTGTGATACAATCACCAATCTGAAGAGGATTTCTGTAGCTCACTGAAAACCTCTTCAGCATGAGCAATCCTTGCAAATGTTTTAACTTGCTTTACAAAATACAGATGCTAACTGAGGATGTCTATGTATTCCAGGATGTAACTCACTGTTGTAAATAAAAGACTCTCAAATGGAGACCAAGGTTCCCTCTGTATGGTGGGAAGCACCTGTGAGAACAGAAGCATGTCACAGAAAAATTATAAATATGTTGATGTAAGCAAATGATTATATTAAACAGTTCTATCTTTTCCATGGTATAATGCCTAGACGGGTACAATATAATACTCCTTTGTTTGAGCACATCTCTTGCGGTCTTAGTGCTATTAAAGATGACAGCTTCATATTGGTCCTCTAACACACTTGTTAAAATTTGTGGCAGAGAATTTATAGTCAACAAGTGGCTCAGGTCCAGCGTTAAGCTGGATAGCATGACTGTACCCTGATGAGATTTGGATGTGAACTTTTCTGATGAATGCATCATTCTTGTGCTGTGATTGAAGAACCTTCCTGATGTTGTATATTGTACACAGACATTCCCCCTGAGTGGCTTTACATAAACCTCTGTGCCATGCTGCATCTTCCTGTGTGTGTTTTCTGGCCCTGTTACCGTTGCTCATGAGCAGTGTGGATTCATTGTTGTCACTGTACTTTGCAGGCTGACATGTGTGTATTTGTTATGTATGAAATCAGCATAGATTTTCCCTGCCCTTAAAGACCAGGAAACACAATAAAAAAAAGTATCTGGAGTATTTTTCTGTCCCGGATTCAGATTTAAAAACAGTGCTTTCTTTATTCTCAATTTGTTTTGTCTCCTTGCAGGAAAACCAAGAAACTCAGGAGGTACTGACGTCTGCTGTGATGAAGTTTTCACCGTTTAGGCTGTTTTGTTTTTTTTTTATTACAAAGATCTCAAGATTTTAGTAGCATTTGTCAAGCTTGTGATTCAGATAGTTATATCAAGAAATTTAAAATTTAAGCTGAAAATATATCTTAGTCTAACAATAACTGACCTGCCAAATCTTTTTCTCCACTGACAAAGAAAAAAACAGTTAATTACAAGATTTTGTGGATGTTGTTTTCCTTTTGTCATTGTTTGAGAAAGGTACTACATTTTACACCTCTCTGTGAAATTAACACATTTACACACAATTCCCTACTTGAAAATGTAGTGTTATGTATATCTATTTTAAGAACTGCACATGTGTTTACTCTCTGTCAACTAGTTATGTTACCTTCGTCTCCAACTCCTGTAGTCTTAGGCTATGTCCACATGTATACAGATGTTTTTAAAACCAGATTTTTGTCTCTCATTGACCAAAAACTCTGTTTGCATGTGAACAGGAGGCTAAAACGCAGAGAAAAAACTGTTTTCAAAAAAATCCACATATGTGTGGGCCTTAGTCCCGTCCACCTGAGATACGAGGGAAAAAGCTCACATTTTTAATTGTAGTTTTAATCCATAATTACTCATTTCACTTCAGCAGTTAGCCTTGTATATATCGTTAATAGTACATGTTGTGTTTTTCATCATTTTAAACACCACCTTAGTATTTTGTATAACCATACGCACTGTTGGCTAAGTCACTCTGTAGCAGCAGTGTGATTTATAAACCCTGCATCAGCGTGCACTTTAATCTATAAGTAAGAGTTTGAATTTGCAATTTTTCTTTAGGTGGTGTAATGCATTTAGCCTATCAAAATCCCGGTTTGATATAAATGCATAAAAAGCAAGCACAATTGAGACAAAACATCTTTGGTCACTTGAGGATGGCCCTGAATTGCTTGATCAAATGTTCAGTCTTTCTCCAAAATGTGTTTATGTTTTCTATCTGTCAAACTAATCTTTCAACACATTGTGTAAATCTCCTACAGGTGGGGGAAGGGATTTGATTGATAAACCAGTTGACTTGTTTTTTTCTTTTTCTTTTTGCTTTGTTAACGTCTTGCATGTTGTAGTGTAATGACATATATCCATTTCACAAATTGTACATCTTTTTTCTTCTAGTCGTTTCTCCAGTAATGTTGAAATACAAATAGTGAATGAGACCCTAACCCTAATACATACCTTAAAGCAAGTAAGGATTTTAGCACGTCTTATCAGTCAT
>JAPXVT010000014.1:14364118-14376761 GCA_029823135.1 Acanthurus reversus | reverse complement strand
TAAAAAGGTTAATTGCTCTTAGGTTCTTAGTTTTGATTTATGCATCTAGTTGTGAGAATAATTTGATAAGGTTGAAGGGTAACAATTCTTGATTTGGAGACAAACCAAATGATGACACTGTGTATATTTATGTTTTCTTCCTTTTTGAAAAGGGATACCTTCTTGCAGTCCGGTCAGAAAACATGCTGGTAGTGCTGCTGCTGCTCTTGGCTGTCATTTTGATTTGAAATGTCAGAATAAACACTTTAAAACAATAAACACAAAATAGACTTAATGTCACATTTGATTGCAGGAGGTAACATTATGGTAGCACAGAGGTATAACTTTAGTGGCTTGTAATGAGAAAAAGATTAAACTTGAATGATTCTGATCCAGATGTTTGACAAAGCTGGAAATCTGTCAAGGGCTGGTTTTGTTGCAGCATGTCGAAATAAACTATTGTGAACACAGGATCAGTGGATTTTTTCTATTGTAACAGATTCCTTTTGTTCAGTATTGCTATTTCTTGAGTTTTTTTTTCTCCACACTGTAGCATTGTCAGGTGGGAAAAAATGGATGTCCCACAAGATGCATCGGTTGAGTTTTGTACATCTGTTTGGATTTGTAATGTAAAGGAAGCAGGTTCAATATCACTGCTAATGATTGTTATCCCTGCTGGTTGTTTTGTCTTTGACTGTTGAGGACATGACCTTTAGGTTTCAGTGTTTCGGGTGATTAATTGAGCACTTAAGTTGTTTGTTATGGGGTTGTTTTTTTGTCCTTCAAAAAAACCCCCTCAAAAAAACGAAACAGATTGTAATTTTCCTCTTACATTGAATTTTGAAGAACTTCTTAATTGTAGTATTGCTACTTAACCTCAGTGCTCATCAGTGTTTTTTTGAATCAAGTCTTTTAAAAGTCTTTTACAGAAATGAAGTCAAAAGTTTGAGTCAGTGTGAAATTCTGGCTGAAGGATATAAATGCTGTGCAAGTCTTGCTGCGTTGTTGAAGTGATTTGATTCAAAAGAGATTTGAGCAAACTTTTTTTTTTAACCTTTCTGACTTCTTGTTTTCCCAGGTACCCCAACCTGAAGTCTGTGCGTGAGCTCATCTACAAACGTGGTCATGGCAGGATGAGGAAACAGCGCATTGCCCTCACAGACAACGCTCTGGTGGAGAAGGCCCTTGGTATGGATATTAAAGATGCGTTTTACTCAGTTTCTTGTACATAGCACGCAGCATACTAGTGCATAAATGAAGTGAAGAATGTCTGTGAGGAAAGCTGTTACCTGTGACCAGTCATTGTTCCTTGGAGGGTAAAATAATTGGTGACAGGATATCTTTTGCTTTCTGAACTTCTTAATTCAAAATTAAGGCTTTAGTGATCAAAGATGTAATATGATTAAATTGCTGTATTGCTGCTCTCAGTTCAAGAAATTTAATCACAAGTACTACACGTGGTTAATGATGCACACTTTTTTCCCCGTCTTATCGACTATGGTGAAAAAACTGCAAACTAAGCCAGTTGTGTCTGAAACCACATGTCTGGATAAACCATAGTGACTTGATTTTTAGAGTGGTTAACTTTCTACGTTTTCATTGTTTAAGCTTTGTGTCATAGGTCAAATGTATGCTTAGCTTCAACAGTATTACTGAAAAAGTGAACTTGTAATTAATTTGGATCTGCAGGCAAATATGGAATCATCTGTGTTGAGGACCTCATCCACGAGATTTACACAGTTGGAAAGAACTTCAAGCCCGCCAACAACTTCCTGTGGCCCTTCAAGCTGTCGTCACCTCGTGGTGGTATGAACAAGAAGACCACACACTTCGTGGAGGGAGGAGACGCTGGTAACAGGGAGGACCAGATCAACAGAATGATCAGGAGGATGAACTGAAGTCATGGTGAGTCGTAGGAGCACGCAGGTCTTTCAGCACACGTAGCTCATTGAGTGTGGTTGATGATGCATATTCTTTTTTCCCCATCTTATCGACTATGGTGAAAACCAGCTGACAATAAGCCAAATATGTCTGAAACCACATTAACTCTTAATCTTTAAATCATCCATCACAGATGCTTCATTCTGTGAAAGGCACAGGAGGGAAATTATGTGAGGATGATCTAACTTGGCTCAAAGAGTTGATTGATCGTGTGTTTGGGTGATAAAAACAACAGATTGGATCCAAATTAGCAATATGGTAATGTTTTTATCTCAAATGATACCTGTCCAAATGATGCCAGTCTTAAATGGAAACGCATTAGCCACCTGAAACTGTGGTTCTAACATAATTGAGAATAAAGTGTTTGTTAAAGTTTCCCACATGCCATGTTTGGTCCCCGTACTGTGAGGGAGCACTTTAATGTGTACTTAATCTATTTTTTGTATCATTGTTGGTTCAGTACATGGAAAAACATTGTTTATTTCTTCGTCTGTAACAATGTTTTTTTTCTTCTGTTTCAGGTTTATAAAGGACAAAAAACTTACAATAAAATAATACAAAAAAACCAACAGCTGTCTTGGTGTTGTCATTGCGTGGCGTGATTTAATGCATCAGTGTGCTGTCTCATTAAAAACATGTTACATTTGGTATTGGCAGAGCTGTTAGTATCAGTTTGATTCAGTTCATTTTTGTTGTAGCATTGATGTATGTTTCCTCTGTCATAAACTCATTTAGCCTCTGTCTGAAGTGATGTGGGCAATATACAAATTAACTGGTACAAAGTTTTGGCTTAAATTTGTACAAAAGGACAAATTGTGAGGTTTCTTAACTGAAAAAGAAATGCTAAATGGATTAAAGAACTTAAATACAAGGTAACATGCAACATCACGGAAGATGGACAGCAGTCCTACCGTGTAACGGTTTAGGTGAAGTCAGTTTCTATGACAACGCAGACACGTTAGCATCTACAGGGTTAGCCACAGCCTAGCATTGCTGCTCGGGGATGACTGGTTTGTACGAGTTTGCCGTCATTGACGTTAAAGTGTTTTCTAACGTTAACCGCTGAAGATTATTTAAGACAGCCTTTGCGCAGCGGCTCCGACATGATGACTTTCCAAATTAACGCATCGCTACAAAACACACAGGCTTTAATACCTGAGAGAAGTCCAAGCTGCGGCCCTGATGCGGCTGCATATCCGGCATACAGGAGCTTCGGGATGGGTGCAGGTGGAGGACGAGCAGCTTTCATACAAAACAATTACATGAGAAGAAAGTTTCCCGTGTTACAGCCTATGAGCAGTGAGTAGGCGCGCTCCATGTATCTGCAGAGCTCCTGCATGATGCAGCTAGCTTAACGGTAATGTTATGCTAAATGAATGCTGAGCCTCATTCATTTCTGTTGTAGGATCCAGGGAGAGCAGAACTGTGGTTAGAGGCATCATAACTGGAGGGTAAGATGTGTCAAGTGAACGTACCTATTAGTGGTATTACACTTGATTAAAAATCCCAGAATAATAAGCACATGGGTTACTGTATGTGCCTTTATTCAAGGTAATGTGCACGTTTTTTTAAACCCTTTAGTACTGGCACCATACTAGTATTGCTGGATCTTATTCCTCTGTCTCTAATCGATGCATAGGTCACCGAATTTAGCCCAAGATGACAAACTTGAGCCAGAGAGTGGTGACCTACAGGAGGACATCTGTGGGAGACACTTTCTATTCGATGAGAAATGTAAGAAGGAGGACTTTATTTTCCACAGTTAGGAGCCGATTTGTAAAATTATATTTCCCCCCTACTCAAAAAATGCTGCTCAAATTTGACAAAAATAAATGAACTGGTTTTAAAAATAGAAACACATTGAGGCCAATTCCTGGGTTGTAACCTGACAGCCACTAGGTGGAGCTGTCATCACACATAAAAGCACAGGCTGCACGTCAGTGACTGCAAGTTCAACATTTATACTAGAGCTTACAGATGTTACATGGAATTAACAGTATTTATGAAAGCTAGATGTTTGCTTTATTTCTTTTCTAACTAATAATATTATTAAAATCCCTTAAGATAATTATTGCCTTAATATTAGATGTTAGTTCCAAGTAGCTGAATATAATTATTATATTATAGGTATGAGGTTTGAGAGGACCACAACTGCTTTTCCTCCCCTGCCGAGAGACTACCGTGTGCACAGACCTGGCAACCTGCATCCCTTCAGCCTCTCCAAGGAGTTTTCCCACAGCCACGCTCGGCGGCCCTTCACCCTGGGGTAACCAGTGGATTAATGTCACTTTGTGCAGGAGTTCTTGCAGCACTCTGCATAGTATATTTCCACAGACAGCTGCACAGATTGCCTTTATTAGACTGAGTCACGGTCTTATATGTGACAAGAATTTCAAGATTATGAGAAAAAAAGCAGCCAGATTCAATTAATATTTTGACACGTAATTTATGTGTCACAAACAGCAGATTTTAAGCTGATTGCTTGTAACGTGTAATATTGTGGCAACATGGAGTGCGAGAACAGTTTGTTTTGATGGCACTTGTTGTAAAAAGGCGGAACGCTGCCACACTTTGACACAGTACTTAGCTCTTTCATTAAATTTGAGAGAATATACATACCTTGATTCTCCACGCGAAAGCTAAGTTTGGACTAATCATGAAACAGAAAGACGCCTTATACAAAAGATTTATTTTACAATGTAGAGATGTGGAGTATTATGTTTCATATGGTCATGAAATCCTAAATTCTGTCTTCCAGATACCCTGAAAGATATGAACTAAATCAAAGTCCAGCTCTGCTCTTTCCCTCAGCTTTAGTTCTTAATGGCAGAAACACCTTTCCAGTAGAGAACTGCAAGCTTAGCAGGTAATTTTTGCCTTAATAAACCAAATTAGACTAAGCAAATCGATAGGTTGCTTATTTATTTCCCAGACCTCATCTCTTATGCTTTCCGTCTGTTCCGCAGGCCTAAGGCGCATTATCCAGTCCGCAACGTACTGGCTGTTAAAGACAATCAAAAGAGTGAGTTTTTGTGATGCTTTGACTGTGAGACAAAAGCAGGTATTTGTTGTGGTCTTGACGCGACAGGTCTGGAATGCCCTGTGTGTGAAGCAAGTGATCAGGAGAATCCAACCTTTAACCAGCACAGGTGTTAATGGTGTTGATTTATGGCAGCAGGCATGTAATTTTTATGGGTTTTACGTCTGCAAACAAAAAACAGGGATCATAACAAAGTGGGACAAGGGGTCACATGGAGAAAGGTAGTTTGAGTTTCTCTGAAAATGTCTCGTTTCAACTTGCTCCAGTTTTAAAGTGCAAATGCTGCACATTTCTCTTCTCTTTTCCATTTTTTGTTTCGATTTACTGCAGTACACTGAGAATATTAATCATACATTAACTGATTAGGTGAAGCCAGGCATGCAAGATTTGATCCCTGATGTAGCTAAAAAAAAAGAAGCAGAATAATTTAAGGATTTTGTTTGCAAGCCAACATGCAAAGTTTACATTTTATTTTCTCTACAGCTTCTTTTTTCCTTCTCTCTCTTTCATTTATTACAGCTCAGTCCTACCTGGACCCAATGGTTGGAGCCTCTCGCTCTTTCCTCCACAGGATATCCGAGCTGTCCTCTTTGGAGGGCGAGACGGTGAGACAAGAAAAGCTCAGGAAAATGCGGAAACCTAAAAAACCTCCCTCCTGACAATCACCTTCTCCCCAGTCACCCTGGTTGAGGATCAAAACCCTTGAGTCCGTGCCAACGACGTCCGAGCAGAATAAAACATGTTGGTCACCATGTTCATTCCGGTGGCTCGCTCTAACTGCTTGTTTGTCCTCAGTGATATTAGTTTACTGCTTAACATGGCTGATCTTCACATTTTGGGATTCCTGACCTGAGCTCCTCTCTTATAGGCATTACATGTAGTATTTACTGTGGTAAATTTCAGCATTTTATGCAACAATAACTGCAACTGATGAATATTATTCAATATCTTCTATTCTGACTCATAGCTGCTGGTAGTTTTCCACTTAACATCTGCATGAACAGATATTAATTTTACCTTTCCAATGGCTTCTAATGGCTGTTATGTAATACTGCCACATTAATCGCTGTATCGGTAATATGTTACAGATGCTGTCAGGCTTGGATGTCATTACAACAGTGTTTCAAGCATTGCCATTATATACATACTAATTAACCTTTGTTTAGTAAGTAAAATATATCTATGTATATATTACATAGTTTAGCAGAACCATTATTGTGCCTTGTTAAACGTCTTCCTGAAATTAAATAAATTTATTTTTGTTATTGTTGCTCTTTTTGTTCAGAATTTCTTTCATTTTGTGAGTCATCATTTTTGTTCTGCAGCTTCCAGCAGAGCAAACAAATGGAGCCTCCCCATCCTTTTGGCACACACACACACACACACACACTGCTTATCGACCGGCATAGTAATCAGAATGACTAAAAGATTACAATGAAACATAATCTGCATTCCATATCTATGAAACAGATACAAAACTGTGCCCCCAGATCGCAGAATGTGGTACTTTCCCGCATAATACTTTGTTTTGTTGCTGTATGGAAGGCAGCTCATGTCTCTGAATGGTCTTGTTCATTGTATTTGACAAAGACAGCAGTCATAGCAATTGTCTTTCTGTCAAGAAAGAAATGTGGACTGCATTACCGTTTATGACACAGGATGTTAATTTATTATTTGTGCTCATTTGGACAATGTGATAAATCAATTTTGCAGTAATTGACCTTGTCACCTTTTTTTTTTTTTACATTCCTCTGTCCATAATGACTTGAAAACATTTTTTGTGAAAAACTTCCAAACCGTGCACAAAAAGCTACTGTATCCCTGTTATAAAGTGAAATACTAAAGCAGAAAAGGAAGTCATGATCATAGTGTATATCACGCCACACAAGAAGATTCATCCGGTGGCACTTGAGTGTGTATTTCAGGTGATAATTGGCACTTGAAATGGCATGAGGTCAGATTCCTCACTTACAGAAGGAAGTGGATAATAAAACTGGAACACTGAACAAGTACCAGAAGAAGAAAAAAGACGAGATTTTTGGCTGAAAACAGTAAAAACAAAATTCTCAAAAAAAGGCATTGTTTGACATAATTCTCATTTTATTTAAAAGCTCATTTGAAAGACAAAGAAGTTCATAAACCTCAAGGTTGGCATGACAGTAATTAAAAGTCAAAAAAAGAATAAATACATAATTTAAGTCCCAGATGAAGTTGTATTGGCTGCTGCACTGATTTCTGTTTACGCGTGCGTTTTATGAGCATCGATGGCCACTTTGCTGTCATTTCAAGGATGACAATGTCCTGCAGGCTTTCGGTGAGATCATTCTAGATGGAGGCCGAAGGGCTTAAATGTGACAGATAAAAACTTCATGATGATTTGAAGGATTTCCGAGTGAAAGATCAAGGTTTTTGTTTCATTCTTTTCCAGATATTTCCATTTGGTTAAACAAAGTAAAAGCAGAAAAGACCGGAGACGGCGGGAGGGTCAGTCAACAAAGACTAGAAACAGTCATCAGGATGTGCGGTAGTTCAAGGATTTTGATCACTGTACCACTCAGCTGTTACGTGTGTTTAATTTTTCAGGAGTGTCTCCCCAAGCTCAGCATTAAAATAAAATGTGATGCTGTCAAAATGTTAGGTTCTGTTTGTGTCCCCTTCCTCCCTCACTGTGGATAGCGAGGTGTGCATTTCAGGGACACAGAGTGACCTAGAAACACAGAGCCATCCCCTTATTCATGCTAAGTGAAGGGGCTGTATTCATGCTCAAACGGAGGCCGGCTCTCCCAGTTCTTGCAGGGTTTTTACCGTCCCTTTCAAGTGTAGTGAAACAAAATGACCTGGAACAAACAGTCAACAATGAGGTCTTTAATAAGAGCTGTACTGGGGCCTGCCCACAAGTGGTTTATCATTTCACTGTAGTTACACGGGGCTCTTAACCAGGACAGAGTGCAGTGCACATTTAAATCAGCCAGAGGCAATTTTGGGCAGTTGCTGCGAAAATGCTTAATCGTTTTATCAAGCCTCAAAGAGCACGTCATCTGTTTTTAAAGGTTTAATGAAAATAATAGTTTATATGTGCTATCAAAATCTTTCCGTCACACCCTGTTATTTATGTATTTTCTATCTGGAGCAATAAGCACGAGAAGAGTGTCCCCAGCTCATGCAGCACGGTTGTGAAGAACAGCCAGACTGTCTCTGTTTCACCTGACTTGATAGTATGCCAGTTGACTCTATCAGCAGGGATCGGAGAATGTAGCCTGTCTGCCAAATTATGACTTTGCCAACGCCTCGCATCAAAAAATGCCTTGAATATGTTTGGGTCCATTTGAGAGGAAAAGAGCCGGCTTGGGTCTGGGGACAAAGATCAGTGCTTTATATAATTAAAACACCTTCAAGGGACTTTCATATCGTGTTTATTTTGGTGCCCCCTATGAAAAAAAGTTGTATGAGCACTGCCGCCTCCGGTTTTTGATCTGTCTAGCGCGTGCATTTTTTGGAAGAGAGTGAAAGACAGATGAAATATGTTTTTAATACTAGTTTTGAAACAGCTGTTTGCAGTATCTTTAGAGATGAGGTAAATCTATTTGTGGCTATTTAGAGGTAGAGTCAGAAGTGTTTTCCAAAAAATCCCAGTTTAGACTTTTACAAAATTAATCCTGCTCAATCATCGCTTATGAACCCCTAGACGTGTGGTGATGACTGCGTCTACAAGGCCTCGCCTGGCCTGTATTTTGATGTTTTGGTTTAGGCGGGACTCTTCTGTGTGTTTCCCCAGGAAATGACAACAAGCAAGTGAGGTTGGGAGTGGATAAAACAGCAATTGGACGCCATTCAGACCAGAGCAAATTAAGAATGCATAGTGTAGCAGCGAAGAAAAGGAAATATAGCCCTGTGGGCGAAACGGCAAATGGATAAAGCTCGTTCCAGAACGAGAGTGAATCTCGGTTTGGCCTTCACTCGCTTCCAAGCACTGAAGAAGAGGCTGGGGATGAAGAGTGTAGCGTAGTTTGCCAGCTTTCTTTTGGACAGGCAGGTGCCAAACACCAGCGGTTAGCTTGTGCTAGCTCGCTTAATTGTTGACTTTTCCTTTAAAACAAATGAAACATTCCTACGTAGCCTGCTGTGTAGGTACCACCAGTATAAGTACGTGCTTTGATACTGATGTTGAGCCCGGAAGTACTGGCCCAAATTAAATGTTGTGTTTACAAGCTGCAGCTAACAATGCTACTGACTTTAGCTTCAAGATTAATAACTGTGAGACCATGTTGAAACAAAGTGTTTTCGTAACATTACTGCTCATACACGGAGGTTACAAGTAATCCCATGGATAACAGATTAAATTGCTCGGTAATAGTCATTTTTGGGGGGTCTAAAGCTACAGTTAACTTTTTCCAGTGTTATGTCTTCATAGACCAAAGAGCAACATAGAGCTCAGTAGCAAGGCCAATATGAAATGTTACGGTATAAGCCAGTTGTTCTGCTGACATCTGGCAATAAAGGATCTCACTGCCGTACCACCAGACTACAGAGCAGCTTCTCTCCTCAGGCTGTCAGACGCCTCAATTTATCCTGCCAACAACAGTGTTTGCTCCTCAGTGTCTTTGCTTTAGCTGAAGTCAGAGATGCTATAATTAAAATTTTGAAAGAAGGAATGGGTCAAATGTGTAATGTCAGATCGCCTGGGCCCAGAGTGTTGAATCTGCCACTCAGCTGAGTTGAGTTGATGGATTCTTCAGATGAGATGCAAACAGAGAGTAACAAGTTGACACTTCTGCCTGATTAAGGGAAAAATGTGTGAGGAATCCTTTCAGCGACAAACTTACAAAGAGTTATCAACCAGGTCTGCAATCCTCCTCAGCTCTGCTCAACTTTTTGCCGTTTTTTAGCTCATTGTTTTTCATTTCCAGACAGTAATTTTGCTGCTTTGGTTGAAATTTTGGGATTCTAGCCTCTGAAATTTGAGGATTTTTTGCAACTCCTTCATTTACACAACAGCAAATTGAACATCCTTTGGTTTTAGACTGTTACTGAACTTAGCTGGACAAAACCAGACATTTAATGACATCACCTTGAGCTGCTGACTCACCTTGAGATGTTTTGAAGACTAAAGTTAGTATTTGGTTAAATAAAAGAAAATAATCATTAACTGAAACCGTACTTGACACATTTAACACCAGTAGAAGTCAGATTGTTAATCACAGTGCAGTTTTTGTCATCTGAGTAATCTCCCACATACCCAACAGCATCAGAGCTTCTATTAATTGTCTAAATTAACCAACTAATTAAATTCTGTCTCTCCGACTGATACATTCTGGCTTGTGTGTTGACAAGCTCAGCTCTAAAGAAGCTTGTTGAAAGGTCCTAAAAGATAGTTTCACAGTGATCAAAAACAGATGATAGACTCAACAAGCGACATGTGTCAACAGGAACTCCTGGTCCCATAGTAACCCGTGTGTCTGTGTATTCAAGTGGGGCGCTCAGAGGTCAGAGGGAGGTCTTTGACATCATACAAACACAGCCGAGCCTAAAACTATGTCGAATCTATGGCAACAGATGCAATATTCACCAGTTTCTTTCTTTTCTGGTACTTCAAGATAGTAAAAAAACAACAAGATAATCTTCATCCTTTAAGAATGTTTGCATACAAGTATATACAACTGCCAGGTGTGGAGATTTTTTGATTTTCATACCTCCAAAGTATCTGTAACTGCCACCTCTGAGTGAGAATTGACACTGATATTGTTTGCCAACAATGTGCAAGTCAAAGCACTACTGAGAAACTCTGTGAAATGATTTTCAGCACCTCCTTGATGTGCAGCTTTTCTGATGTTTATGCACCTTGCCCCTGCAGAGCCACTCACCCGTCAACGCTCACACGGGTTTAGATGGGGCCTGTTACCTTTCTGCCGCTCCTCTGGCATTTCACAACATGATTTGTGAAATGCACAGTGATAGATGTGCCCTCTCTCTGATAGTCATTACCTGAAGTTTCGTCTCTCAGAGGCAGGGGTCAGCCCCACTCCCCTCCCACACATCTCGCCTAATCTGCCGTCTAATGTTAGCAGATTTACACACATATGGAAGTACGTGCCAAGATATGAGACTGATGAGGGGACCATTATCAGTGATGATGTAAGGTTTAGGCAGGAGAAAAACTTGCATCTACATCACTGTCTCCGTTGTCGTTACACTGGTGCTTCTTCAAGGCTCTGCCAGCTTGCAGAGCTGTTGCCAGAATGTCATCATCCATTTTTGCAGCCGCTGTCCTGGAGAAGCTGCTGTAATCCATAAACTATCAAAAAGTAATGACCTGGAATGGCCAGAGCATCATTAGAGGGATGTACTACTTGAATAGTTGCTCCTCTAAGTGCTATGTGAAGAGGCTCACTCAGGGTCATTATGTAAGTTGTGATCTGTGTGTACAGAGCGTGCAGTTTCTATAAAATTCTCCGTATTCTTTGAGGTAACTTGGAAAATCTCGGTGCTTTTCACCTGGATTCACCTGTTCAGCCTCACTTATCTGTTTCCCAGATCGACCTCCAGCTCAACACTGTTCTGATGACACAAGCCAAGTCAAACATCCAACTCGCCAACTCTTTAAATAATGACTCACACGCCTCGCTGTGCATGTCAGCGCCAGGTACATCATTCACAAGAAAGAAGATAAAACACTCCTCAGACATTCTCAAAGGCCACTGCATGGACAAATGTACATTTACAGCATGCACACACACTCGTACAATGTACTGAAACTCTGTTACACATAAACAGATAATATAAAACACTCCCTTACGTACACATACCAAATGTACAGATGTAGACGTGAAGGGAGGAAGTAGGAGACAGCTGAGCAGTAAATATAAAGGGTTGTGAACAAAGGCTTTCATTCATGAGCAGAAACTGAATGCACTCAACAGAAGGGAGCAAACTCAGTCTAATTAGCTGGACTCTGTCTTTAATCAAATATTTAGTTAAGGTTAAATATTTTCGAGGTCATGCTATATTGCAGTTTGGATTATTTATTGGATTCTGAACATCAGCATGAAAGTGAGGAAAAGTCAAAGTCAAGATGTCAAGTTAATGTAAAAATGGATAAATTATTAAAAGCTGAACAGGACTCAGCCATGGAGCAATATGTGCATTTTCTTGGGCTGTTCTGATTCCAATACCAGTATTGAAAATGCTTCAAAAACTGTCTAAAATGTTGGATTGCAGTGAGTACATGAGTCTACGCACTGATCCGATACCACAAATATTTTAGAAACAGGACCCGGCAGACAAAGAGATTTATCACTGCGCAAGCCAATATCCTTTTAAGGCAAGAAACTTGTTTTACTACCAGCACATCCATAGCATAACATCCATACTGAGTTAGCAGTATACAGCTATTAAAAAAAATACTATGTTTGTTTGTTTTTAACACACTTCTATCACTTGAAAATTAGGTGTCATTTATGTACCATCAGGTAATATTTTTATAAGTTAATATTAAAACATAGGTGGCAATAGTACCCACATTCTTCTCTATAAGTGGAAGTACAGATATTTGTGTAAGAAAAAGACTAAAAGTAAAAGTAGACGTAGTGACTCAACTTTGTTTCTCAGGTAAAAGTAATAAAGTACAGGTTCTGAAATGTACTCAAAGTATGAAAGTAAAAACTATTTGACTGAAGGACATTTCGA
>JAPXVT010000014.1:14181915-14191959 GCA_029823135.1 Acanthurus reversus | reverse complement strand
ACATATTTGATTGAGTAAAAATCTACACTGCACTTAAAGTTTGTTATTGCAGAACAAAAAGCATATCTTAAAAAAAAATAAAGTCATTCATTATAGTGTTTACTTACACTGACGACAAAGCAAAGAACATGACATGAATTCAGATTCCAGGCTTGAGATATCATCCCTGCTGCGTGCTGGGATGATATCTCAGGCACATTAAAATCACAGATATTCATAATTCATACAGTGTAGTGAGAATTTTAATTTTCTCCTCTGTACTCTGGTTACTTACATCAACATTTTAAAATGTTTTGATTGCTCTTTAAAAGTACAGGGATAAACACAAGCATCACATGTTTCCCTTTTTAAAAAATGAAAGCATAAAAATGTTTCTTTTCTTACAAAACCTCATATTTCAGTTGAAGCTGAAAATCGTGCCCCTCAGCTTTTAATTATGTGCCTAGAAAGAATTTAATCCCCAGTATGACTAAAGAGATTGCCTATGCAAACATTTATACTGAAATTTACATTCTTATTTCGGAGCGATTTACTGTACAATGACTGATTTCTGAAGGGGCTTTCAGTGTCAGGCAGGAAAATAACTTAAACTGTATAAAGCTGTGTTGGGTCACATATGTTTGATGGATGGGAAAGTGGCTTTTTGTTTGATTAGAGTTCAGAGATGGTAAATGTGTCAAGTCAAACATGCTGAGTACATTTGGTGAAGGACATGCAGAGTGTCAAAAAGCAATCTGGCAGTCAGACCTGCAGCAAAGTCCCTAAGGATCACTCTTAAGTGACTACCTTATTTAAAGTGATGGAACACCAACGCAGTGCCACATGTCACCCAAGACCACACCTCCCCACACGCATTAACCCCACTTTAACTTCTGTGAACTTCTGACTGACAGCTGTGCAGATAAAGCACTCTGCATATTGCTGTTACCAGCGGCTTATGCACGGTAACATATTAACCTGTCCTTTTTACACTTTGGAAACCAATAAGAGGCTTTTCTACTGCATGCAAGCTGTAAATAGCTCTTATGGGCGACATGCACCACAAATATTCTTCAGTGCCTGAGGATGTTCTGTTTCTAACAAAACACTCAATATGTAAATCAGGGCAAATGTGTAAAATTGGAAATGAAGTTTATGTGTGTAAGTAATGGTGGTATCAAATGCATGGGCGAACATGTGGGTAAGCATGTCAGAAATGACATTTTAAATGCAGTGGGGATTTTCCCAGTGTGTAGTATGTTCTTATGCATAATGGCATGAATGTATAATTTAGTCCCCAGTAACCCTTCCAGCACCAGGACAGTGTGAGCGACTCATCAGCAGTTGCAGCACACATGCCCTCCTGCTGAACATGCAAATAATTTTTTTATTATGTAGCCATTGTAAATTTGTACATGAACAAACACTGACGTAATCCCTGAAGTTAATTTGGTTGAAACAAACAAATGCATGCATCATTTTCCTCTCTTTTTCTTCTCATTCATCGCCACCTCCGTGCATTAGCCACCACAAATTTCCAAGACAAACACAACCATATTGTTCCGCAGGATGACTTATTTATCTAACACAACCTGGTTCAGCCAAGTCATCGAGTTCAGCTGGTGAGATAATACTGTCTTTGTGACTCTGGCTCCGCTTCTGCCGCATATGTCGCTTTTCCGCAAATATGGCTGGGACAACATCACTTAGATCAAAGATAAACTAGGAGAACAATAACCGGGCAAATATTAGTTTTGGGCTATTAGATGTTGTCTATGCTAGATTTGGACTCTGAATGTATACCTTACAACGTTTATTATGATGGATTTTATTTTATTGTTTAGTTGCAGGAGAGAACATTAAGAATTTTAGTGAAATAAGAGAATTGTTTTCTTGTTTGTGTATTTAGTGGTTAACTAATTATAATTCAGTCGATACAAGTCAGGCTCATGTCACTCTTGCACTTCCTCTTTCATTACAGAGGTTAATTTTGTTAGCCAGAAAATATATGCGAGATCTTAAAGATACAGTACCTTATGCAAATTCAGTACATCTACTAAATGCAATTAACCTAAAACAAGGTTTAGCATCAAACTTTGAGGGTGTACCAGGGCATAATGTTGCTTTGAGATAAATGCTCACATGAACTAAGGTGCTCACAGCAAAAATGCTAACATGCTGATGTTCAGCAAGTACAATGTTTACTGTGCTATGTTTACCATCTTAAGTTTTTACCAAATCTTTATTCACAGTCTTGGCGTGTTAGCTAGCTAGTGTTTGTTAATTAAAGCCAAGGCTAATGGAAGCATCATGAGTTTTGCACACATGGATGAAAATTTCAGAAACCACTGAAGTAATCCACACAGAGGAAAACATAGAAAGTTCTTTGAAAATTGGAAAATGTCAACCTCAAGGTTGTGTTAGAAGAGAAGTCAAGGGACCACCAAAGTGATTGTAAAGTTCATCCTGTATATACGGTGGCCGAGAAGAGCCAAATGTACTTCAAATTACGACAACAAATGCAAACAGACAAAACACAAGCAAACTGAGAAAGCATCGTCAACTTGACAACACCTATGCAGCATTAAGAAAACACTCTTCAAATTATGACAACAAATGCAAATAGACAAAATGCAATGCAAATTATGACAACAAATGCAAAAGAACTAGAAGAACTGTGTGCAAGTTATTTCATCAGGCTTATGAAAAGCAAAAAGCTAACGCGAGGTTAACAACAAATACCTTCAGTAATAACTGAACCATACGATCAGTGGCCATGTTAAAATAAATCAAAATCACTTACATTTTAGTTCTTTTTTTCAATATCATTGCCAACTTCTTGAGCAGGAGTAACAAGAACTAGTGGAGAATACAAAAAACAAGCGGGTGTCCATCACTTTTATGTGTCCCTGGACACACTTCTGTTGTGTTTTCTGTTTTTGCAGCGCTTTTCTCAAATGCCGCACATGGGTTATCAAATTGATGCTGTGCATATGTTGTCAAGTTGATAAAGATGTTTTCTCATTTTGCATGTGTTTTCTCTATTTGCATTTGTTGTCATAATTTGCATGTGTTTTGTCTATATGCATTTGTTGTTTTAATTTGAAGCGCGTTTGGCCCCCCTCGGCTACCGTACAAATGGGTAATTCAGTTCAATGGGTAATTCAGTTCTACAGTCTATCCCATCTAAGTAAATGTAATTAATAATAAATACACAAACTAGCAGCAGCAAGCATTAACATAAACATGCCAGTGACACCAAGTGCAAAGACCAATGGGTTACAACAACAGAAGCCATGACCCTCTGGCTCTCTCAAGAAGCCCCATATATGTACAGAGGCTCACATGAGGAGGCAGGAAAATCCTTGACATGATATAGAGGGGTGGCTAACACTTCAACAGGATGTCTTCTGTTAGCATTTAGTAGCCTTTTAGCAGAAGGAATAAAGGATTTTGCATAACATTTGTTTTTTGGTGCATAATAGCACCAGCCTGAGAGTGCAACAGGGAATTCCCTAAAAAGTACATGGTCGGCTTGACTAATTTTTCCCTCTGCATTCTGGACTACTCAAAAAAAACAGGTCCTTTTGTCTGTCCCCAGTGATCTCGGAGCAGACCTTAAACAAAAGAGACCTTCAGGGAACAGGCTAAATTCAAAGCTGTGCCTCCAAACAACAGCTTTTGCCCCGCTAACGTACGTGAACCAAAAAGCTGTCTAATGAAACCCTTTGAAGTGCTGCCAAGGTAATGCTGACTCTGAAAGAGACAACTGCACCCCTCTAATTAAGCAAGAAAGAAAAAATTAAATGAAAGCAAATTACTTAAAATCCACTCCAAGTCTGTGAAATACATGCCTCTATTTTTGATGTCATATCAAATGAATGGAATAGTAAAAAGCAGTAAAAATCTTACAGGTTTTTTAAATGACAAATTTAGTAAGATGAACTACATTAAGGTATTTAGTTACTCTTCCTCTAGCATGCGGCTGAAACAGACACCAAACATCTGCTGGTCCGTTTGCAAAACGTCTCAGATGAAAACCAACAGTGAGGAGCTCTGCTGCATCACTTACTGCCTCACCACTAACTACCACATCCAAGTAGTTAAATAGGTGGAGCCATGTGCCTGTACACTACTCTCCATGTGTTTGGAACCCACAGTTTTGTGATCCAGACCTGTGGATTCACCGTGTCTGCCCACAGTTTATCCATCTGTATTATGAATTTGTGTGGGATTCCAAATCATGGGGTTGCGACTGTTAAACTATTGCACGGATAACACATTTAAGAATAAGGTTTATAAAATGTGCACACAAATTTTTACACCGAGTACGACTTTAAACATGGCTCGATTTTTTTCCGGCTGACACCAGAGGGGCTCTGTACACATGAAACTTGAACAGTAATGTGTCAAGATATATATACATCTATATAAATATAACACTGTACACACCATTGCAAGTTTTCCCATTATATGTAGCACAGACCCAGTCATGGCACTCGCAGCGTGGACCGTAGAACCTTCCTGGATCTGTGGCCGTGCAGATGCAGATGCCGCAGTCACACCTGCCCCTCCCACTGCAGATCTTGCCATCAGGTGTCCTGCAGCGGCGCAGGGATGACTCTGTGGACAGCTTACACACACCACCCACCTGGCTGGAAACAAGAAAGGAGGTCAGCTGTTATGCAGCTTTGGAAACTGTGAGGCGGCAGGTCAAGTGTACTGCCACCTGTTTCAGTTTGAAAAGAAATACCACGAGTGAAAATACCTTTGGCTAAACACGGTGCAGATACAGCAACCTCAGTTCATTAAAAAGGATCAGTTCATGACATTTCTATGTATAGCATTCATACACATACTGTCATTGAACATTTTATGAAACATACATTTTTTCCTGTTAACATTAATGTCAGTTTGTTTAGCTGCAAGATGAAGAGAGTTAAATTACTTTACTTTTTAATTTTCATTTCATTTTTCATACACATTTGACATAATACTTAGGCTAACTTTATCTTCTTATCCATTTATGGCCTATTTTACTGCGCACTGCATACATTCATACGACTGTGTTCAGACAGAAAGCACTACTTACTCCTGAGTAATGGCAGTAACCCATCGCATCATTTGTGTCATTCACACTAGTGAGGGGAATACACACAGACTGCTAATATTAGCACGGTCAGAGGGGGGACTTGCCATTCTTGTCATGAACTACGGCCGATATAATCATCATTGCTGCGCTGTATTAGTTGTGGAAGTCCCAGAAACGGTGGAAAACTTAACAACTTCACGTCTGTGTTCATAAAATAATCCAGAGGTGTATGAAGTTGTTATAAGTGTTAAGTGTATAAGTGAAAAGTTATAAGTGTTGTACAGCTCTGTCTTTCCATGCACAGCAGTAGTTATTTTGAACACCATGTCTGATTCAACATCCAGACATCAGAATATTAGCGTCGTCAGGATGTTGGGATGTCAGTGGTGTCTGGCAAATTAGCTGTCGCAACACAGTGTCATCCAAATCCATCTGAGAAGTATTTTCAACTCTCACAATTATTTGCATTACGTGTATCACAAGGTTCATGTCGCTGGGTGTGAAATTGTGTCTTTGCATTGACTTTATATGTAATCTTGTTGGGCAAATTTGCAAATTCACTTTGTCTAAACACATCTCAGGGGCGTTGTCATCCCTGTATTTCTGTTCATTTAGAGTAATAAGTTGCTTTCTAATTTGCATTTTCCCTTTGGTTCAATTTGATTTTACACTGACAAAATTTTAAGCAAACCAAAATATATAAACAAAAGCCATGTGGGAGCTGCCATTCTGTTCACAACACATAGGTTTAGCACATGGTTTGGTGGGCGGAGAAAGTGGGAGGAAAGAAAGTATGACTCCTGGGATAGCTATCCAAAATACACCAACAGAGGTGGCACTTCTTTCTAATTGTGTCACGGCAAACTGCAAGCTGTTTGTTTACAAAGTTGTCATCAGACCATAATGCATGGCGCAACTGGCTATGGAAGCTGGTTTAACGAAAAATGTGCAGTTTATCCCGCAGTTGGGGTGGATCAAGGCCTGATCATGTTCATACCACAAAAGAACCATAGCAGAGTTTTGTTGTTAACGGGACAGAAACCACCCCTTCAAACAGGTCTCGGTCCAGTTTTGTTGGTCCACATACAAGTTTGATCACTGTGTTCACACCTACCCAAACGAACACTAGGGGAGAAAACGACCAGAGTTTGACTCAACCAAACTGAATTCGGCAGGTGTGAAAACACCATAAGATAAAAAATAGTGAGAATATCTGACTTCTCAATGCATAACAAGCCTTTTTGGGTCTATGTCAGGAAGAATCAAGTGTCGCGGCAACACAAAGTAACACGAAATGATGGATTGAGCTAATAAATCAAACAAATCAAAAAGCACAGAAACAGCTTCACTTTTCATTGAGCACAGTCCAGCAGCTCTTGCTGAGCTTCATTTTGACTCCACGGGATCTCTCTGTGAGATTTGTTTCATTTGGAGGCTGTCTGACATTCTTTTTCTCTTCCTGCCTCTCTGTCCAGCTTTGAAACAGACACATTTTAAACAATCAACAGATTAAGCGTTCCTGACACTCCCACTGTTAATGAAACACAGAATGCGTGTGTTCCAAGTGCCAATGGGAAGTTGTACAAGGAGGACCATGTCAACTGGTCTCATTAAACTGATGATCTTTTGAGGCCTTTTTTACCACAACTGCTTGCTGAGCAGTGGACTGAGTTTTGAATGCATGCAGCTCTGGTGCCTCATTTATAAAACTGTTCTTCTGTTCATACCATTGAATGCTTAGTCATAAATAGCTATTGACCAAAGAAAAATAACCTTTTGGAAAGACAACATCAAAGCAATGGTAGAAGTTTGGCAACACATATCATTGGTGAACTTACTGGTGGTGTAACAAAGCCAAACACAGTGCAGTGAAGGAAGTGGGGCAGACAGACCAGTGGCTGATATAAAAAAAAAATGTTCTGACCTTAAACTACAAGGAATGAAAGAATAATCATACATAACTGCAGAAATCTGCACAAATTCCTCTTTCAATAAATAAGTAATATTACATTGGTCATAAAATTCACACAAAGAATCTGAAGTTCATGCAAAGAATCCTGACACTCAAATAAAACAGAAGACAAAAAAAAATTTTAAAAAGTAAACTATGTAGTTAAGAGGGAGTCATTTTGGACAAAGCCATGCACCAACCTCAGCTTATCTGGACTGCTACATCTGTGTTGAAGTTGAGCTGCTGCTTTGAGCAGCACGGGACTTTGTCATGATAGGGTAATGTTCTCCACGTTACAAACTCCTGCTTTGTTTTGTTTTGCTTTTTTTCTGATGCATATAGCTTCAAAAAACTAATTTACAGTTTTAGCGGTAAATTCAAAAGATGCATCCCATTGGGTTTGAGGTAACGGTCGCACAAGTTCCCCCAGTTGCTGCTGCTGTACAATGGCAGGTATTCTTTTGCATCCAGGACAGTGCAGTTTGATGCATTTTCCATCTGCCACTTGGGAGAGAAGAAAAATACTTTTCGAAGCACACCTACACAGGTCTCTGTGAGGTGGAACACGCAATAACACATCAATTGTGATCCAAACACTAACTAAAAGGGCTAATTACATTATACTTGCCCTTCTTTACAGCGGAGGTATCACCATCTTTGTCATTATCAGAATGATGAATTTGGAATTAAACAAATATGAAAATATGAGATCCTGATATCAGTGGACTTGTGGACTCAACTCCTCCGAATAACCGTGTGACTACTATGAAGATGTCTGACAGTAAAGATATTTCAAGAAATCAAAGGATCAACAATGAAGCTACAATATCTTCACCTGGTGTAAAGTAATTATTTTTGTCAAATGTGAAAAAGTCTAAAAAATCTTATTCTGACATTGGGATGGAATAAAATTGCTAGTACAATGTGTGTGTATGTTCACAGAGCAAATGTCACCTCACACATGCAGAGCTAATGGTCAGCTGACCATCGACATGTCTGATTGCTCTATGACTACACGAGAGGAAAAATTGGACAGTAATCTGTAAAAATACATTTAGCCTATAGGAAGTGGTCGCAAACAGTTTTCACACCAATGAATCTGACTTAACAGCCTGTTATGAGCTGAAAATGTGAGCTGAGAAAATATCTGATTTAAATAGCAAATTATTGGCTACTATAATACATTACCTATCTAGTTTAAATTATGTAATTTGTGAATACATAATGTAATCTAATCAACTTGGCAACATTTGAGTGACTTCAAAAACCTTTCTTGATGTAGTAAAGTCTTTTGGAAAGCTTTAAGTCTCTGTGTGACATCTACAGTGTTGGACAAGTTACTCAGAAATGGTAATAAGTTACTTATTACTGATTACTCTTTAAGAAAGTAATAAATGTACTTTACCTATTACTTTGTATCAAAAGTAATCAGTTATATTCCTTGTAACTTTACAATGTTACTTTTGCAACCCAACCAATTTCCTAAAAAAGTGATAGTAACTGTATTAATGTTTTGGCATTTGTAATCCCTAACTTTATTAGTTACTGGGAAAAGTAATAAAACTACTATAATGTGTTACTAAGTAATGCGTTACTTCCCAACTCTGGACATCTAAACCAAAATTACAGCACAAACTGGTACCGCTCCTGGGGTGGGGGGTTGTTTTGTCCCCTTATAGGGCTATGTGGGGACAAAGGTGAATATGATAAAATGTTATATATTGTAACCAGAGTTAAATGAGTACAGGTGAGACCCTTGGACAGGTGAGACTTTTTGAGAAGATTCAGTTTTTCACATCCTTTATTTGTACAGCAGGATTTGGCATCTTGTGCTTCCAAAAAACAGAAACTCCAGAGCTCCTTCTTCGTCTTGGGGAAGAGGTAGCAGTTGGAGTGTGCCAAATCAGCTGAAAAGAGCAAGCAGCCTATTGAAGGAGTTCTAATCTGCATTTCTGGATTTCTGCAGGAGGGACAATGTTGTCCATTTTCTCTAACGGTACTGACTTGCACTTTTCCATTACTCAAAACAGAAATACCACATCTTTTAATTTAACATTAAGCATTAACATTAACTCCAAAGTAATTTTATATTCACTGAAAGGCTTAAACTGCACATGCACATAACAAGAGCTGTATTAGTCATCTTCTTCTGCATTATCAACTACCCCATGTCGACGGAAGTATTGTCACACTCCTTCGAGCATGCAGAGCTCACGTTACAAAACATAACCCCAATTTTTGAGTGTTTAACATTTACTTTTTAGCCAGTGTCAAGTTGTTATGATGGAATGTAAACAAACAAGGCAGGAATTATTTGAATATGCACAACCGGAAACACTGTAATCACCTTGATTCCAAGGAGCTGTTGCTTGCACGGGTTTCCAGCTGCTGTCAGATAAATGCCATGTACTGTAACATACACAATATAATCACTACTGAGGCATGGTGCACCTGCTTGAAGTAAACACCCCCTCTGCAACTGAGTCACATGGCAACATTTACGGTATACCGCCTGCTGAGTTTCTCCTATTAAAGGCCAAGGCAAACAAAAATTAATCTTTTTCACACTCATATTTTAGCCAGTTCTTTTCATTTTCACTCTAGATTCCAATAAATGTTTTTTTTGCTTTTTTTCCTCATATCAATTTGGTTTGTGGCTATAAACAGTTGATCAGTAGACGCTTTTGAAATGCATAACTCCCTCCAATCAAACCGCCATTAGCTTCTTTTGCACAAAAACCCATACCATGAAAACTGTCATAACATTGTTATGATATTGTTATGGTGTCCAAATGGAAATATATGGATGCCTTTAAGTTCTTTCAGTGCTATGCAACGGTAGGGAAACATAGATGCAGACTTTTTCCCCTCATAACTTTGTGTGAAGAATTATTGGAAGTAAAGCAGCATAGCACAAAATAACTATAGGCACACCTAAAAACTTTTCCACATTCTACTCTCCAAATGTTGTCTTTGTCAGCAAAACTTTGAACCTCCCTCTTCCTTTTTGCTCTCTAGACTA
>JAPXVT010000014.1:14019569-14031475 GCA_029823135.1 Acanthurus reversus | reverse complement strand
CCAGAGGAATTCTCTGCCCCAAGTATCAATTTCCAGGAGATTTTTTTTTTTTTCTCACGTAACTTTAAACAGGTAAGTCTAACCTTTTTGGCAGTCACACAACAGGTTTCAAACCTGTGGCTTTCCAAAGAAATTCTTTGAAATAATTCATAGGGATATGTAGTACACTCTCTCTCTCTTTTTTTTTTTCTTATTCTAAATAACAGCTGACTGAAACAAATTGAGAGTTTGATATCACATTCATTTTAACAAGGCTATTGCTCAACCTTCTGTTGGCTACGTTTTAGCTTAAATAAGCTTAGTTAGTGTCTCTCTGCAATGCCCCATGTGCAGTGTGTTGATCTGAATGCCAAGGCAAGACTCCCTCACATTTCAAGCTGGCCGAGGAGGCGGAGAGAAAGGGGGGAGGGGGAGGCACTAGAGCTCTCCTATAAATGGAAAACTAATAACAGATTTTCAGTCTGCTTTCTCCTGCGCTCTTTTCGCCGGCTGCCTGGCCGACTGGCCCCGGGGCTGTGTTGGTGTGTGGCGCAGCAGCAATCAGAGGTCATAATTTCATTGGCGGTTAGCATCAGGTTCAATTTTTCTAGTAGGTTACATTTACCAGAAAGTCTGGATTGTGTTACTGTGTACCGGTGGAATCAGTGCAGAGCTGCAGAATCCCTCTACCTTTCCAAGAGGAGCCAGGCATCCCCAAAGGGGAAGACGAGTGCACACATGTGTGTAGAGATGCACACACTCGTACATAGACACATGCACATGCACAGACCATTAGTGCCAAGACTCTTTATACATTTAGCTAGCCTACATACATCCTTCTACTGTATGTATATATATCAGTACTTGCAGACATAGCTGGTTAAATGCCAACCTGAGGAGTGTTTAGAGTTGCAGGATTGAGACTTAATTGGTTATGTCTGTGGGTGTGCATATCTTTAGACCCCTCTAGTGGTAGCAGTCCATTCTGACTGACGATGAGGTTGGTTTTTGTTTAGACAGAGCTGGTGAGGGTGCAAGGGAAGAAAATGTGGAGAAGTGATTCAAAAAGATATAAAGAGAAAGTCAAGGCGAAGGGGATTTAGACTGAAGTGTCCAGCCAAAGCACAAATTCCTGAATAAATATGTTGTTTCTAGTGAAAAATGACCTGGAACATGTGTGCAGTGGCCTTTCCCGAGAAAGAAACCTCTCTAAATTTTCTTATAGGTATTTCTCCAAGGGTGTGTGAATCTTTCATTACTCAAAATCTATCGTTTTTGAATTTCAGGAATGTGACCAGGTACATATTGATGACGTGTCCTCTGACGACAACGGCCAGGATCTGAGGTACAACACTGGTACACTTTCATTCTTTATTGAATTGTCTAAATAAACTGTGCCATTTCCTAGCATCAACTTTGGCGCAGCATGTGCTGACAGATCCTTTCTTTGCCTTCGTATCAGTACGTATAACTTCGGCGCTGACGGTTTCCACGCAGCAGCGACCAGTGCCAATCTATGTCTGGCCACAGGCGTGCGAGGAGGTGTGGACTGGATGAGAAAACTGGCCTTCCGCTACAGACGAGTAAAAGAAATCTACACCACCTACAAAAATAACGTCGGAGGTAATCCCCAACAAGCAGCGCTGCTCTGCGCGGACCTGTTGTGTTGAAATAAGTTTGCAGACGTGCGTGCTCTCATTATGTGGGCGTTTTTGTGTGAGTGTCTGCGTGTGTTCCCATGAGTGTTCTGAAAGCACACATATGCCACAACACTTGGTCAGGGTAAATTTTGAAAATTTCAGTGGTATTCAAAGGCTGCTCCAACCCAAACAATGTTACCCTGCGTTTCAGGTCTGCTGGGCCCAGCCAAAAGGGAAGCCTGGTTGCAATTGCGAGCAGAAATTGAAGCCTTGACGGACTCCTGGTTAACACTGGCACTGAAAGCACTAACATTAATCCACTCAAGGTAGGACTCCAGTGAGGAAAATTGTACCCAGTCCCATACCGCACATATATAAACTTGCATGTGGTGTAAATAAGTCAACTCCATACTCCCAAGCTATTAAAGAAAACACCAATGCACCAATTTGTCTTTTGGACAGGCTTTTTCTTCTGATTTTGAAAGATAAGTGCGCTAATAGATCTGACTTTAAAAAGAAACTGAGATCCAATCCTTCACTGCTTGACATGTTTTCAACAACGGATACATTGCAGTGACTTTATTTTCTGCACACTGTGTTTTCTTTTGTCCTCCCTCAGAGTGATTTAGAATGATGTCATCCCTCTGCTCTCCTCCTCTGTCTCTCGACTGCAGGTCAAACTGTGTGAATATCCTGGTGACCACCACGCAGCTCATCCCTGCCCTGGCTAAGGTCCTGCTCTACGGCTTGGGAATAGTCTTTCCTATCGAGAATATTTATAGTGCAACCAAAATAGGTACGTACTGCGTCTGAAATGTGTGATCTGAATCCTCTCATGTTTTGTCCGCTGCGAACATTCTATCACTTTGGGACATGAATGCTTATTATTTTGGCTTGTTGAGTGTAACAAGTTCAGACACACATGCTACCTAAGTGAGGGGACAGAGGCGTGGATTGTGTGGGAGATTCAGTCATTTGAGAGGGTTGATGTTCTTCTATGAAGAAATAGGCCTAATCAGCCTGGGATTATTTTCCTGGAGCTGGGCCTGTGCTGGGCCTCCTTAGGCCTCTCCTGTTCAGTCTCTGCATATGAAACCACTTCTGCACATTTATGTCATTCCACAGCAACAGGACCCCCCCACCCCCCTCATCCCCATCTCTTCCCTCTTTTCCCCCAGTCCTTCCCCTTCTTCACTGTTTCAAATGCAAAATAAACATCAACCTTCACTCCTGCACCAATTTCAGGCCCCGTCAGCGCAGAGTTGGAGCTGAGTGTAGCTCAGGGTTCCTCGGAGCGTAAAACACACTGTTCCTCATGACTGGATCCTCTAGCATGCGGGAGTGATGAATCCATTTGTCCCATATTTTAGGAGGAGAGGGGCTGCGTTAATGCTTTTCAGATTGCCTTTATCTGAGGGCTGATCTTATCACATCTCCTTGCTGAGCTCAAAGTGTTTACACTCTGCCCTATTTTGTACATGTGGTGTTTTAAAGGGGCTCTTGTCACCCTGTGCCTTTGAATCAACTTGATGGCATTAAGTGTGGGTTCCCTGCAAGTGTCTATGTGCCTATGTATCTGTTTACATCCATGCAACGCCCCGCTGACATCCTGCTGTCGACTCCTCCACAGGGAAGGAGAGCTGCTTTGAGAGAGTAATTCAAAGGTTCGGGAGGAAAGTTGTTTACATTGTTGTTGGAGATGGTGTGGAAGAGGAGCAAGGCTCAAAAAAGGTAAGGAAGTCTTGGAAAAATAGACACCACACACTCTATACACAGTGAGTCATCCGGTGAAAACATTCATCAAGAGATGCACGTAGCGAGGAGAAAAGATAATGTTTGTGCTTGTGATTGCTTTCTGTGAGGTCAGGAGTTCATCATGAGGGCTTACAGAACACAAAACATATCTGCCATACCTTTCAAAAGAAAGGAATCACGGCTCCGGCGCTCAAACGTCTTACTTTACTTTCATTCGTTTATCCTCTTAAAGGGCATTCAAGTACAAGAGAGAAAGCTTGCGGTGTGTAATCAGCGCTCTTCCTCCAACATCTCAGGTTTTACAGAGCAGGGGAGGGAAGAGATGGCATAATTATATATTCCTGCTCGCTGCGCTGAGCAGTGTGAATGCTGCAAGGCAAGCCCTTTCAAGCATGTTTAAGGGATGGAGATTTAAATCATTGTTGATGAAATTAAAGCATCTACTGCAATGACAAGCCTGTTAGCACGGCATGGATCAAGAAAGGCTCAAAGCCGACATCTCCCTCACTCTCTCAGGAAACATGACGGTATCTGTTCTGACGAATCTGACATCTGACATTGCCCTTTTCATGTTACCTGTTGGCTCTTGCTTCACTGTTTGTGTATTCAGCATTTCTGCCAAGTTTGGATGTAAACCAGATGCTGCATGCAAGCCACACACAGCAAACATATTCATTAGCAAATTAATCAGCACATATCACTGACAGTGTCGGTAAGCCACAGTTTCAGAGTGAAGACGCAAAGTTTCCCTTTGAAAAGCTTCCAGCTCCTTTTCACCTGTTTCTCAGTAAACAATGAGTAGAAGCGTGAGGACAGATGAAGAGTGATTAGGCAGCGATTAGGAAGAAGTAGCTACCTTTACCCTGGATAAGTGTGTAAAGCAATAGCTCTGTGTTATGAAAAGTGAACACACCTTGGGAATAAGGTCTTGAGGGATGATTGTGGAGAAAGATGCAAATATTTTTACTCAGTCTTGAGTTGTTTCAGCGTGACGTTGATGGAAGGATAAGGCGTTTTTTATGCCTGTCTGAGTAGTGCGAGTCCCACGACACGGCATGCGGTAAAAGGTTTCTGTGTCAACATCAGAGAGGACGTAAAATAACACAACAATTTCACCCGTCAGGAGGCACATATCAGACTTGACACTGCGTGGAACTACAAAAGCAAATGTCTCAAAGTTCTCTCTGCCCTCGTTCCTTCATCCTAAAGAGAGAAAAAAAAAATCCACAATCCCTGAAACAATTCTACCTTCAGTTATTACCATCGCCTGGGAGAGAAGGCTGAGATAACATCTCTAGCTTTTAAACTTAAAAGCAAAGACAATTTACAAAACAAAAAGCAAAGAGCTTTTTAAGGGTCAGTGCAGGCTCTCCTAAGCGGAACATATGCCTGGGAGAGGCCATACCTCTGATAAGGGGAGGGTAATGGGCTCCACACACTGAGGAGCTGAGGACTCTACCTGACAAGCTCCTTTCATTCTCTGCGACTCAGGTTTCTCCCCCGTCCTCTGCTTGGGAACAACAGCTCATTTGCACTGTCCTAAACACACACTGGCAGGCAGGAGGTTCACTCAAAAGAGACTGTTGGGAGTTCATTTCTGTTGAGGTTGAAGACAGCTACTGGATTAGTTTGGTGGTATAAAACTACACATTGCTGCTGGAGAGAAATTAGTTAGAGGTACAAATGTACTATTTGGCTGCATATACGTATGCACAAGGGAGCAAGAGGAGCAGTCAGGGTGTAATATTGATATGATTACTTTTCCTGGTGAGAGGACCAGACTTATTTCCTTCATTGAATGTGTTAACTGCAGTGTAAAGAATAAAAGTCTCTCGGCATTTCATTTCGCCTGCCAAGATGAGCTGCAACTGTTGATTAATAGTCCATTTTTAAGCTGTAAATGGCCGTCAAAAATTTTTAAAACTGCTCGTTAAAGATTCCTTGTTTTGTTCGACCAACTTTGCAAAATTCATAGATATTCAGTTTTAATTAAAAAAAATATTTTGACAAAAATAGACTAATAAAAAATGTTTATATTAAAAAAAAAAGATTATTATTTCAGCTCTAAAAGTTTCTTGAATTTACTATTTTTTTCTGTGTTTAAATTAAAAATCATAATACTATGATTCCATTCCTCAAACAGCACAACATGCCCTTCTGGAGGATCTCCAGCCATTCAGACCTCATGGCCCTCCACCACGCTCTAGACCTGGAGTACTTGTAGCACTACACCACCACCGTACACCCAGCTCCGCCTCGGCACACCCTGCAACCTTTCACCTTCGCCCTCCAGCCCCGTCCCATGCTTGCCGCAGACCCTGCAGCTCAGAAGAGGCCCCCCTGTGCTGCCTGGCGTCTGTCTTCCACTACACAGGAAGAAAAGAAGAGGAGAAAGGGGAGAAAAAAGGCTGAGCGCTCGGTTAATGTGCTGACATACGGTCACACTTCGTCTTAACCCTAAACTTTTTTTTTTTTCTTTGTGGAAGTGAAGGAGAGAGGTGAATTTATGGCGCTGCAGCTGCTTGCCCTGGTTACTGTGAATTGGCCGCTTTCTGAAGCTGTCAAAGTGTTTTACGGCTCCCTGTTTGTGCCGGGACTCTGTCAGGGTTCACACCTGTGAGGAGAGCAGAGCTACTGATGGCCTCGCCTGCTTCACCTCACCTCGCCACAGAACTCAGCTACATTAAACCTACAGGCCCACGACTACTGGTGGTGACATTTCTCCATCCCTCTAGCTCTTCCCCCTCTGCTCCTCACCTCACGTCTCTTTCTGTTTCTTAACTGTCTACCTACCTTTTAGTCTCTCTCCCGTCATAGGACAGACAGACAAAGGGACTGCTCCTCTGTTAACTGTCAGCCTGGGAGTCCTGTGCTTCTTATTTATGAACGGAGACTTTGTGAGTGGCGCGATGCCACTGAGAAGGTACCTCGACGACAAAAGACTCGTGCCTTTTACAAAGTACTATTGATTTCCGCCGCAGCGAGAGGAAGACGTTTATGGAAGAAACAAGAAAAAAGTGGTTTTCTAATAATTTAAGAAAATTACAAAAACCTTTATTTACAATGCTGAGACAATCGTGTATAGAGGAAAAAAAAATTTTTTGTGTGTAAGTTTGTAATCACTGGACTATTCCTTCCTATATTCATTTAGGTACGTGCTCTTGAAAGGTGGCAATGCTTTTTCATTGAGGTAAAAAAATAATAATAATAAAAGGCATCCCATCGCACACAAGCTTGTGCGACGCCTGAAAGTGTTGATGTGTTCAAGTTTTTGTTCAGTAAACAAATATGTAGATAATGGGATTTTGTGATAAATCGTTTTGTCAAGACCAAAAGCATGGATGTCAAGTGTCAATGACCTTTCATTTGATTCTGTGATGTTTCTCATCCTTACAGGAAACGTTAGTCTCATCTTTATACAGCATAACAGGTCTCCTCTTCTGCAAGTCCTTTTTAGATTCATATTTTTAAATTTTTTTAGTTATTCAAAAGGTAGCTCATAACTAGTGTCCTTACGGCATTTCACCAGCTTGCAGCCCTGACCCCATATATTTGGAAGCAAACTTTATTCTAATAAGGGTTTCGGATACGGCTTGGAAGTGTGAAATCTCCTGAGAGCCATTTTAACAACAAATCTGAAAAAAGAAAAACTCTAAGATTTAAAAAAAAGCAGGCTTGAATAGGTTTTATCTTTTTATACAGGCGCTATATCAACTCTTGTACAGCAAGCGTAATTTTGTATGATGTAGTGTTTTTATTTCGACATTGAAAAAAGACATTCTGTGTCCTTGTTTGAAATATGGAAGCCCTTTTCATAATGCTTCAACATCTGTGGATGGGGAAACCATAATTAGGAGTGAGAGAAAAGCCACTAACTACGAGGGGTTTGTGAACATACAGGACATGTGCTATCGACTGTGAATTTCTTAAATGGAAACCAATTCGTTGTGTTTCTAATTTTTTCCCTCCTTTGCACATGATCGCTGTTGGCCTTTACATTTCAATTTGGATCCCCTGACATACCCCACCTCTTACCCCCCTCTTCTAAAAACAACTTCTTCCCCCGCACTCCGGGGGTATCTACATATTGCTGCTAGATCAAGGTAATGGTAGGTAAATAGAGGAAAAGTTTTATAGATTCATACAGCACGCTTTTTTTTTATTATGTTGCAATCATAAATGCAAACTGGAAATACTTTACACTACATGGGCCTCATTGTGAAACGCAAAAGATTGTCGTGTCTGCAAAATATGTGTACAGATGTTTTTGACATTATTATTTGATTGTGTTTAAATTAATAAAACTGATTTGTGAACTGTTACATGTTGCCCCATGATCTTTTATATATATATACCTACAATGTAATACATATTTTAAAATTTTGTGTACATAATATTGGGTAAAAAATACATTTAACACTCAGATTTAAATAGTTTTTGTCTGTGGGCAACACTGTTAAAGGACCATACCAGTCTATTTTTGACTTCTCACCATTAGCAGAGATCGGCTCTATCTTCTACAAATGTTAAAATTTGACCATGTGTATAATTAGTAGTAGTAGTAGTAGATCTCAGACTGCATTTTTCAAACCCCATTCACTGATATTCTTGTTGAAACAGGGTACAGAAACACTAAAGGACAAGTGAAGTTACTAAGTATAGGTATAGGTATAGGTAATTCACCCTTCTAAAGAGAGTGTCTGCATTTATTTCATCAAAAATCACTGCTCGGGGGGGTGGGGGGGTGGCGTTGAGACAAAAGTTATTATGCCTGGAAAAACAGTTCCTTACAAGTGCTGCCTTCCTAGCGCAGATATTAGCATGAGAAAGGATTTTGACAGACTTTTTTTCGCTAATGTCCCATTTTCAGGTACTTTCTGAAACGTTTATTAAATAGTAACAAAATGTAAGCAACACTATATCACAGATTAAGATATTTGGGGAAAAATGTGTGGGGTTTATGTAACCTGTGTGGCCAATGTTGACAAAGGACAATGACATGTAGCACTGTTTTGGTCATTTAGGGCCTAATTAAACTTTTCTGGGCCGTATTTTTTAGCACTTCCTGTTATGTATTAATATTGGAATAACGTTAGCCAACTATTTGTCCCAAGTATCCAGAGACTTCAGCCGTTAATCCTACCAGGAAGCAAATAGAAACTGGAGCTGGTGCAAGTTTAGACCAAACACATTAAATATCGACACGTAATCACATTCTTTAAATGTGCACACTAGCTGCTAGAAAATACTATTTACAACAAGCAACATCTAAATAATAGACAAGCCTTTGTGAATGTAACTAGCATGACATTTATAAATAATGCACGGATGTTTTTATTTTTAAAGTTGCGTTTTCATGGGATAGATTTTTTCTTATGATTCTCGTGGGACAATGCAAGATTTTTCTGATAGCCTCAACAATGTGTAACATGCATCATACATTTTTGAGGCCAGTTCTCAGCCTGATATTTGTAATAGTTCTGTCCTTATAGAAAATGTCTGCTGGAGCCTCTGTGCATAATTAACATATATCAGACCATTCCAGGCCGTAGATCTCTGAGTTAGTTTACATAACACATGAAAAATATTTATGAGCCTGATTTTATGAGGTGGTCACGGCTAAGACAGTCCAGCATGAAACACTAGCCTGGCCAGGGAAGAAAGTGTCCGGACTCCAAAACCACGTTGGAGAATTAAGCATGCATGGAATTTTATTTAGAGCCGCACGGCCCGCTTAATATCCAGATCAATTATGTTTTCAGATGGAGTGGGAGTGATGGCCGGGGTGAGGCATGTATGTCCGCCAGGTTGGACAGTCAGGCTGCTACCACCGGAATGCACCAGCACAATGACCCCTAATGTGCTTTTCCCACTTCCGAACAGCTGAAAGACTAAGTAGTGTCTGAGGTCCGCTCTGGCGGTCTTTCTAGGAGAGCAGTACTGCTCTCTCTGCAGCACAGAATAGATGTCTGTTCTCTCTGATAAGTTTTCCCGATGCTCAGGGACCTGGCGGAAAAACTCAGACGCAACCAGACCAGACATCTTGGGGAAGAAAAAGTGGGTGTTGTGGCATGTCAACCAGCCGCTTTGGCTGCTACAAAACAGAAGGGAATAAAAATAAGAGCTACATTGTGTCTGCTTGGCTTGTGTTATTTACCTGCCTGCTATCTTCTACTAGAACTTTTATTTTCATGGATTTATTATCCTTTGATGTGTTGTAGATCCGATGGCTGCTCACCAAAATGTTACGTGCTTCAATCAGGCTTTTTAGTAAACACATAATTCTCGAGAAGTCTGAGCTTCACTGAACTCCCATCAACCCCCTTGTGGAAATAAAGGGGCCATTACCTAGCAGGTCCTCTGTTGGGCATTCCTCTCCAGGACGTCCGAGCAAAGCGCCCGCCCTCCATAAAACTGTACTGCAATAATAAACAACACCGTTGGTGATTTACGACTTTGCCCAGACAGTGATTTCATGCAGATTTCCATAGAGGGGGCCTCTGACGGTGCATCACAATTGAACTAATATTGTATTACATGCATATCAAACTCCCTCCAAAAAACTTGATCCGCCACATCTCTTTTATGAGCAGGAAGCCTATTAATAGGCCTGTGTTCTCCTTTTGGTGGCTAGTGTGTCTCAAGTTAGGGGAATTTGTCTCCGTAGCAAGCAGATGTCCACAGATCGAGACAGTAGGAGGGAGAGAAGGCTGAAGGAGAATCAGACACAAAGCCTCCATCCTTAGCAGAGCTGCAAGGAGTTCCTGCTCGATCTGAAAAAACAAGAAGACATTTATTCTATTAGTTTCCATTTCTTCATTCAAGGTTTGGCTGATGCTGCTTGTTTCGAGGCAGGCTAGACAAACACGCTGTCACTGATTGCAGCTCCTCCTCAAGTAGTTTGAAGATGAAGTATGGCTTCTCTCCAGAGAGCAAGGATCGGTTGGCCTTGGCAGGCAGCGAGAGTGACAGACCCGTTGTCATGCTGGTGCTAAACTAGTCCCTTTGTTTACTGTTTGTTTATTTCTCAGTTACTGGGATTTGACAGGCAGAGTGGGGCAGGGACAGCTGGTAATCAGGAAGCTGTGGATGCCAGGGATCCCAGCCAGGAGTGTCAACTCCGGAGGGGCCAGGCGTCCACAACTATGCCTGTCCCACACAGACGAGGCATTCCCAAGTGAGTCTAGCCTGTGACAACACAATGCATTTGTATTGGTAGAAAATTTGGGACCAAAAACAATTTGCTCAGGGGTCCTTGTCTTGGACTTGCGGGATCGGTTGAGACTGGTCAGCAGAGCTTGGCACTTATTGTGTTATATACACACTGATGAGGAAAGGGTTGATTGTATGGGCAATATTTTTCAAAGGCATTTCAGAAATCCAGCTTTGTAAATCATGCATTAGTTACCACAAGTAAGTGTCTTGACAAAACCCATACTGTTTCAATAACACTGTTTCAATAAAGCAATAAGACAGTGGTAACCACTGTAGGAGTCTGTTACCGTGCATCTCTCCGAAACTAGCTCAGCAGTAACATGCTGAAATTCAACCCTTATGTTTTCCACCCATAAATATGCTGTATTAGTGTTATCTCAGTTGCAAGTCTCCTGCAAAAAATGGTAACTCGTACAGCGACTGCTCTAGCGTAGCAGCAATTTAAGTTTATTCACTGAGCAAATTTGGCATGCAAAGGCAAACTTTTACATAACCTCTCACCACGGCTCATAACCACCATGATGTTGTAGTGTTTGTGGTGTTTGAGCTGCGTTGCCAGGGCCGGACCTGGAACGATGCTCACTGTCTGCGCAGCAACACCACAGCTCCACCTGCATCTGTGGTCAAACGCACACACACATAAACACACGCGCTCATATTTACTGGGCCCACCACACCACTCCATTTAAAGGTGAGTGGCAGAGATTTATATGCTAGCTAAGGCCACCCTACAACTGTGAGTGTGTGTGTAGGCGTGCATGTGCATGACTTCTTAGCTGTGAGCTACCAGGTCCCTAAGGGTTTATTTGCCTGCTGCCGCCCCTTCAGACCTCCCTGTATGCTCTGTGTGTTAGCATGCGCAGTGTGTTTACGTGCATGTGTGTGCTTGGAAAAGTGGACCTCCCGCTCGAGTGTTAATTGGACCGGCTCTCCCAAGTTTGGTCTCGGACCTGGGCCAAGCTCCCTCTCGTCTGGCAGCAGAAAGAGTCTCTCAGCCAGTTTAATAAACTCGATGTCATCCGGTTAATAAAACAGGCTTGCGTCCCACGTTGGCTTGTTTTTGCTCGACAAGTCACGGGCAATGTTGGGTTTTTTTTCTGTAAGTGAAACTGAAGGAAAGTTGAACCCTGTTTCATAAGAAGGCTGAATGTTCTTGCTCGTTAGATTTTTTCCCCTCCTAGCACAGAAAGTCTGTCCTGGTGCTGCTTTATGTCCTAAAATAGCAAAGATAATTCATTTAATTATTTTATACCACAAATGCTGAATTCTATGATATGTATACTGGAGTATTCCAGTTTTATAAATATATTCTGGCTC
>JAPXVT010000014.1:13879651-13889757 GCA_029823135.1 Acanthurus reversus | reverse complement strand
ACAGGGATGGCTCCCAAACCGATGAACTCCTCCACTCCCTCCATGACTCCTCCAACCCCAGGCAGTTTGCCAGGTTCGGGGCCTCAGGGCCAAGACACTACCATCAGCAGCAACAGCACGCCTTTTTCCCCTCCAGGCCCCGCCGGCCCCAGAGAGCCAGCAGCCATGGGGGGGCATATGCAGGGCTACCGTTTTGGCTGTCCCCCACCACACAACCACACTGGGGGCATGCAGCCACCACAGCAGGGCCCTAACTGGAGGATGAACAGCCCCTCTCGCGCTAGCCCCAGCCCAGCCGGTGGGCCCCATCCACCTCAACAGAACTCTATGCTGTCACCCAGGCACAGAGGTAGTCCTGGGGGGGCAAGCAGCCCTCGTGTAGCAGGTGGCCTGCACTCACCCTCCCCAGTGGGGATGTGTGGTGGAGGGCCTGGAGGTGCAGGTGGTAGTAGCACGGCTAGCACCCATGCTAACAGCTACACTAGCAGTTCTCTATCAGCTCTGCAGGCCCTCAGTGAGTGCCACGGGGTAGGACATGGGCATGGGCCCCCTCATGCACACACACTGGGTTCCCCAGACCGGAAGATAGGCTCCCCAGCTGGGGTCACACAAGGGTCAGGGGTTAACCCTCATCTGATATCAAAACTTGGAGGAGGCAGTGGTGCTACTGGTGGCACTGGAGACTCATTTGGAACTCACACAGAGGTGGGTCCGGGGCACCCCCAGGGCCAGACAGAGAACAACCTAACAGAGCCCAAGGAGGAGAGGGAAGGGCCCTCCGAGGGCCAAGACGCTCACAGCCGTCTTCACGACAACAAGGGCCACACCAAGCTAATGCAACTGCTCACCACCAAGCCCGAGCCTTTGGAGACACCCCTGTCTCCTGGCGCAGGAGGTGAGGGCAAGGACCCAGCTGGGACAGGGGTCCGAGGCGGCCACACTGGAGGGAACACTCACGCTACATCTCTTAAAGAAAAACATAAGATCCTCCACCAACTGCTTCAGAACAGTACGTCACCTGTAGATTTGGCCAAACTCACTGCAGAAGCCACAGGCAAAGAGCTGGGCCAAGATCAAGCCCAGGGTGCTGGGAGTGCAGCTTCTGGAGGTGAAATTGCTCCCAAACAGGAGCCCTTGAGCCCAAAGAAGAAAGACAATGCCCTGCTACGCTACCTGCTAGATAAGGATGACACTGTACTGAAGGAAAAGGTCCCAAAGCTTGAGCCCGGGGAAGTGAAGGTCGAAGGCAGCAAGCACCCCCTCGTCAAGGCGGAAAAACAAGACACAGGATATGACCGGGCTGAACAGGTGAGTCCTTTACAAAAAAAAAAAAAAACACTTTGTCCTCATGTTTGAAAAGTAGCTTGGTTACAGCTTTATCCCTTGCTGCCCTGAAATGATTTTGTAACCTCCTTCTCTGTAGCTCATTGCAAAAACCAAAACTTTTTTGCCCTGCACTGCTCCACTTGCCTCTGTCTGAGCGTTAATCTGGGTTAGGTAGCAGATGTTGGCTCCTCCAAGTCCCATGTCCACACAAGATGCTACAGCTAAACACACAAACAGTCTGGCAGTGTAGAGGTCAGACAGTGTTTGTGGCGTATATACAGTCACATTTAGATTTACAGTCTCCTCATATACACTCAAGACATTATGCGTGTTTTTCTTTTCACATACATAAACACATCTGGTCCTTTCACTGCCTATGTGTTGGCAGTGCATGCAGAGGGAAACTTTCCGCCAGCTTCAAACAACTGTGACATTTGGAAGGAGCCCCTGCGGTTCTCCAGCCATTTGATCCTGGTCGCGTTTGGCCAGAATCCTCAGGTTTGGCGCTGAGCTCAGGTCACGCCTGGCACTGAAAGAGAGGAGGAAAGAGTAAGAGGAAGTGAGCAGGGGCAGTGTTACTGTGAAACTCAAATCTGAAGAAAAGAGGTTTCTAGCTTGATGATTCTCTGAAGCAGGAAAGGAAACCTGTATATGACATGCTCTGCTAGACACACTGCAAAGACACGAGTGTAGCAGCACACACACATCACTGCTAAACCACAGAATTACATAGAATTACACAAAATTACATGAAGGCTCTTGCACACTTTGCTGTCTCTATTTCATTAACTCTCCTCAGACCAGTCAGTAGTCTCACTGACACTCATACCATTTAAATGTCGAATGTTAAACAAAAGTTACATTTTATGTAGAAATTCATGTCCATTTTTTCAGAAAACCTCAAAGCAGTATACGAACGACAGAAACACGCACAGACAGATCAGCAGGTTTAACCAGCATCACTTTGTCGGTATCGAAAAAGATTGCTCTTTAATAGTTTCGTACCCTCTTCGTGGTAAATTTTGAGAGAAACTGCGTGGTTTTTCCAGTGCAGACAGGCTCCTCAGATAAAATGTCAGCCAGCGACGCACGCTAGCTGTGTATGTTCAGTATGTGCAAGGCCACTTGGGTACATATGAAGATAGAGGGAAAGGTGATTGGATGGATAATAAGAGCTGCTGTTGAACTGAACAAAGGAGAGATGAGAGAGGTGTAGATACCCCCAGGAGAGCCCAGCCTCGCCAGGCAGAGTGAAAACGATGAGCCATATGCTCCTGCATGTCCTCTCTGCTGCCATGGAGATAGAGGGGAGAGGGAGTGGTGTGTTTGTAGAACAAGCAACATACAAGAAATAAGAGGGAGGAATAAAAATAAAGAGAAACAGGTTTAATATGTATGTCTTGATACTGGAGAGGTAATTGTCGGTAAGTGGCCGATGTGTGACAGTACAGATGAAACCACTTAAATTTGGGATTCACAGATAGAGATAAAGCACTCATAGTGTTGCAGTGATGCAGATGGCTCATTCCAGTTTAACATATTTCACCGGCTATGGTTTCCAACCTGGAGCAAGGGCATTTATTAGACATGAACCACATCACATCTTCATTAGAGCTGCTACATGTGTGAGTGAGTGGTTTTTTGGTTCCTGTTTGCTGGTGAATTGCTGCTCAGCCATGTGTGAAAGCTGACTGTACTAGTTAAAAAGTCCACTCATCCTTCTCCCTGCTAACCTCACCCACTGTTTTCTCTGCTGTATCTCCCTCCCTCTCTCTGGCACTCTAGTCCTCATGATTGTTTGAGGGCTGAATTATTGATGGCTGGAGCAGAGCTAAATGAGAAATCAGAGCAGAGCTTAGGAGTATCGGCTTAGCTTATTGGCTGAAGGAAGTATAGGTATGGTCATTTAGTCCCATGGCCCAATGGGAGGCAGGATTATCTTTTTGTTTTATCTGTGTCTACTGTCTAAGAAGCTGAAATACCAGTTGTCACTACAGTAATATCCTTATTTTAATCTACATAAATGTAGTTCATGATTTTCTTCATTTTACTCCATTTTATCATATCTAACAGATCTCTCAAGCTTGGCAAACAGTTATTAGTCATGTTGTGGAACCTGTTCCCTTATTTAAGTTTTGCTCAATACTAAGTATTTGTTTCACACAAAGTGTGATAGATGGGGGTCAGATTTAGCCCCTCAGTGACCCTGAATGTGAGTAAGTAGGCAAAGAAAATAAATGGATGATTTCTCATCATCTGACACACTCTGTTCTCCTGTACTCATAGGCCATCCAGTTGTTTATGCGTAAGAATACTGAAATTCTCTTTATTTATTGATTTTGATAAAACGTCAAACTGCAGGCTAAAACATGTCATTTCCACGGACGAATACACCTACAGTAACGGACACCACTGAGGTCCTTTTGTACAGTATGTTAAGCCATTTCAAATACTGGTGAGTCAGTAATCCTCTGAAACGCTTGGGAGGGAGTATTTCAGTAGTTGTCAGTAATATTATATGAAATAACGGCTCCTCCATTGCTATAAAGAATAGGCACCGCCATTGAAAGAGAAAGATGAGAGCATGTTACTGGCAAGTGTGAACGAGCAAAACAAAAAAAAATCTGATTTCTTTGAATTTCTGCATTTCAATATAATCCTTCGGTGTGTTGCAACTTTAGGTGGTTTGCTGTGTTTAACTTCCACTTCTAATGGCATTCAAAGCCCTGGAGAACAATAATTTATCACAGATCACAAAAAGAGGTGTATCTCATCATAAATACCGCAAGCAAAGAGGAAAACTCCCACGATGACAGTTAACCTTAAAGTGTTGCAGTACAGTAATAGTTGAAGTTGTTGCAGCCGTGTGGTGACTTTTAAAAACTGCTGTGTCAGCTCGTTCGGTACTGATAGACGAGTTGTTTTTGTTGAAATTCTTTCATTTTTAGCTGTCAGAAAGGCCAGCATGAGTCTGGGGATGAAATAGCTTTCCCTTTTGCCTTACTTGACAGTGGTAGTTCTGCTTTACCCAGCCTGTTTTCTCACTTCCTTTTCCTATGAAATGGCATGGGTTAGGTCAAAGAGGCACAAGGTCCTACTGCCCTTAAATCCACTTTGACATGAGCACACACACTGTATATGAAATATAAATCAGGAAGTGTACCACAGAATATTTTACAACCTGCTCATTTGCAAACGTGATCATCAGTGGAATTAGAATCCCAGATGAATTTGAGGCAAATTGTAGGAATTCACATTTGTGAGAGCCTCGTTGCCACTCGGCTATGAGACAGTTAGTCTTTACTGTTTCCAAGCATGCAATCGTATATACGGTATGATTGATTCACTTTTGTATGAGATAAGACAACTTATTCCTTTATTAGTCCCACAGCGGGGGATATTGCAGCGCAAGGACAACAAAGTGGATCGTAAAAAACAGAAAGATGCATCAGTAAAGTTAAAGAGCAATAAAGAATTGATAAATAAGTAAACGCACAATACGACCAATAGCAAACTATGGGAAAATAATAAGAAAAATCTAAATATTTTTTCAAAACATAAGCAAATATATCAGATCTGTGACACATTATCTGGATTTTTTGTCATCAAATGTGTCTGTATTTTTGTAAATTTAGTAAGTTACTACACTTGAAGAGGACCAAATAGTTAAGTTTTAGTTTTTTACTGAAGTTTCGCAGACATATTGCCAAAGGAGAAAGACTTATAAGATTAAAAAAAGCACTGTACCATAAACAAACTGCATCTTATGATGTGCAGTATTTGTCCTCAGCTGCTCCTCCAGTACAAGCACCACTCTGATGCGAACATCTTAAATAATGATCCTCCAAATGGCTAGAATAATAAATATTTGATAATAGTCATTTGGCCTCACAATCTCTACAGTGTGAACCAAATACAGTATATCTGCCTGAGGTGGAGAAAAGATGGCCGTGGATTGCATTACATGCGCTGACATGCAAGGAAAGAAGACGAGCGTAACAGGGATTGATAGAAATAGGACCCATTAAGAGTAAAAGCAACCAGAGAAGACGAGAGAATAGAAAGTGGGAGGAGAGAGAATCGGAGGGGAGGAGGAAAAGAGCAAACTGAGAGCAGCGTACAGGAGCATTACATCATTCCTGACCTCATTAGGGCTTTTCTCTCCCACCACCAACCCCCCACCCCACCCCTCTCTCTGCTACTCTCTCTAGCTCTCTCCCATATCCTGTGTGCTCGTCTGTTGCTTGGAGTGATCAGCATTGTGTCGCTATCTGTTTGTCTGCTGCTGAGTTGTTGTTTTTTTTTTTTCATAGAATCTTCTAAGGTGGAGAATCCAGAGGGTTATACAATAAAACACATGCAGGCTTTTGTCCTAATGACCTATGATAAACCCTTATATGAGGCATTTGTGGTAGCATTATAAGCTTTAGTTTTATTTTTTTCATGCCCAACAGATGTGTTACTGTCCAGAACATTGAAGTACAACATGGAAACAGTGGCTGGTGTGCTTTTTTTCCTGCTGTACAGTATGTCACGATCAGGATCTGACAGTGATTCCAATTGTGCTGCACTCTCGTGGCCGCTCACAGCCAGTGCAACTTATTTACCTTAAGTCCCTCAGGCCGTTTTTAGGAAGCACTACCTTCACTTCTGTTAAATTTTGACCCTAACTTACATTTAATTGTCTGTCAGTTAATTTAAGTTCAGTTAAGTAATGCTATTAATATGTTAATAACTTTCCCCTTTTCAGAGAAATTACGCCTTTATGGGATTGTAATGGACTGCATTATGTTGGTGTTCCTTTTGTTTTGTCCTCCCCCTCGTGTCTCAGAAAGAGACATTGCCCTAAAACAAACAAAAAAAAAAACACAATTCCAGGAGATTCATCTTTCACATTTGAAACGCTTCCTCAGTTCAGCAAGTGAATCCAGATCCCAGCGTGGCCTTGTCTTTGTTTAATATAGTTGTGTGAAAAACTAAACAAAAACTGGCCAGCTAGTCCAAAGCCCAGCTGCGTGCGTGAAAGCAGCCTCGGGCTGTATTGGGCAGGCTCAGTCCAGCTGTTTGCAGTAGCAGGGCACAGAGCAATTCCAACTCTGACACCAGCAGAACTCCTGCTGCCCCGCGCTGCTCTCCCATGTTTCTCACTTGAAGTTGCAGCTTTAGTGGCAACTTGTTTTCTGTCTTTGCTGTGATTTATTGATTGTTTCTTATGCATATGCATTTGAAAAAATGTTGAGTTTAAGAAGGGGTTGTGTGTCTTGAAAATACCAGCTGGTAAGCAAGAGTAGTATGTGTCTGATAAGCTAAGTCAAAGTGAAGTGTGGCCTAGATTTGACGGAAAGCGGTCCATTTTATCCCGGGGTTACTGCTGTAATATGAACAAGGCCAAGCCTGCTGTTCCCATCTCCTAGATAAAAACTCCTCATGCGAGTGCTGTAGTGTTTACAGACTCGGTTTGCTCTCAGTAAATTTGTAAGTCACTTGTATATTTGTGTTTGTGTGTCTGCAGGTAAAGCAGCTATTTCTTTCTAAATAAAGGGCCTAAGTGGTTCATCTGTTTCTTGTTTTCACACTTCTCTCTTCTCTTCTCTCTCCAGTCGTCAGAGCTGGATGACATCCTGAACGACCTGCAGAATGCTCAGCCGCAGCTCTTCTGCGAGCAGCGGCCCGTCTCGCTGCCCAGTCCCATGGACAAACAGAACATCATCAATGACATCCTGCAGATGTCAGAGAACAATCCTGCCATGGCGGCACAGCAGCAACACAGGGGCATCGGGACTGGCATGGGCCCAACAAGTGAGTCTCACACTTACTTTGAAATAAAAGAACATATGAGGGTTTCCTCTTCAAACAGACCACATGTTAAAACTTTACAGTGTTCAAATAAAATAACTTCCACCTTGAGGTCATAGGGTCTTGTAGGTATAAAAATGTTCGATGTATTTCACTTATAGACTTTTCCATTGTTGCTAAAACTCATTTATTCCTGTCTCCAGACTTTGGAGGTGTACGACCAGGCCAGCCAGGCAGGGGTCTACCTGTACGCAGTGTGTCCCTGGACATGAACGTGTCCCCTCAGCAGCCCTCATTACAGTACCCCATTAGAGCTACCAGCCCATACACTCTGATACAGCAGCAACAGCAGCAGGGCATGGTGGGAAGTCACAACATGATGGCTAACCAGGCCGGAATGGTCAACACAGGTGGGTGTAACAATTTTGCTCATGTGGTCACAGTTGTGGTTCAGTTGTCAGAGTGTGTGTGCTTTAACTGTTGTTGCTCAATATGCCGTGATTTAAAAGAAAAAAAAATTGAACCATTCCACCAGTGTCTGTTCAAACAATGATGCAAGCTCTGATTCAGTTGTGTACATGTACTGAAAATGACCAGCCCATAGGGCAACAGACTTCTTTGTAGGTTTACTTTTATGATATTAATGCACTTCTTACATGGTAACAACATGAAAAGCCTGGTATAAAGCATGTTGTCCATGTGTTTTCAGTCACATTAACAGAAGAGAAGTTCTGTCATTTTGCATTCAGAGTAGTGATCAAACAAAATCATTAAAATTAATTAGGAAATGTTTATTTTAACTATTGTAGTTGTTTACTAGCCTAGCTTTATCTTAATTTTAAATGCAAGCCTCTTTTGAATCTCCTTAAACTCATTATGTCAAGTTTATGTCACAGTGGCAAAACCAGTTGATGAAGAACACTTAGAGCCTTTTGCATAAATTTAAACACTTGTAGCTGCTCTCCAATCTGAGGAAAGACCTTTTTCCCTCTTTCTGTGTCGCTCTCAGCCCGTGACATATCATGTCATGGCACAGTGACTCACTTCCTGTGACAGGAAGTATTTAGTCACCCACACTGGCACAACTTTTCTCTCACTGTGTCACTCCCACATATTAGCAGCTCTCAAAAATCCCTCAGTACTACACAGATGACTTTTCCCCTTATATCTCACCTTTACTTCATGGGAACAGAAGACGTCCACTGTGGCATTTCTCACTGTTTCTGGTCCCTCTGTGTTTGTGTGTTTGCTCCTCTAGGGATGATGGCTCCAGGTGGTCCACGGCCGGGCATGCAGCAGCAGGAGGGCTGGGTGGGTTCGGCCTCTGCCCCACCTTTAGGAGCATCAGGCCCCGGGCAGCAAGGTGCCATGCAGGGCAGGATGGGGCCAAACAGTGTTCCCATGAGGCCCAGCAGCCAGCCAGGGCCCCGACAGATGCTCCAGTCCCCAATGATGCCCAATGGTAAAAGCTGAATGTGTCCTCAAAACACAGTTTACATTTAGTTTTAAATGCAGAGACTAGATGACACTATGATGTCATATAGTAGATTCCAGGTTCACTCGTAAAAATAAAGCCCCTTCTCTAGCATTTTAAAACAGAAATCTGATGAAAGTGTTGGAATTTTATGGGTCCCACTTTACTGAATTATCAGCCAAAAGTCCTTCTAAAACTCATGTGTCAGGGATACTGGTGAGGGTAAGATGAAAAGACCTCAACTCACCCACATTGTAACAATACTGCTTACTGTTTAAGGTTGCCTCCCAGTGGCTAGCCATAGTACTGCACTTAAGAAATTAACGTAATAGCTGACTGAGAATGATAGCTTTTTAAGTGCATATTTTTCATTTATCACAAAGGTTGCTTCATGATAACCAAAATTACCGCAGATAAAAGTCTAAAAGCCTGCCTTTATCTGTTTTCTTTTCCCCCATTAAGCCCAACCTGACATGGACATTGGTATGGCCGGCCACCATTTCTCCCAACAACAGGCTCCACCCAACCAGACGGCCCCTTGGCCAGACAGCATGATGCCCATCGACCAGACAGCTTTTGTGAACCAGAACAGGTAAGTGACCTGCTTTCAAATTATTATTAAATGTTACTGATTAAAAAAAATTTAAAAACTCTTGGTTCACTACTTCAGATAAAGATGTCTCTTATCAGATTTCCTTAGTTTAATATTTTTGCTTTAGTTTGATTGCTGGCCTAAGTGACTGTAATTTATGCTTGACATCATTTTCTAAGTACCCTCTCTGCCTCCTCTCTGCCCAGACCGGTGCACTCAGCACCCCAGGATGACTTGATGTGTAATACGGGGCTCGGCTCTGGTGATGGCAGTGCAGTAGACGAGGGGGCCCTGATGTCCCAGCTGTACACTGCACTAAAAGATTTTGATGGCCTGGAGGAGATCGATCGTGCTCTTGGGATCCCTGCTCTAGTAGAACAGGTGAGATCCATCCTTCCTAACCTAACCTAAATCAACACATTCATAGTTTTTAATTAAATTTTTGTGGCTTTTTACATTTTTTGGCTCTGAGTTTTCTCTAAATCTGTGTTTTTGCCTGCCTTTTCCAGAGCCAGTCACTGGAGCCTGACCAGTTCCCTCAGGACCCCTCCATGATGATAGACCAAAAGCCACCCATGTACACTCAGCAATTTGGTCCCCCACCATCCCATATGGCCCAAAGGGGCTACGCCGGTGCTGCCATGCAAGAGCAAGGTTTCCACCCTATACCTGGCCAGATGGGTCCGCGGCCGGGTTACCCCATGATGAGGATGCAGGCCCGGGCTGGACTCAGGCCGCCAGTCACCAACCAGCCCAACACACTGCGACTGCAGCTCCAGCACCGACTACAGTCACAGCAGGTACATGTGAATCTAGACTGCTCTGTCACTGCTGGAAGGAAGACTGTCCATTGATTTTTTTTTTGATTTTTTTTTTTTTTTTTTTATATTAATGTTGCAACCACACTGGTTGATCAGT
>JAPXVT010000014.1:13862649-13876280 GCA_029823135.1 Acanthurus reversus | reverse complement strand
TGTAGATTTATGATATCATTCCATTTTAAATAATCCCTCTCTTTCCACTTCCAGGGGACCATCAATGCTCAGATGCTGGCACAGCGTCAGCGGGAGCTGCTGAGTAATCACTTGAGACAGAGGCAGCAGCAGCAGCAGGCCCAGCAGGTCCAGCAGCAACGGAGCATGGCCATGAGGGCCCAGGGCCTCAACCTGCCTCCCAACATGGCCGCCGGGGGCATGGGTAATCCTCGGATCCCCCAGGCCAACCCTCAGCAGTTCCCCTACCCACCCAGCTACGGTACCAGTACAGGCCTGGCCTCGCCACCTCCCCCTACCAGCCCCTTCTCCTCCCCTCTCTCCCCGAGCCTGCCCTCTCTCCCCCCCAACCCCCAGCTCCACCTGCATGGCACCTCCTCCTCTTCCTCCACCTCCTCCTCCTCCTCACAGATGATGATGGGTGGACAGTACGGGGCAGTACTCAGCCCCCAAATGCAGCACAGTGCCTTTCAGTTTCCCAACTCAGGTACTGCTCCCCCACCCCAGTCGACCACACAATTCTCCCCACAACCTGTGTGTGTGCCATTGTGTCTGTGTGTTGATGTGACTCTAGTTGCACAGCATCACATGCTTTTCAGTAGCGGCAATCATCTGATTTGTAATGTTACGCACTGATCAGCTGCCATTGAGTGATCTTAATCATACTACATATTTTACCCTTAAATTTGATAACATCTGAGTTGTTTTCAGGAAGCGTCACAGAATTCTCAATGCTCTGTCCACTGTCCAAAATGGTGTCCTGGTTATACACACCTTTCCCCACCAGAGGGCACTAGGAGCACAATCATCAAAGCTTTACTCTGGCTTCCCACTGACACCTGACACTTGGATTGTAAGCAGGCAGAGCAGTAATCAAGGCTTTGCCTGTCACTCAGACAGTGTGGTGTGTAATCTGGGCATAATCTGATAATATTATATAATACTGATTTGTATAATTACAGGTTTGATTTATCCTTCACTCCTTAATCTGATTCTTGCCCATACATTTGTAAAGAGCAAAAATTTCTGATAGAAAAATTGCTTCTCTCTTTCCCTTTTCTCCTAAGCCATCTCCTTTTTCCCCTCTCTTCCTAGTTCCTTGCCTGTTTACATGCATGTTGGGAATAGTAACTACCTGTCAGTAATCCCGAATGCATCCTGGAATGGACAGTCTTCAGTCGCACTAATCATCATGCTTGCTCAGTTGCTCATTCTCTGCCAAAACGTTTGTCTTCACGTGGCATGTTTTTGTAACTTACAATGAATGCTTACATTCAGTCTACTCAGTACATTTGCTTGTAGTCGAGTCTCTGCAGGTCCAGTCTGGTTGACCTGTCTTGATGCATCCACCACAGGTATGAGCCAACAGGGAGACGGAGGCTTTGGAGGTCCCGGCGCACCACAGAGTCCCATGCTTTCTCCCCGCATGGCCCACACACAGTCCCCAATGATGCAGCAGGGCCAAGGGAACGCTGCTTTCCAGGGCTCCCCTGACATGAACGGCTGGCCACAGGGCAACATGGGAGGCAACAGGTAAAGATGGAGTTCCTTTAAAATAAACCGTTTGGTGCCCTTTGGATTCAGTGATTCACTTTCCATTGATATCACTGTCTCTATTGTCCAGTGAGGATAAATGCCCATAAATCCCTGTAGTAATCACAGAAAAAAATTCCTTTTAGGGCCTCATTTTCTGTCAGTATTACACAGCGTAGTGAAAGTCACATATCACTTATACAAAAAGGAACTGCTAATGGCTTATTTAGTGCACTTTTAATGGCTCAAATGCCAGTGTAAGCAGAAATATTCTTACTCATGGATTCTGTGACACCTTTGTGCTTGTTTGCATATTTAAATTCCCCAAATAAAACAAATAAAACTGTTGTTGGCCTTTTGAAAAATGCCAAACTGCTCAGATTCGAGGACTTCTAAATGTGAACTTTCCTTAGTCCCTGTAAAGGATCTGTCCCGCTCCCATAATGGAACATTGGAGGTTATCCATCTTCATCAGCTTCATCTTGCTCTTCCTCTCCCCTCCTCAGCATGTTCTCACAGCAGCAGGCGTCGCCGCAGTTCACCCAGCAGAACAACAGCAACATGTACAACGGCAATGGCATGAACCTCAACAACGTCTCTATGGCCACCAACATGGCAACCAGCAGCATGAGCAGCATGGGCCAGATGGCCGGACAGATGAGTGTCACGTCCATGGCCTCAGGGCCCTCACCCGGCTTGCCCTCCATGGGGCAAGAACAGGTAAATACGAGGCCAAACTTGACGCACTAAGAGCGTTCTCACTCTCGGTTCTACTGGGGGATGAAATTGCAACACTGTTGTTCTTTCATTTGGTTGGTTCGCTTTCACACTGCACTTTGTCAAACGAACCAAACCCTTTAAACAATGTTGCACAGTCTTAACAACTGCTTGTCTGTGGCAGTAACGCACCAATAAATACCAAAGAAGAAGAAATCAAAATAGGCTCATCTATTGGACAGAACAGAAAATGGAAATCTGTCCCCTTAGAAAACTAAAAGCATTTATTTTGATACATGAGCCATATTTTACTTTGCAGTGTTGTTGATAAAACAGCAACACCAAAAACAATATATTAAACGATTCAAGTTATTTTTAATTTACCTGTTAAAGTCGAAGTGTAGCAATGAGCGAAGCAACAAAGGTCAGCCTTCACTGAGTTCATGTACGCTCCCATGGTGAGGGGAGCACTTCTTATCAGGGGTACCTACCTTAGTCAAGCCTTGATGTTTTCCACGAGCGTGCTGTTTGTTTTGCCTCCTTTTACCCATGATGCACTGTTTTTTACTCAACTTCCTACTTTTGGATTGTAACTTGGTCCACTTTGCTTTCACACCACAAAGAAACCGCACTTGGGTTCACTTAGAAGCAAACCAAGACCCCCGTTTTCAAACAGACCAGAGTTTGCTTGTTTGGTCCACACCAGAGTTCGAGTGAGATTTCACACCACCCAAAACATATCGGACTATCCAAGGAAACGAACAAGGGTTCGTTTAAAGTGGACCAAACAGCTCTGGCTTGAAAGCCACCGAATTCTCTATACGGTGTAAAAGTTGAGCCACTTTTCGAACAGGAAGGAGCATGAAAGACCCGAAGTTTAGCTGTCCATGGTTGTGTATCGTCAAGTATGGCCTGACCAAATTCGAGGTTTTCACATTGGCCCAGTAACAACCACAGGGTGTTCCTTTACATTAGAGGGAACACAGTCAGACACTTTGAGACTTTCAGCCTTAGAGGTTAAAAATTTTGACCCCCCACAGTTTTACACAATATGTGGGGAACCGTGAAAAACTAAAAGCTTCATCTTTCTTCCTCACCAATCTGGGCTGCATATGTGTGTGTGTTTGTCCTACCATAAGACCCTAAGTGTTTGGGTACACTTATTGAACAGCCGTGCTAGTGAATAATTTACTCAGTAGTTTACGTAACTCGTCCGGCTGGAGTTCTGATGCTTCACTTGAACTTAGAGGACAATGATGTAATTAGCAGTGGGCACTTTAAAGCCAGACCATTTAGACCATATAGACGTGACTGTATGATGTTCAGAGGCTGGTCTGTCTGGACTGGATCAGCTGGTTCATTGAACATAGAAAACCTGACTCCTCACAGCAGCGATCTGTCACATTTACACTCTCGCTTCACAAATACAAGCACAATAAAATTTGATACAGTTGGATAAAAAGTTTGACCTTTATTGAGTCAGTTGAAAATCAGATAAATGCACAAATATTTTCATTATACAAGAACCCTTTACTGGTGTTTATTTAATGTCAACCAAGTTAATCCTTCTTCCTTTGTCTCCCTGGTATTGTTAGCTTGGTATGTAAAATGCACTGTTGTTGTCTATAATGCTTTTAAGCCCAATAAAAGGCCATGAATATTTAACCAAGCTGCTGCTGTTGGATTGTCTGCACTTCAGGCTGTTGCAGCATACCAGTATATCTGTCACTTGATTTATCCTCTGTCCAGGTTTATAGAAATATATTGGCACTTAGATAATTTCAATTATTTACCGTTTGGCCATTAGTGCATGCTTTTGTGATTTACTGACTTGTTTTAGGCTTGATGGTGTGTTTTCCAAGATGGTTTCTAATTGTTTAAAGTCTTCTGCACATACGGCACGTTTACTTGAAACAAGTTCAAGTTCTGCAAGTTCAAGTTAACCAAGTTAATTCAATGAGTTTTCATTAAATGCTTTACATTGTATGACTGAAAGTATTGTTCCTTTGCAGAAATACTGTTGACCCTCATGGAGTTCTTCACCTAAACCTCAGTGATCAGCTGGTGCAAGGAGCACGTCGGCCCTTTAAAAATTGTACAAACATGTAACCAACCGACTGCCCCTTAAACCAGCCTGGCCGTGCCCTGACCCCCGTCTCCCCAGCCCAGGTTTGCAGTCTGTCCCAGCTGGGCCTCTTCGGCGGCCCCCGGAGGAGCCCAGCCCGGAACAGACACCGGAGTGTGAAGAGAGCTGGGGAAGGATTGTGGATCTCTGTACAACATGCCTAACCCTCCTGGAGGAGAGCCTTGTGATGAGCCAGTCTGTCTGCCTGTCCAGCTGCATTCACCGTAGTGTGACTTACTGTAGGCCTCCTCGTTGGGGGACACTGACCTAAGGGGGCAGCAGTGGGTGGGATCCCTTGTTCTGATGAATGTATTCCTCTCAGTGGACAGCGGCCATTTACAATCTCATCTCAAAAAAAAAAAACGACGTACACTGATTTTTCTTTTTTTGTCCTACCTTTTCTCACACATTTGTGACATTTCCACATAGTTCCAAAATGGCAGCAAAGACTCCAAGTTATGCTCAAATTCATGGATGGAGCTCGAACACTTAGCCGGTTTTGCCTTTTTGCTGTTCTTTATTTTATTATTATTTTAGTTTGTTGTTTTTGTTTCTTTTTTTCTTTATTTTTTTCTTGTTGTGAAAAATTAAGATGTAGAATGAAGATATGGTTGATGAACCTGATCTTGAAAAACACTGCAGAAGAATGGTTTGAGTGGAATGGTGATTTGTATGATTAGACTAATTTAGTCAAGAGGTTTATATAGTGTATTAAATTAAGTTTTATTTTTCTGTATAGATTCATTTTAATTATTGTAGATGATTCTTTATCCTGGTAGCAACGAGAAAAAATATTTCTAAAAGTGTGAAAGAGGCACTTTTTTATAATTTTAACAGTAATGGTTGTATTCTTTCTGAAAAGATTCTTCTATTAACCTGAATAACGGATTATGCTTTGGTCCTGTAGTTTCAGAAGAAGATGTCAAAATCATATATGGTTGAAAGATGAATTACAGAGATTGTACATAACAATAAGTGAAACGTTTTCTTTCCTATTTATTTTATTCTTTAGGGTTCGGTTCCCCAGTCTGGTCACGACTGCCTCTCAAAGCAGAGCAGTGTTCTTTCTTTCGTTTCTTTCTCTTTTTGGGAAGTGGAGTGGGAGCCTTCACGTTCTGATGTTCTGGTACGATGCAGACAGGGTGCGGGTGGGAGGTAGGGAAGGGTTGGAGGGGTGTGCTGTGTATACAGTGTACAGATTATCGCTTGCTTCTCTGCCTTTAGCATAGAACACCACAAAATAAAAGACAAAAAAAAAAAAAAACAACTTCAACACAGCCATACAGTAACTCAAAAAATAACAGAAGTGTGCTTTCTGTGTTGTCTGGAGTGAAAACTGCTTCATACAAGCTGCTAGGTGCAAACTGTTCTGGTGTGATGTAAACAAGCAATAACGATTACTTGAGAAACTCTTGGGGTTTTTTTGTGTTTTTGTTTTTGTAATTTTTGTACAGTTTCCTGAATAAAAAGGACACATTTTTGCTCCACGTTTGGATGCAGTATTAAACACAGTTTTTTATTGCAGTTTGTACCAAGAAAGTCTACATCCACACACAGCGTTCCTGTTAGATTATGCAGCATTGGCTGAGGCCTGGAGAGGGAGGTAGTTTGTGGTCCCCTTGTTGACACGCGCCCTCTCTGCCTCCAGCCACTCTTCTATAGCAGAGGTCAGAGTTAAGACTGCACGGTTCACGAGACCTGCTCTGACAGACACTTAGCCATATTTTATGACCTCAGGCAGTTAGTTCAACTACAAAGTGTTCAGTAATGACATGCTGTTCTTGTGCGCCCCCCCCCCTCCTCAGTAGGGGTTTGGTTTGACCTTCACAAGATCTAAAGCAAGTCATCTTCTCTAACCTCACAAAAGGAAAAAAAACTAAACTTTTTATATCAACTATTTTAAACCCAGGACAGACTTGGAGCAAGCCAAATAATCCTCACCTTTCAATTGGAATTCTGAATTCTGCCAGCTTTTATTTTCATAGTGAGAGACGACCTGTTGGTTTGCATGCTTCGAGGCCCACAGAAAACAGGAAATTCACGATGATGTCACTAACAGGGTCTAATGTAGATGTTGCATAAACCAGGAAGAGAATCGTTCTGAATGTATTGTCATTTAAGGCCTAAGGATGTGACTGATGGTGTGTATTGTCATCGTGCGACATCACGGCGTTGCACAGTCAACACCGTGCTCTCAGCATTTAGGGGAGTTGCCCACTGTTGCTTCTTTTCTTTAAGTTCGACGTGAAATTTGAAGCTGTAGCAAGTCAACTTTGGGACGAGGGGAAGTCTGCATCAGTGTTTCGGTGGTCATCATTGCAGATGTTCTGCAGTCGTTTTGCTGCAGGCCCACAGGAGATCACACTTTTTTGATAAATGCTGTTCTGATTGTATCATACAGTCGTGCAAAACGAGCCTTTTTGAGCCATTTTAAAGAATGATTCACAGCCCTTTGCAAATTTCCAAAGATTGTCAAGATTTTGAAAAAAGAAAAAAAAAAAAGATTTAAAGCCATGTGGTAGCAATGCATTTTTTTAGCATTTATAATGAGGACAGGTGCAAATAAATGATTTTGCCCCTAACAAATATCCAGGCTTTGGACCCACTAAACGAATTATTATTTTTTTTTCTCTCTTTGACTTATGGTTTTGAAGAACTTTAGATGCCCTTTTGTATTGTCTGCCAATTTCTTAGAGCTAAGATGCAACCTTGAAATGCTAAAAACCCTAGCATAATGCCTTAGATTTCGTCCGTTCTCGTTCTTGTACATTACACCGCTGTCTGTATAAATTTGTATAATGACTTGTGTACAATATTGAGTGGGTGCTTCATTGTTCACCTCTGCGCAGTTGCTGGAGACTCAGTCGCAGTTGGACTGTCCCTCATCATTGCTCTCTGTTCTGTGTCGGGTTGAAGACTCTTCGCCCCTCCCCCGCTGTTTGTATGGAAAAAGATGATACATAGGGATACTGAAGCAATATGTAATATACTATATGGACTTTCTGAAGAAAGCTTACTGTTGTGTTTTACCCGAGATATTTTTTTTCTGCATTGTTCACAGGAATCACACTGTACGTATACCCGCATACATCTTTGTATCCCTAGTGTGTGTGAGCGTTTTATGCAAAATTAGATATACAAGAGAAGTTAAAACCACAGTTATGCAAGTTGTGAACTAATATGGCTTCGCTGATGCTATTTGCCTTGTAAATAAAGAATTCTGTTATTGCAGTATTTGACTGAGTGGCTCCTCTTTTATGTGATTGGAAATGAAGAGAAGCATTGAAGCTCCTCATGTGCCTTCAGTTGTATTTTCCCAGCTATAAAAATGCACTTTGATACAACATGATATGATTAGCATTACTGGCTACAACGGCTTAGAAAGAATTTCGCAATAGCTGCAAATTCAGTAAAGACGATCATGAGCACATGATACGAAAAAAAATGAATTTTCAAATAAATAGCCTTAATTTAACAGTAAAATAATGGATTTTTAAGGGAACAATAAGCCATTAATTAAGATTACCTTAGCCTTTCTTTAAAAAACACGTGATTTACGGAATTTGCACGTTTTCATTGTGGGTGACGCACGCGCTGCATTCACTGTAATTTAATGCGTAATAATTACACGAATTGGTTTATGCATGTGTTGTTTATATGGACGTAGAACAATAACAAAAGCCCACATTAGGTTTGACAAGTAGGCTAATACATGCTGCGTAAAACTCACTAAGAAAATACAAACCTGCGCAAAACACAAAGTAAAAGCAAATTCATTCAAAATGTAACAAAACACAAACAGAAGTTGGCCTTCAAAAGTCAGAGACAATAGCCAGATCCGCACAAAGTGCGGTTCACCAAAGCGGCTTTTAATTCGTTTCATTTTTACGCATTTTTACAGTGAAGTTTGGTGCAGTAAGAGGGAAGATATGAAGCCCATTTAGACTCGTTTCTTTCCTCCTGATTCACCACATTCAAGTTATAACAACACGTCTTCACACCACAGGCTTTCCCTTAGATAAAACCCTATCGTGTGTGTGTGTGTGTGTGTGTGTGTGTGTGTGTGTGTGTGTGTGTGTGTTGGGGTGGGGGTCCTCTCCCAGCCGACCTCATTGTGAAGCAGAGAAAGCAGACCGGTGTGGAGAAGTTAAGGAGGTGGGTTGTCCCTGAGAAAATGTATTCCTGCGGGGCATTTAGATGCATGAGCTCGAGCTGATTCCCGGCCAATAGGAAGAAGCAGCAGGGAGACATATTCAGCGGAGCTCACTGTGTACAGTGAGGGTGCCCTCAGATGACCACACCATCAACATACAGACAGAGGGAAGGTCCCTGCAGCGCATACACGCACTTACTCACCTCAGACCTGCAGGGGCTCGTGCCTGCGGAATTTGGAGATCTGCTCGTGGGCTTTTTGATTTTATACTAGGAGGTTTTTGAAAGTGAAGCGTGGACATGACAGAGAAAGCTTCACTGTGAAGCATCTCTAATTTAAGGTAAGCTTTGGGCCTATTTCCAGTTTATGAAAACTTACTTTTATCAGCTCATTTCTGCATATTTGCTTGCAGAAATTATGGCCTATTGTGCTCACTGAGTTCATTGTGATTTAGCCTACACTTTACTGATAAGCCCAGACCTATTTATGTTTTCATTTGTGTATTTTGTAAGAGATTTCTACATGATAGGCCTACTTAGATTTGTTTTTTTAAGCATGAATAACTCGCATAATCGTTCGTTTTCATTTCATTTCCGGTAAATTCCAGAATCCTGTTCTCTTTTTCCTGATAATAATAAATTACATAGGTCCACATTTTGCTCCAAATATTTTCAAAGCTCTTTTTTTCCCGCAATGATTGTGCGGTAATTGTAGGTCTATAAAAAGCTTCATTAATGTTGACCTCTGCTCCGGCCGACTGTCCCTTAATTAGTGTCATGACCCTGGTTTGTCTCCTTCTTTACCGGCTGACTGGTAAATGCTCCCCCCAAAAAGAGCACGCCATGTCCCGGCCGCTCATTTAAAGCCGCTGATGAACATTTGATGAGTGTCCGGTTTGCGTCCTCTCAGCTGGAAATATTGCAAAATCAGGGGGTCCGATTTCACTGGGGGATTGCTTTGCACTTATTATGCACTGGCTTTGCACAATATGCGCACATTATTTTCACCTGCAGTAGTCTAGGCCTAAATGTAGCTTGTATTTACCCAAATGTAATAAAATAAAATGTAATAATGAAGATGTTCTATATGTTGTGGATACATTTGAGAAAATAAAAATCTCATCCCTGCACTAAATAATGAATTTACAGGCTGTTGCGCTGTTTGTGGTATTTCAACGCTTTCTTTTCGTTTAGAATTTTAAATGATATTTCATTAGGATTCAATTGTTTCAACTCTGTTTTGTTTTTGTTTTTTTAGGAGAAGCGACACTAGTTCAATAGGCTTAAATTTAGCAAAGGTTTCACTCAAGTTAAAATAACTAATTCAGGTGTGGTCAGCCTCTCTTGATGTCATGTTTCCTTTTTTAGACTGCTTGCATTAAAGTTTTATAAGTCAACCCCGTTTCCCTGCCCTCCCCTCCTCTGTCTCTCATCCCCTGCAGGAAACACCACCGTCTCCATTTGCACCTCTGCCTCACCTCCGTGCTGTCATGTCTGTGTCCCTGTCCAGCATCCCTGTAGTGCTGAAGGACAAGAGCTTCCAAGCCGGCATGCTGAAGGGCAGTCCCGCCCGGGGCTTTTACCCTGCCCCTCTCCACGGCCCCCACCACTACGTGGACCTCTTCCCGCGGTCTCACAGCCTCCTCCACCCGCTCAAGTCTCTCGGTCGTCTGGTGTCGGACACTCAGGCGTCCCTGCCGCTCAGCCTGCACGGCGGAGCCCCTCCGTTCCTCGGCCAGGGCGGCCACCACGCCTCGGTGGTGCACGAGCACATGTTGAGCGCCTCCGGCTTCCCCTACTTGAGCCAGATGTTGCCCGGACATCCGCTGTACTCCAAACCAGAGGAGCTGGCCGCCGTGGTGACCGAGCACGCCGCCGGTCCGCTGTCTTCAGACTTCAGCAGCCCGTCCAGTGAGAGGTCTTCCTCCGCCTCTTCCTCCGCCACCTCGCCGCCAAAGGAGAGTTTGTTTCGCCTCCGGAGCGCAGAGCCGTCTCCAGAGAAAACACGCGCGTCGTATAATTTCAGTGAGGATGACTTGTTCATGGTGCTGTACGGTTACTCCGGCTGCCAGGAGCGAAACGTGGGCCATGCAATATCAGGTCTGACCCTGCCCGGAAAGACAGGTGAGACTTGTGAGGGAGTTACCGGATGTTCAGGTAATTTTATTTGTGAAGAAAAAAAAAACAGTTTTACTGGCATCCTGAAAGTTAAAAAAAAAGATCCCCAGAAATGTGCATGGATAATTTTCTGCTGATATGATTTTCATCAAATAATAATATTCAGTTGTTAAATTTTTTTTCTAATTTTCCTTGTTTTTTTTCAGTTTCTGACTCCCACATTCTTCCACTGGACAAAGAAACACTCGAACTTCCAGAGGGTGCGACCTGCCAGCTTTCTGCTCACAATCACATTCATTCTGTATATGTGGGTTCATGATGGCGTGGCTGAGATTTGACCCTGTTTCAACACTGTTTTTGCAGGGTTAACCGTCCTGCAGACCGCTTGGGGAAACGTGTCGCACCGCGGAGTTTTCACCGAGAAAATCAGCATCCCTAAAGGCACGCGCTTTGGACCTTTCCAAGGAAAACTGGTCAACACCAGCGAGATAAAAACATACGATGACAACACTCTGATGTGGGAGGTAATGTGCTGCAGTTTCCCCCCCTCGTCTTCCAAGTCCTGTCCAGCCTATTGAGAAAACAGTCTGATCGTTTTAACGGAGACCTTTTTGCGCTTCCAGGTGTTTGAAAACGGCAGGTTGAGTCATTTCGTGGATGGCAGGGGAGGCTCGGGGAACTGGATGTCTTTAGTGAAGTGCGCACGTTTCCCAGACGAGCAGAACCTCATTGCAGTGCAGGTCCAGGGTCAGATCTTCTACGAGGCCTGCAAAGAGATCCGGCCAGGACAGGAGCTGCTGGTGTGGTATGGCGACTGCTACATGCAGTTCCTGGGCATCCCCCTCACCCTGAAAGACCCCAAAGAGGACAACAACGCGGCTCAGCCGGCTGAAGGTCAGAGTTGAACCTGCCATTCACTTGTCTCTTGCCGTGATCGACCCCTTTTTGGCCAGTTTTGCCACCTTTACTTAACATTTTTCCTTTATTTTCCTCAGATGCCGGTGAGGGATTCAAGTGCGACAGATGCGGGAAAGTGTTTGCGTACAAGTACTACAGAGACAAACATCTGAAGTACACCCGCTGCGTGGACCAGGGCGACAGGAAGTTCCCCTGTCACCTCTGCAACAGATCTTTCGAGAAGAGAGACAGATTAAGGATCCACATCCTGCACGTGCACGAAAAACACCGGCCTCACAAGGTACTGACACAGCGCATGTGTGCGTAACATCGCTGCGTCACGCAGGTGGACGCAAAAGTTTGCGTGGTGCTGAAAGAACAGCTCCATGCAGCGTGGAGAGGGACGCTTCAGGATTTTATGAAGCCTCGTTAAAAAGGGAAATTAAAAAGTGGGCCTGTCGCCCCAAAGCATCACGACTCAACCAAAGAAGCGATACAGGCTATATATTAAAAAAAGCACATTCATTTCGTTTTTCTTTCTTTTTTTTAAGAGAGCCTCCCAATCAGCTTATTACATTCCGACTTTACCTTTCCTAAATTTGAACTTTTAAAAAAATCCACATTTTTACAATTTTCGCAAAATATACCAGCCTTCCTAAAATTAAATATCCCATAATAATACAGATGTGTTGTGTTTGTCTGTCTGGTCTGCAGTGCTCAGTGTGTGGAAAGAGTTTCTCACAGTCGTCCAGTCTCAACAAACACATGCGTGTGCACTCCGGAGAGCGGCCATACAAATGTGTCTACTGCAACAAGGTAAGATGTCTATTTTTTCTATTTTTTCTCCTTTTTTTTCAAAGCTTTCCATTAGGCTTTAGTTATACAAATTCTGTCCAATTAGTCCGCCAATGGCAAATCTTAAGCATAACCTATACAGTGTAGCTGTGGCAGTGACCTGGTGAAAGCTATTATTCCACAATTATTAGAAATAGGCGCAGAAATGATGATTCTCTTGTAAAATGTCTTCAGATGTTAAGAAAAAAGTGATTTAAATGAGTTTATTGTTAATATAGATCCATACAATAGGCTGCCTATGCTTGAAGTCAAGAAGCAAAGAGAATTTTCAGCAATAAAAACTTTTGTTTCCGGTCGACACTTTCCACTGATGGAGGTATAAAACGCCTCTGGATGTGTGGGATGTGCAGGCCTCCTTCACATTCTTTCAGCCCGCAGCGTCTTGGATCATTTTACTGCTTCCTCGTTTCATGGCGCATTTGGCGCGAGCCCCTCATTATTGTTTCTCGAGACGGGCACGCTCCAGAGACACTTACATGCTAATTATCGCCAGATGTACACCCACCCTTTTGTCTGCCGAGATTATACTTTTAATTTACGGCCCTGGAATGAGCAGAAGAGGTTTTTGTTCTTTTTTTTTCGTGGACATCCTCCCCTTTTTATGCACCCAGAGAAGGTTTTGTTTAACCTAATCCTCTTTATCCTTATCTGGACAATTTAAACCAGGTTTAATTTACAGCTATTTAAAAAAAGGCAAGCCCTTTATTTCTAAAGAAAAATAAAAATAAATCGAAAAAACGATGTCGAAAAACATAGTTATCTAATTAATCCCTACATCAAGTCACTAGATGGTATATGCTGAATGGGACTACTTATCATATCTTGTAAAAAATGTTTTCAACATGGTCTTAAACAAAAAAATAATCACACTCACTTGTGGTTTGTTTCCGCCAGGCCTTCACTGCCTCCAGTATTCTGCGAACGCACATCCGCCAGCACTCCGGAGAGCGGCCCTTCAAGTGCAAGCACTGCGGGAAGGCCTTCGCCTCCCACGCCGCCCACGACAGCCACGTCCGGCGGACGCACGCCAGGGAGAAGCCCTTTCCCTGCGACCTGTGCGGAGCCTCTTTTCAGGAGGAGCAGGAACTTCAGTACCACATGAAGAGTCATAAAAGTAAGAGTTTTCTGTTTTGTTTTTAACGCAGTTAGGCCTAAAAAGCAATGAATCACAATTGAATTTAGCAGAGAAAAGGCAGACTCAGCTGAGGTTTCTTTT
>JAPXVT010000014.1:13769676-13786938 GCA_029823135.1 Acanthurus reversus | reverse complement strand
CGATATTATCGGGCGATTTTGGCCTATTGCAGATATATCGGTATCGGCATATATGTTCTCTGATAAGTGCTGATATTAAACTGTTTTTTAAGGCTGGAAAAAATGCTTAGACTAGGAATTTGAAATGGTATAATCGTGCAGTTTGTTTAGCCGAGGGCGGTTTGTTATTTAATAGATAATGAGTGAAGTATTCACTGTTCAGTGCACTGATGTTTGGAATAAAGTTTGTTAGATATCCTGCCTCCATTGCATATCTTTGTCACACATATTTGATAACTATATTTAAAATATTATATATAGAATATCAGCCGATATATTGGATATTGGAACATTCATACTTCTTAGTATCAGTATTGGCATCGACCCCAAAAATCCCATATCAGTCAGGCCCTAATAAATACTTTTCAGTACAGCCTTAACCGCTTGAAAATAAGATTAATTGGTTGAATTCATTAAGTTGAGTGTGACATTAACAGCACATTTCCTTCTAAAATCCCTGCATGTCTCCACATCTCCCTTCCTCCTTTAGTCTCTCAAACATTTCCACTTCCGACAGACTGGCTGTCTGTGATGGACTGGTTGTACATTGTGTGCCACCTGTTTGGATTTAGGAGCAAACTATCTTACTTTGCCCACAAATTGCACATCTTTATTCTAGTTCTCCTGCCATCAGGTGCCTGTCAGACTCTGGTCTTAGACTGCCTGCTTGCCGCTATCATGGGCTGCTATCTATGTAATGCTATTGTTACTCGTTCTCTTCAAGTTAAATGGAGGGATGCCAGCCCCTGGCACCACACCCTCTCTGCAAAAGAAGCGGGGCAGTTTATGGGAAGTGCGGTTTTATTTTTGATACACGCCACAGAAACAGCTCGTACTCTTTTTTTTTAAGTGCCTGAAAGGTGCCGTGCATGTGTCACGTATGAATGAGATGCGAGTTTACGAGGCCCAGATGATCGACAGCGATGCCAAGTTCAGTGGAGGGGTGAGGTAAGGTGAGGTGAGGTGGACAGCAGACACGGGTGAGTGGACACAGTGTATATAGACTGTCCCCTTCCCCTCGGTGTAAAGTGCTGCTGATACAGCAGACGTTCACACACAGTCCCACTCTGCAGGGGAGAGAAGCTGTAATGTTCCCCGAGGGGAGGATGCTCATCTCACACTCTGCTGGCTTAAGCACTGCAGGGAGGGTTCTCACACATACATGCACATTACGCACACACCAAGGTCTACATGCACACTTATGCACGCACTGAACCTTATTCGTATTCTGCGCAGCTGGCTTTTTTTTTTTTGTCGTTGATAGAACGTTATCTGTTTCTTTGTGTGAGATCTGTCTCCCTCTGTGTTCGACTCACCTGTGTCTTTCTGCATATACAAGCAAGTCTTTGTCCTTGCTTGCATCTCCGTTGGTGTATTTCCATCCAAACATATTTGCCTACAAAAAGAACCAGTAAAAAAAAATATATAGCGAGGAAGTAATTTTTTATGTAAATTTTTTGTTTTTAAAATATGAGAAATGCACAGTACAGTGAGGGCATTGTTCCGTCAGTGTTCATGAGGTCATCATGTGTTTATGGGGTCAGGTGTTTGACATCATGTGTTTGGAGAGAAAAAGAATATGTGTTCATGGACAGTTTATAGCCGGAGCTGAATTAGGGTCATTGGGGACGTGATGAGAAGACAAAGACACGATTGTTGGTTGGCTCTCTGTCGTCTCTGTGTGTGCTTAGGCTGCATGCATGCACTGCAGTGTGTGTTCGGATCATGTTTATGGTTTTTGCATTTAAACTGGACATTGCGGTGAAGTTCAAACATATCAGGTGAAAGTGTGGGGAGGTTTTTGTGCTCTACAGGGTGGTTGTTTGCTCTGTCTGTGCAGATGAAGGATGGGACGGCCAGCGGATTGGCTTCCATCCATCACTAAGGACCCCAGGCTGGCTGACACCATTTCACACCTTCTCTCTCTCTCTTTCTTTCACTCACTCTCTCTGTCTACCGATCAAATTTTCTTTTTCCCCTCTTTCTTTTTTTTTTTGCCCTATTTTGTAGCTGTTTTTCCATCCACTCTTCAGTCTACCCATTTTCTCTGCTGCTTTTCCACCCTCTTTTCCGTCTCCACCTGTCCCTGTTCTTCATCTAGTCTTGCATTCCAGTCCTCCTCCTCTCTACCCGTCTGTCACCATGTCTCATTCTCGTTTCCTCTCTGTTCTGTTTGTCTCCTTTCCCTTCCTTTTTTTTCTATACTTATCACCACCCTCTCCTCAGCCCTTTTGCTTGAACTCTACCATCATTTTCTTACTGTCTCTCAGTGTCTGGAAACCAGCATCCCCATTACACAACACACACACACACACACACACACACACACACACACACACACAAAGACAGTCTGTCCTGGATACAATCAAAGCGTACCTCCCTCTTCCCCTTTCCCAAGCAGGCTCATAATAGGAAATGCCCCCGTTATCTCTACGGGCACCGGCATATTAATGTAAGCCGTGGACAAACAAGGTGTGGGTGCATGCTCTGCTATGTGGGCGCTCTGATAAAATGCAATAGTGCGAGGCCGAAATGACATATCCAGCCACTTAAAACTGTTTTTCCCGAGTGATTTGGACTCGTCAATGTCGTCCCGCGGTGAGAGAAGGTGGAGAACAGACAGGTGAGAAAAGAAAACCAAGAAATGTGGGAAAGGAAGTGAGAGACGGTGATTTCTAAGGGTTTTTTTTTTCTCCAGTTGGTTTTTAAGTATGGTTTGGCCTCTTCTTCTTTTGGGCAGAGCAGTGCACAGTAAAAGTTATAAATAAGCTACATGATTGCACGAGAGTATTTGTTTCAGCTCCATCCATTCAGAGTAGGGCTGCAAAAAATATCTGCTTTTTGTCAATAATCCATCACTTGTTTCTTTGATTAAGGCATCACATTTTAGCTAATTGTTCCTTTTTATTTAAAGCTGAGGTGGGCAGTTTATTTTTGGCATCATTGCGCTAAAATTTCTATAATAACTTTGCAGCATATTGTAATTCAGGTGGTCTGAAAGAACACCAGACTTCTAGCCCGTCCTTGCTTCTGTATTCAGGCTTTAGAATAAGAAGAACATGACGGGCACTTTTCAGCCAATCAGAGGTCATTTCACAGTCCCTCCAGGATTTTTTTGTGATTGTTGTGGCCTGAAATGCCTGATTTTGCAGCAGCTTTTCTAAAAAAAATGCAATGGAAGTTGGAATACCCTAGTTGGTGCATTATACCTGCAGAGGATACCTGCAATGTTTATGCAATAATTGAGGGAATTTCTGGCCAAAATCCCCTTATTAATGAAAATTACGCACATTAAATAAAAGGAATGCTCAAAACAATGGATAACAGTCTGGGAGACCCGTCAAGTACTATTTTTTTGTGGTTACAACATGTAGGGAAGAATAGGAGCCTTAAGAGGAAGGCAGTACTGACCTGAGACTTAGCTATGCATCGTGAGCACGTTGAGGATATAGCAAAGTGTTTTTCAAATGATGACTTAATAGTGTTCCACCACAGTGTTGCACACTGCACAAGAATTTACCTCTGCTTTCATGCAGAATGTCAGGAAATTGTTTTGCACGCTTTTTAACTGTATCTTTTGTTGGCAAATGTGAGACGTTTGCTGAGCACGTTTGCTCAACAAGAAACTGAGTTTGTATGACCTTAGTAAAGAGAGCCACTCTGATGAGTGCAAAAAAAAAAGCAGGGAACTACGATAATTGGTCAAAATTGCAGGAAAGTTGTGGCGATTGGACAAAATTGTTGTGACAAATTTAGTGTTTGAATTTGCATGAATTTTGCGCAGCTGCAACGTCACGAAATCCTGGAGGAACCAATTTCAGAGCACACCAGTTCCCACTGGCTGCGGTTCTTGGGGACAGGGGGCGGCACTACGAGCTGATTGGCTGTTGAAACAAGTGACTTTACAAGCTGTTGCAGTTGCAGGTGACACCGTCAGCCGGCTTGAGTCGATCTGAGACGATCTTGTTGTGAATCTTTGGTGTAAACTGGACTTTAAAAAAGGGAGCGACAACGAATGAAATAAAACGTGAGGGTGCAGCGTAGTCTCGTGCTACCGCTGGCTTGATTTCCAGATGTTGCATTCCCCAGCTTTAAACATTAGCAAAACATTAGTTTTGTTTTAGAGTGTGTGAATGTTTGAAGTTATTATCTGGCTGGCACAGAGGAAATGAGCCACTAGTTTTATCCATTTTTCTCTTGAGATGAGCCTTTAGCCTGATTGCAAATGACTCTGCTACAGGGACAGTGTTTGTTAATGGACTGTAGGGCATCATGTCACCAGAGAGCCTAATGTGTGTGTGGGAAAATGTGAGAGAGCCAGACTCTGTGTGTGTGTGTCTGTTTGTGTGTGTGTGTGTTTGTAAAATGCAACAATTTGCAACATGAGAATTGAAGGGAACTTGATATGGATGTAATTAAAGTTATTACTGTTTGCACATGTTGTGTTCTTGCGGAAATGAGCCTTGTGCTTACTGATATTCCGCGAGTCATCCAGGGAATTTACTCTCCGTCTCCTTCTGTTCTCCCCCTCTCCATCCTCCTTCCTTTCTCCAATTCTGTCTGAGCCCTTTGAATAGGCTGCTTGTTTGCCTCAGTTGGCCGCTGGTAAATATGCTTCACTATCCAGGAGTAGACAATGGCGATGCCAAAACATATAGGAAGGGAGGGGGGAACGAGATGGGGAGAAGAAGAGTGACACAGACAGAGGGAGTTCTGAATGAATGAGTAAATAGATTTGAAGGAAAGATGTTTGAGCCAAGTGGGAGAACAAAGAGCGGATTGTTGAGGTAAGTTAGGGGCCTTTCAGTTCCCGGACAGTTGGTTCTGATGTTTTTCTTAGATTCTCTGATGAAATGTTGGAGGGTTGGGCACGTTTACTCTGCTAACAGTTTCACTCCAGGCTGCCCATCGAGAAAAAGGAGGCAGTGTTCTGTTTTGTTTACTGGAAGAACAATTTAAATGACTATTTTCCAAGAATTTGGTTTATCTGGTCAGTTAGAGGTGTATCAAACCAGAATACTCTTTGAAATATTTACCAGAGTATGAATTTGAATAATTACTCAGTTGTATCAAATTGCTTAATTAATTAATTAATGTTAAATACATTTACTAATGCTGTAGAAGGAAAGTTATAAATCATCAATAAATACAAATTTGGCATTTTCAGGTTGTGAAAGAGCCTTTGGACGGGATTTTCTCATTTCTATTTGGTGATAATGCTGTTATAAATGATAGAGTTAAGGATTTTTGACTACCTGGCAACCCAAATATTTTTATTTTTTAATGCTTATAACTAATCAGTAAAGCCTTAGTAAATAATTTATTAACTCTCTCAAAAGCCCTTAGTTAGAGATAATTCTCTGGCAGTTTTTGATTCAAATATTTTGCACACATTGGCTGTTTAAGGCAAAATTGCGCAAGTCTGTTTGTGTTTAGACAGCAGTTTTTATAAGAGAACTGTGACTTCTTTTATAAGCCAATAAAGGGAAGCAAATATGTTCCTCAGAGGAAAGCATGCAAAGCAGTATTGTTTTATATGGGAACTGAAGCTCATGGATCAGCATTATTACAAAACATTTCCAAAAAATATTATTTTGAAAGTCAGTAGTTTTACTCCAACATCAGGTCAAAATGCGCAACAGTTTCCTGATTCAAGTTCAAGTCCAGTTCTCAGTTGTTGGGATTGGCTGTTTTTTTGTTTGTTTGTTTGTTTGTTTTGTTTTGTTTTTGTTTTGTTTTGTTTTGTTTTTTGTTTTCTATGAAAGTAACAAGAACATATTTGGGTTTTGAACTGTTTGATTGCAAAAAACATTAAATAAAGCACAACAGAACCAAAAAATTAAAAAATACCGCCAATGAGTGGCTGCTTGTCTTTGACTTTTATAATCTTTTCAGTGTTTACACAACTCAGTGGTGTTGTGGTAGTTACACGTTTGGCTTAGGAAGTTGTATGTTTGAAGAATGCCTACAAAGCTTTAACTAAGCTTTAAGTTGGGCTGTCGAAGCTGCATTTCTTTTTTGGAAAGCAGGAGTGGGAATTTTTGGCAGGACCAAGAAAAATAGAGAGGGAAAGATGAAAGTGTTTTACCTTCCAGCTTCGGGTAAAGGAAGGGATCTGAGTGCCAGTGAGGAGGAGAGAGGAATGGACCTCTTTTAAGAGCCACCACAGCAGGGTGCTCTGCTGAGCTGCACCGTGCAGCGACATAAAAAGGTTTTGAACCGGAGTCGGGCCCCAGAGCTCTCTACTCTACGGATACTAAGGGACTGAGGAGAGGAGAGAAAGGAGAGGAAATGATGGGAGGAGAGAAAAGATGGAGAAAATGGAGGATTAAAAGGGTGGGGTGAAGATAAAAAAAAAGGAGCAAAGAGACAAGAAAAGAGGAAAATAGGACAGGACAGGGGAGATGAGGAAAAAAGCAGAAACCATGCAGTGAAGGGAAAAGTGCTTCCTAATGTGTTCTTTCAAGTTGACAGAGTTCAGGATGAAGCATGGTATAGATGACTGATTTCTAATGCAAGGCTTAAACTCTATGGGATACTTGCGCTTATCAACTGCAGCCGGTTTTTGTAGGTAGGGGAGATTTTAACGTCAAGCCTCTCTTCGAGATCGTGAGAGTATAACAGTTGAATTTTAAAAGAAAAGGCTCGACTTAGGGGGAGGTTTGGACATGAGTCATTCGGAGATGAATCAAAAGTGTCTGGATCAAGAAGAATGTAAAAATTGGTAGGATGGAGATGAGGACGGAGGAAAAAATGGGGAGAAAAGTGAGGAATTTGGAGAAATGCGCCAACTACAACTCATCAGACAGACGAGGAAGTGACAGCAGGAAATCCAAGTTGTAACCAGACCTACTTGATGTAGACCTGCTAGACATAACAGACATAACATTCTCAACACTCACATGTAAAGTGTTCCAATCCAATAATAACCTTCTCGCCAATTTTCCTAATTCTAAAGGGAGAATGTAATACTTTGTAGTTTGGGGGAAAAATGGATCATCTGAAAAAGCCCAAAGCATCAGTGAAACGTCTCTGGCAGTGAATGAGGGTCTGATTAGAAAATTGGATCCTTGTGTTTGGCCACATCAATCTGTCAGACCACCACGGAAATCAAACTCAACCTCAACAAATGTTTGATGGATAGTTATTAAATTTAACACAACGACTGTATCCTGTACTGACTTAAAAATTCTAGCACCACCATGGGTTTGCCATTGTTGGCTTTTAGTGAAATGTCTTGGAGACTGTATGATAAATAACCTTAAAATTTGGTTCAAACATTTATGTGCCCTTCAGGATGAATCGTAAAAACTTTGTTTCTTCTCTGACTTTTTCTCTCACTTGGTGGCTCAGCTAATCTCCTCCACTGTTTCCTTTCAACTGTTTTCTTCTCTATATCTGTTATACGAGCTGTAATGGACAGTTGGAAGCAGCACATGTGTTTGTCACAAAAGTCGAGATCTCTTTGATGTGGAATCTCTACAAAAGATTAGCATTGACATGCACATGTTTATCATGCCAACAGGGCTGTTAATCCAGATGAAATGTGTAAAGCATTCACGCAGCTTTTAACCCTACAGCAAAGTGTATGTCTGTTTGTGTTTATATGTAACTGTAAAATGATATGTGGTTTGGTTGTGTACATGTTTAATCCTTCAGAAAGCACAAGGTTTAGCACAGAAACATGCACTTACAGGATAATATTCTGCCTCACTATGACGGAGCGAGCTCAAAGAGGCACTTTTTCCATTCCTGTGTCTTGCCCTTTCTGGGCTTTCTTTGATAAACACACACATACATACATACAGAGGAAGAAGCCAGATGACATTTCTGTGTACTTGGATCACTTCTCTGTTGGTCCTCTATCCTTGAAGACCCTACGCCCTCGCTGACTGACCCCATCTTCCTCGTTACGTGGCTGGGTGCGCCTGTGGTCAGGCTCAAAGGCTGCCATGTGCCGCCTCCCCGAGCCTGATGACACTTTCCAACCGTCCATCCTGCCAGCAGCCAGCTTTGCCTGTCTTCATGCTGTCACTTAGACTAGCTCTAGTGGACTGAGAGCACGTGCCACAGCCTGAAATGACTCACTGCCAGCCTCCAGCATAGCCTCTTCACATTGATACAGCAAAGCCTTTTCTGGTCTCTTTTCTCTTTGAAGCGTCAGTTTAACAGAGGACGTTGTTTTGAGATTGATGTTTTTTAAGCCACCGTGTCCAACAAGACATCATACAGTCTTTCATATAAAACCATGACATATTAACATGTTACTGAAGTTGGTGTGCCTGATTAAAATTCCAGAAGTGTAGATCAGGTGCCTATTACAGTTATACAGTCATGCTTTGTAGTAATGAATTCAGCGTTAGCATTTTTTTCATGCCACAAATTAGCTGCTCTATTTCTGTGCTGTTTGCAACACTTCCACAGTCTTTCCTCCATGTCTTCTCTTATCACTCTCACAGGTGTGATCATCGTACCCAGCGCCGGGGTGGGCATCGTGCTGGGGGGCTACATCATCAAGAAGCTGAAGCTGGGAGCCAGAGAGTCGGCCAAGCTGGCCATGATCTGCAGCGGCGTGTCCCTGCTCTGCTTCTCCACACTCTTCATAGTTGGCTGCGAAAGCATCAATTTAGGTGGCATCAACATTCCCTACACCACTGGGTAAGGACAAATGTACCAGTAGGTAAAAATGTTTACAGAAACAGTAAAATGCAAAGAGCCAAGGTTAAAAATATGCTAACAGGGTATGCTAACATCTCGTGGTTTCCATTCTTATCCTGATCTATACATTGTAGCATCTCCTGCAAAACGTTAGGGCTTAATGTTCCCTGCAAGTTTTTTGATGGACAGATACCTCTGAGTATTATCATGCATGAGACATTAGATGCTGTGTGAGAACCTGCAAGTGTCCCAGCATGTGGTTTATGCTTTGCAAGCTTCTTTTTCATGACTGTATGCAATCTGAATAAATCTTTGAAACTTGTATCTAAACTGCCTACTTAAAAACACCTCCATCTGCATACGAAGTGATATGAGAAACACACATACTGCAAGAGGATTGTGAGCCTGGGAGGCTGTCACCGCTCCCATCATCCTCATGTGTTGTGGCGTGGTGTTGGGAGTGCGAATGACTAATTAGCAACACTGGCATCTGCTCTCGTGGCTCCGGTGAATCACTCTGCCACCTCTATTTCTGCAGCGGCCGCTCAACACCACATCAGCAGCCAGGCTGCAGAGTTAACGAACAGTCACTGCACGTGTCAGGCCCCACAGACAGAAATACAGAATCTCTGTTGGTACACACAGACAGACGCACGGAGTCACCTTGGATGATGCGCTGCAAATATTTAAAATGTCTAAATATAAAGATAAATAAATATAAAACTGTCTTAATATCCCACACACTGCTTGACTTGCATCAACTAAAAACCATTTTTCATGTTTTAATAAGTTGTAAAGTCTATAGGCATAAGATTACAAAATACACCTATAATGGACAAAGTTGTCTTTGTAGGCTGTGTGAGCATCCCAACTTCATCATCTCAGAAGTTCACTAAACCCTGAACACACAAAGGCGAAACTGCTAAACCTCTGTGAAATTTACTTTTCACAAAACTATGTTAATCAATGATTATTTGCCAAATAGTCAGTTTCCCCTTTAAAGCCCCATAGCTGACCCATTAATAACTGCAGTCTTTGTTCAAGCCGGTGTTTATAGAGGGTTCAGTAAGACGTGTGAGCCGGCAGGGCTCCTCATTATGAGCAGCCCTGGTCACTAGTCCCTGGTAGCACCCACATGAGGAATGTTCAGGCCAGGCCCACCCTTTGTGTCTGTCCTCACACACTCGTCTAGACGCAGCTGGAGACTGTGTGACAAAAAAAAGGGCCTGACAAACACTAAATGTCCTCAACTTTTGCAGAGCTAAAACACACATCAGGTTAAGTAATATTCTGAAAATCTTCAGCTGTGTTTGATGATGCGCTGGTCGTGCTTAAAAGCCGCTGTGTTTTTAAAATGAAGTTGTCCCATGATCAGAATTTGCAAACTTTGAGTCAGTTTTCCCATCATTCTCCCTGTGCAGTGTCTGCAGCGCTTAACCTCATGAAGCCAGTGGCTTTCTTTGGCTCTGTTTGGGTTTTTGTGCAGTGCAATCTGCACACAGTGACACAACATCTGGAGGGTTCAGCAAAGGCCGAAGCTTTAGTCTGAGGGATAAAAAAAAGGACGTGTGCAGTTCAGTGAGCCTGCAAGTTCTATGGGGCTAATGCATTTTTAGGTGCATGCACCCCCCCCACACACACCCCCCCCCCCCCACACACACACACACACCCCCACACACACACACACACACACAACTCTGGGTCAAACACAGAGTGTCGCTGTTATTTCAGGACAGGCCCAGTTGTACTTTCACTCTTACAGCCTGCATGAAAATGAGGAAGAGAAAAATCACGGTACACCGACTTTAAAAAAGTGCAAGATCATCTTTTTTCTCGTTGGCAGGTTTGCATTTATTTTTGTACAATATTTTTTGACTGTTGGCAATACATACAATACAAATATTTATCTTAAAGGGGTAATGTGTAACGCATGGCCAAAATTTACATTTAAAACATTCAAAAACGAAGATTTTTTAGCGTGCTAACCAGCTCGTCCTGGCTTGCCCTATCTCAAGCTTAATTGACTTGTTAACTTAACAACAAACTGTTTTCTATTAATAGAAGAAAATCAAATTCTCCCCAATCCTGTGGGTTTGTCTTGCCGGTAATCCTTTTATCACTGCGTTACGAGTGCCTGATGTGTGTGCGTGCGTGTGTGTGTGTGTGCCAGCATCACTCTTAGCCGTGTGTTGTTAGGACTTGTCCGCGGCTTTTCCGCAGAGCTCAGAGCGAAGCTTGCCAGAGAAAACTGAGGGCATGCTTCACTGCTTCTGGTTTAGACGACACTAAAGTCGTGTTTTGCTTAGAGAGACCGTTCCCACACTGCCTGGCGACTCGCTGGAGGTGTTACTTCCTCCACCCTGTTCGCCTTTGTCCTTCTATCATCACACATCACACAATACGGATTAATTAAAAGGATTATGTGCGGCAGATTAATGAGACAGAAACTAAAGTAAAAATGGAGAACATATGCAGCCTCCTTTTCATTTTTCTTCTGCAGTTAACTGTAGAATTGCATCATCTTTTAACTTTGCAAATATGCTAAAACTTTGCTTAACTCGTTTTTTTTTTCTTGCTGAAACAAAAATTTATGGAGTGATGCCATGCAGGGTAGGAGACTGCGGATAAGACGCATAATCTTTGCAGCAGGAAGATTTGGGTTTTATGGGCAAAGTGGTCTGAAAATGCAACATAGAACATCATAAACCTCTTTTCAATTTGTGTGGAGTTGAATGCAGTGCTGCTTGTCCCAGCAGGGCCACTCTTGTAGAAGTGGCTGCACTGAGACTAAACAAATAAATTGTGTAGAAATGATTAAATGTTCCAACAGATAGCTCGTGTCCCCTGCCTCTGGCCCTTTCTTACACATTATACTGTAAAAATACATCTCCGAAGTGTAAATTTAAAAAATGATAAAAAACTATCTTGTCAGCGCATTTTAGCATTATCCGATATGTTTTGAAAGTCTTGGAAAAGCCAAGTTACAAAGAAGCATGTAGCCTCTGAATCCAGAATCCAGGCTTTAAAGCTTAAGTTTGTGGTAAATAGATGTGATGGGCTCCTTTTTGTTCTCAACAAACGTCTGCTGTGTGCGCAGGCCGACGCTGACGATGACCCACAGGAACCTGACGGGCAGTTGCAACGTGAACTGTGGCTGCAGGATCCACGAGTACGCTCCGGTCTGCGGCTCCGATGGCATCACCTATTTCAACCCCTGCCTGGCTGGATGCAGCACCGTGGGCAATGACAGCACGGGGGTGAGCACACACACACACATGCGCACTCACAAACACACACACACACACACACACACAGGCTGAACTCGTCATTGTTTTCCCTTCCAGAAGTAATTGCTGTGTGGCCCTTTCTACAACAAGTAGAATGTGAGAGGATTGATGAGAAGGATTTCAGAGAACTTTGTACTTTGAACAAAGACTTTCTCCTCCCATAGCTCTGAAAATACAGGAAGTCTCCATAACATTGTCCGACAGAAAATTATAACATGAGGAAAGGAAATGTCTTGATTCTTTGTCCAGATCACTAATGACACTGCTGGTGCCAGCCTGTCTGTGTGCGTCTAAATTTACATTTGACTCTTCAATGCAGTGAAAACATAGTCTGTTGATTGAAATAGCCTCAGATTAGAATCAATTTAAAAGAGAGAGTGAATGTCAGAACTTATCCCATCTTTTTTATTTCGACTGCAGTTTAGAAACTACACCGACTGCGGCTGCGTGCAGAGCAGACAGGTCATCACTCCGTCCTCTGGCGGCCAGGTCAATCAGCTCCAGCTGGTCATTGTTAAAACGTACCTGAACGAGAACGGCTACGCTGTGTCGGGGAAGTGCGACCGCACCTGCAACACCCTCATCCCTTTCCTCATCTTCCTCTTCATTGTCACGCTCATCACCGCTTGTGCCCAGCCATCCGCTATCATCGTCACACTCAGGTAAGGAAGTAACATCTGCCAACCATTGTCAGAGTGAAACTTAGCCTTTTGCAGCTTTTTTTTTTTTTGCAGAACTTAGTTGGATGGTCTGTCTTTTTGAACTGAAATCTAGATGGAATGTTTTATGTCTTGTTTTCTTTTATTTGGAATCAGTGCAGTGAATCTGAGTCATTGACATGTTGTTTCTCTTGTCTCAGGTCTGTCGATGAACAGGAGAGACCTTTTGCTCTTGGGATGCAGTTCGTCTTGCTGCGAACTCTCGGTAAGTTCCTGATATTTGCACTATGATGAAAAGAAAACCTATGAAAACCACCCACTGTATGTTCAGTGTCCCTGTGAATCAGGTTCAAGCACTATAATCTTTGCCTCTTGTGTCCGGTTGGTAATAAAGACTTTATGTTAAAGGTTAAAAAGATCCTCCCGATTTGGTTCAACACCTGCAGCCCGGCACGTCTCTCATTTAATCTTTATTGCCGAGGCTTTTCCAGCTGCTCTGTTATCCATTTTTTTAACGCTCTGTTTTCCCCGGCTCTAATTCCCTCTCGTCCTTGCTAACACCCTACAATTTTAAAGAGCAGCACTGTAGTGGACCTCAATGAACTCTTGCTGAAAAGCCCTCAGGGTTAGCAAACACTGCCCAAACAAGCCTCTGTTTCGCTTGGTATGACTGTGGAAATAAAGCTGTCACACCGCTTCTGTTAAAGCATCTTAAGCTGTGTGTGGGGGGAGCAGCAGGGAGTCTGTATGTGTGTTGCCTAACAGCTGGATCTTAAAATCTCAAGTTATTGGTTATTTTTACAATTTAAGTCATATCTATAAAACAAACGTGCATTACCTTGTACCCTTCTAACACATAAAGTTAATACTGTTGATTTTTGTATCCAAAGAGGTTCTGATTCAGAAGTAGTCATTCAATTTTTTTTAAGTTAGTTGAGGAATGTGTTTTATTTGATGAATTATTTTGAAAGGTTTAATATTTTGTCCACTTCCACTGACATACACACTGGTAACAGAGCTGCTTCTGGGCTGCATGAAATGGTGCCACCAAGTGGTAGAGTGATGGTGCCGCAATACAGTAAATCCATGTTCTGGTGCTTTGTACCAATTCCCTGACACAGTTGATTCATACTTTACAGCGTCATACTAACAGAAAATTAAATGTGCTGTCAGATGTCGGCCAGACTAGACTAAACAAACTCAGTCTGCTTTGTGCATTGCAATGATGCACATCAGTAGCACCCTCAAACATCAAGATTTTTATTATATATTTAAATCGTCTACAGACCTAAAGCCCGAAACATGATTTTTGGTTTTAAAGTATTTCTCTTTGAGGTTAAATCTTTGACAGAATAAGCAACAGAGTAAAAGTAAAAGAAAACCATATTTTGTTAACTCTCATAAAAGCTAATATGCTTCATTAGAAGTTTGTGGTTTGATGAGGTTTTATAGACACTCCTGGTGACATCAGCAACCAGACACACGCTGCTCAAGTGTGAGAAGTTTATGGAAATGGATGACATTACATCTTTCTGAATTTTGAGAAATGCAAAAACAAACACAGAAACTAATGTGAAAGAAATGCTTTGTTTATCTATGACCCTGTTGGTAAGAAAAACATAATGAAGACAGCTGGTTTTCATTGCCTTTTAGTTTGACAATTTAACAGTGTGAACACACTTTAAACTACAAACTAGATGGGACTCATGTACTCACTTAGCATTGTCTGCCTTAAGTAGCGTACCTGCTTTCTCGACCTTCTGTGTGGTGTTTTAATACACAGATTGTCTCATTCTCTGATACACTCGAGTGCACATGCTGATGAAGACATTTGTAGTATGTATGTAGTTTGGAAATGAAGCACGGCAAGGTCACTATGGTTACTGATCACAGCCTCTCTCTGCTCCCTCAGCCTACATCCCGACGCCGATCTACTTTGGTGCTGTGATCGACACCACCTGCATGCTGTGGCAGCAGGACTGCGGCGTGCACGGCTCCTGCTGGGAGTACGACGTCACCTCCTTCCGCTTTGTTTACTTTGGCCTGGCTGCCAGCCTCAAGTTCGTCGGCTTCATCTTCATCTTCCTCACCTGGTACTCGATCAAGCACAAGGAGGAGCGAGCCGAGCGCTGGCGCCAGCACCTGCCTCCGCTGGGCACCGTCAGCGACCTCATCTGCCACGCCGGAGGCCAGAAAAGCCACGCACGCACCCGCTCCTGCCCCGTGTTCATCCCGCCTCGGCCTGACCCGCCCACCGCCCTGCTGCTCAACCGAGGCCACAGCAGCCTCAGCTGCCCCGGCAACGCCCTCAAAGCAATAACCCCACCCATCCTGTTGCCGCATCATCACAGAGGCTCTGCCCATGTCTGAGAGCGCGCCAAGCCTCACCCTCTCCCGGGGTGTTCATTGTGACATGTGCCTTCCTGTTTGTGTGTCCGCACCACATGGTGTCTGCTCTACACCAATCAGACACCAGGCGGGGCTCCACAGCTGCTGTAGGACTGACGGGCAGAGACACAGGTGCGCCCACCATATTTAAAGGGCTGCTCATTGTTGTTTATAGTAACAGGAGACTGACAGATGTTCTTTTATTCTGAGCATATCATCAGCTGCAGCCACACACAGCATCCACGTTTAAAAGTCAGACCTCCACGTCAAGGTTTCGGATGATGTAAAGACTTTACATGGTGCTACTGTTAAAAGGCAGGGCTTTAAAATCTCTGTAAAGACAGATGAGTCGTCATCAACACAGCATCTAAAGCACAACTGACAAACCTGTACTATGCAAGATCCGATGTACTGCTCCTCCCTTCTCAGTACTGTACAGCTCCCTCTGTATCCGACATCTGTACCTCTCTCCTCCTCTTTGCTCTTTTCACTCGTACCACCATGTTGTTGGCGGCTCTGTCATAATCCAGTTTTTACTTACAGTCTGAGCTGTGAACATATCAGCAATCTGTTTGTATTTGAGCCATTCCACCATGTTATCTCGTCTGGTTAATGTGTTCTTTGCATCCTCAGAACGGATTTTTATTTTTTTTTTAAACTTCCTTTTCGTAACAGTGCCTCTCAGGCTGTCTCAGCCAGTCCAGTGTACAAAGCTAGCTACAGGGTTAACGCTAGCGACTGAAAAAGCCAGTCACTGTCCTCTCAGTTGAGCGACAACTTTCTGCTTTGCTGCCCTCAGCTTTTGTGTTTGAGAACATTTGTCCCCAACCTCGAGTCATTTCGCCTGGTGGACAAAGTTTCTCGCCTTGGCAAGGTAACCATGTAGCTTAAAGCCGACAAGCACCAATGTAACAGTGTTTCAGTGACTTCTATGGAAAGTCAAATCTTGTTAGTGAGCAGGAAATCCATATTTCATAAAACATCACACCACGTAACTGTAACAATGTGTCATGAATTGCCAAACGGTGAACAAAAGAATGGAATACGAAAGGTATCTGTCTCTGATCATGTGCTAAAGCTACTGTATCAAACGATGTGATTGTACTTGAAACTGGAAAATTGACCGGGATTCAGGAAAATGTGGCAAAACTGCTGCTTTCTTAACAAATTTTACCCGTTTTAACTCAGCTACCCAAAGTAAAATGACTCATATCTAATCTATTGCAACAATTAACAAAGGAAGGATGCATCATTTTGGCTTTGCATTGTAATGGCTTCTCCATTCTACTGGTCATCAGATGTACATAGTAGTTATCTAGTAGTCTAGGCTTTTAAGAAAAAGTAGAGCAGCAAGCATGCAAAACAGTGAAGCTCCTTTTAACAGCAAGAGTAATCTGACGTTGAGTACTCAGTTCGTTGGTGTTTGGAGCCCTCTTGTGGACAGAGAGATAATTGCGTGAAGGCCAGTGAATGCTGCTGTTTGTCAGACCTACTGTACTATGGTATTCTTGGTTAAAGGTCGTTAAACTTTATCACTGCACTGAATTGAGCTCTCCATTTCCCAAAGACACGCCTGAGCAAAAGATGACCTGCAGTCTCGGATATTTACATTTGCAGGCCACGTGACTGAGTCAGTCTTTTAAATTTTGTCTGCTCCTCAAAACAACGAGCACACGGCACAAATCAGATTCATGTGTCCAAACAGAGGCATGTTTAAACTGTTTGCACGAGCCGTAAAAATTTCAATAGACATGCCTAATTTTAATTTATGGGCTCATGTTGTTCCAAGTATCTTATGGATTTACCTTCCTTTGAATAGGACAGGTGGTGTTTGCAGAGCAGTGGAAGAGGTGGTAATAAGGCCTTTTCTGTGTTAAAGTAAAGCTTTGTTCAATATTAGATATATTAGGTGCATATGAAAAGTCAAATCCGTGGCACATGTTTTATAAACCATGTTGTGATGAGTATTTCTTCTCTGGGAGGTTATAAGAAATAAGTCTAATAAAGTTATTGTATTTTATATTCTGATAAGTTTGAATTCTTTTTAGATATTAAAGTTAAGGGGAAAAATGGAGAATCTAAATCAGTGAGTACATTTTAAAATTAACATTTTTGGCCAAGATTCATGGTATTCTGCCAGGGGAAGATTATCAAGTGGAAAAGGCAGTGACTAGTTTTTTGTATTACGTGACTTAGTACCTCAAATTACATAAGTGATCATTGTGTAAATA
>JAPXVT010000014.1:13738704-13750662 GCA_029823135.1 Acanthurus reversus | reverse complement strand
AAAGGAGAAAGGAAGGGCCAAGCCCGCGATTTGGAAATATAAAAAAAAAAAAAATAGGGATTGTTAGGAAATGACAGTGGGGAAAACAGCAGCTGTACAGCCGAACATGACATACTGTAATATACAGTATCATTACATACACTGCCAGCACAATCTGGCCTCTACCAGCGTTTCTGTTCTCTGGCCTCTTTTCCTTCCACTACCCCCACGTCTTCCCATTACTGTTTATTTAATTTCAACCTTTTTTTTTTCTCGGTCACCTGTGTCATGTGAAAACAAGCTCGATGGGATTATTTGTCTCCGAGTTGTCAGGTTTCTGTCAGTGCACCCCTGGTATTACTACAGCTTAACATGTTAGGCGAACAAAAGCCAGCTGTCAGATTGGAGGTATCATTTTCTGCAACATATATCAGGCAGCAGACGGGGGGGGGTTGAATAAAGACCTGACGGGGTCTGTGAGAGAGCATGTAGTGTATGCGATCGCACTCACTACAAAGACAACAGTCTTGGGGAAACAGTCAAACTTTGGCTATCGCACTACTGCAGCATTCCACACTGTGGGAGCTGGTGACATGTCCTGTGAGTGGATCAAGTGTGAGCCCTCTAGCCATTCCTCAGGTAACATCATCCTGAGCCTGGCTGGCCTTTGTTTATTTTGCGCGTGTCTGGCTATCCCATGTTACTGAAATGTATCTTCCGTCTGTGCAGGAACAGCAGGCTAAGTCAGGTTTAGGGCCCCGATCCTGTGTTCAATAAACGCAAAAGCCCCCTTCAGAAGACAAAGACTCTGCTTGTTTTTCTCCTGAGTGATCAAATGACCTGGTTGCACATGTGTCAGCGCCTGTTGCGTGAACTGTCATAATTTGCTTGCCGCTTATAGCTTTACCAAACAACTTTGAATATTTCAACCTCTTCCACCACGATTGCCTTCCAAGCCGACTGTGGTCAGGAAATGTCTGTCAGATAACAAATAACTGGGAAAAGCAGCTGTGTTGCTGCACATTTCGGGTTCATTGAAATGTTTTGTCAGGTCTGTGTGACACACAATGCTCTGCAATGACACGGATGTGCCTGTGGTGTGGAAAAGGAATAAAGAAGTCCTGTTTACCCTCGCTCCACCAGGAATGTGTCCCTCCAGACTTTGGGTTTCCGGTTGGGTTTGAATCTGGGAAAAGAAAACGCACAAAGTTGAGAGATTTCATACGGCCTATGCACTCACCATCAGCTACAGCGTGTCAGGTATGTAGGGAGCCAACATTATGTCTATCACTGTAAGCTCAAGACCTTGTGGGTTCAAGGGTAAGGTGTTAAATAGATTATACCAGTATTTCCTATTGCTCTGAAACTGTTTTTTTAATTTGACTGATTTGTTTTTTCAAAAGTGCAATCATACAAATAGATGTGCCAGCTTTTTCAAAATAGGAACAATAATTTTGCATTCATATTGGAAATTGTTTGTACTGCAGGTTTTGTCTGGGAAAAAAAATGATTCAACTTGCAAACAAACTTTATAAGAAGAACCACAGTGAATCTCAGCCAAAGTCCCACAGCCAAGGAAAATCCACCAAATTGCCCCGAACCCACTTTGTGCTCAGCTGGAGCAAAAGCAATGATTCTGGCCATGGAAATGTATGTGTGTTTGCCCAATAAGGGCATTTGCTCAATAAGGGCAAATGAATAGGGCTGCTGCTCATATCATGCACACTGTGCAATTACTGTACATAATATCCATTACAGCATGGCATGATGGATCCATACAGACCTGTTGCCAGTCCTCTCCTGTTCCAGCAGCTTAAGGATGGACTTTCCATCCATGTCTGGAGGGGTGTCCAGCCCGGCGATGTGGAGAATTGTTGGAGCCAGGTCAATGTTCAGCACTAGATGAGGGTTTCTGAAGAGGTAAAGTCACATTAAGTTTACTAAATCTGCTGAAAAACATACAGTGATAATAGATCATGAAACCAAGGACAACAAAACTTAATAAACTGAGAAACAAGAGCATCAAGATACAAACAGTGCAGTTTATTCTTGACCTTTCACCATGTGGAGACAATGTCATTAATGTACTGATTTAACTGCTGCTGGGTCTTACACTGCTCCTGGCTCTACGTTGGGTCCTCTCAGGAAGAACGGCACGCGGATGTCAAAGTCATATGGCATCGACTTGCCCTTGACCAGTCCAAACTGACCGATGTGGTAGCCATGGTCTGCTGTGTAGATGATGTAAGTGTTGTCCAGCTCTCCAGTGTCCTCCAGCATGTCATAAACCTGGAAAGGGGAATGAGCGATCATGAGAGAATAGAAAGAGGACTACTCAGATATTAAAAACCCTAAAAAAAAAAAAGTCTATTAATAATTACTTACTTTCTGCACTGAGTCATCCACGGACATGAGTGTCTGCAGCCTCTTCCGATGGAGGAAGTTGGTGAACTCCATGTGGATGGGCCTCATTGGACCCGTGTACTGCATGATCCAGTGTTTGTCCATATTCGGAGCATAGTTGTAACTTGGGGTGCTAAAGGTGCACAAAGGAGAGAGAGAGAGAAGACAGTGAAAACTGAGCAGAAACTGCTTGTATTTAGGATTGATGGAGCATAAATATATTCTGTGTCTGATGAAATCACATACACGTAAGAAAAGGTTTATGGATGTTTGTCTTGATGTGAGTTATCAGAGCACGTAGCAACTCTGAGGACCCCGTTTACGTTGCCAAAAAACACCTGTCTGTTACTTTTCACAAACTACTGTCCAGCAACAGGTGCCCAGTTGTCCACTGCGTTTGACACGCATCAATAGCCGCTCTGTTTGCTGAAGGAAGCGTCCTAATAGTCAGCAGCCAGGACCTTAGCAGTTTTTCTGCACCTCTCCCCGACCATCTCTCCCCCTCACACAGAGACGAGCGTCTCCGTGCTCCACTGCGCTCTTGGCACAGACAAGTCATTTGAGGGTTGGCACATGCTAAAGAAAATAAAAGGCCTCAAATTCAAGCTTGCAACAACTTCTGGACCAAAAACTCAATAAGTCATGGTCGTTTGAAATGGGGCAATAACAAGAGAGGATAAAGAGGGAGGGAGAGGCTGTCCTGTTCATGGAGTTATGGCTGAGTGAGGCTGTTCACCTGCGGTATTAGCTGTAAAGTAAAGAGGGAGATAAACAGCAGACTCATGTTGAAGTGGACTTTGTGTCTGCAAAAAGTTTCTGCAGTTCAAAGGAAATAATCATGTGAATGATATACTCATACAAACATGTGTAGTTAACCCCAGAATCTTTGTCATTTATTTCCCTTTTACTATCAGTACTTCGCTCCCATAGACATACAGCTTCTACCTCTGAATAAACAGCGGCTGGACGGATTATTAAGACTTAGGTACTTAATGAAGACCTGCTATGGGAGCTGCTGTGCTCTGATGAAGTGAGCTGCCTTCTGCCCTCGTTTCCTCAGGCCTGCTTTGTGAGAAGGGTGAACTCTTCACCCACCTAGCCAGGCGGTCTAATAAGCACCACAAAGGGATCTGTCTCTGGGCAATGGGCCACCAAGGTATGGGGCCCTGGGCACTAGGGAACCAGGAATGCAGAGGTCAGTGGAATGAAGCCAGTCCATAGGAGAGGTCACACCTGCCACCTGTCGCATACAGTACGGGTCGTGTTTTGTGGTATTAGCCCTGGATTACAGCAGCGTGCGGCCCGCTGTTCACCCCAGAGAGCCTCCTGACCTTACAAAACTTAACATAGGCACATCCTGCGCAAGGATTATGGACATTCCCTAAAGCAGCTTGTTGAGCGATGACTAGGATAACTTCCATTCCCTCCCTGCTATAGAAAGACATGCCAGTAAAAAAACCACAGCACATCTATAGTGTTTTAAATAAGTCGAGGGCTTGGCTTACATCTAAGAGACATGGTAAAAACACCTTCAGTTAGGAATGTTAATGACATTAACATCAAACCCTCCCCTGCTATTGTTGCTGTCAAAGGTACAGACGCTCATTTGATTTATGAGGCGGCTCCTCCTTCGCTGCCACGCAGTCTTTTCCCAGCTCTGTGTATTATGAAATACTGGCGGACCAGGCACATTTTCAGCCGTGTCTTTCCATTAGTGAATGACCCTACCGGGGACTTACCGGCTTTTTTAGAGAATTACCAAAGCTCCTTAAACAAACTTCAACTCTAACTAAGACTAAAAAAAAATTTAATAATTCCGCAAAGGGTGTCCCAGTGCGCACAATGCCTTCCTGTCAGCCCAAGAGCCACGGAGAGAAACTACAGATTGATTTGGACAGAATCAGGAAGTCCTTTTTGCAGATTTCACAAGAGGGGAGAGGGGGAGGCAGAGAGCGCTGCAAGAGATGAGAACAATTTGACAAGACACTGGGAGACATGGAGGGAGAGATAAACAGAGAGACAGACACAAACAGAGATATAAAGATAAAGTGATAAAGCTATGGAGCAGACAGACGGGAATGTTTGAGGGATAGAAAGTGAGAGGAAGGAAGAGGGAAACACTGAGAGCACTGGTAAACAGAGGGAAAGAGGAATACTGAGCAGAAATGACAGCGTTAGAGCTGATATCTACATTATCCCACTCAGTGGAGAGGTGCATCCTGGGAGCCTGTCGGATGGCCCACTAAGGGATGGCAGGGCATGTTGCCACTGAACAACGCAGAGTGCTGCAGCACTGCCTCTACTGATGAGAGCTGTGGGAGGCCAATGTGGGCTTGGCATGAACGCAGTTCTTAATGGTATGTGCCCCAGCTATTCTTGGATGATAAATCATTTTGATTTCACGCTCGCCATGTCGTCGGCCCCCGCGGCTTCTAAGCAACCTGTCATCACTGGGGATTGAGGGGCCTGAGCACTGTAATAATGTTAGGTATACCAAATCATAAAAAGTCAAATTGGATGCTAAAAAGGAAAATTCCATATGGCAGCACATGAAAGGTGGCAGAATATATGTGTATATGATCTTTATAAAAGGGGGCCAAAACATTCAATTTTCTTTATTTGACGTGGTACAAGTCTAATGCAAAAGCTTAGGTGAGTGCATGGGCTTGAGTGTGTGTGGTAACGTCTAACTTACATGTGCTGCGAAGCATTGGGGAAGTGCTCAGCGTACTGCGGAGCCGAGTCTTCTGGGCCATGAGGAGCGGCGTGACTGATGACCATCATGACAGGACGGTGAGGGTACACCCGTTTGGACATGCGGAAAAAGTTGATGCTGTCATTGGTGATCAGATCTGTGAAGTAGTCCTGGAAAAAAGACAGCAAGTAACATGAATAAACAGGAATTATTTGGTGCTGCAGGCCTAAAATCCCATTTCGAGAGGGCTAAAAGAGAAGGTAGAACTTGGGGAAAAAAATTGCTAACAACACGAGCTTTGATAAACTCAGTCCAATCACCATGACATGTTGCTTTCCCCCGTCCAGTCATTTTCAAATAAATGGAGAGGGGCCAGTGGGGATATGAACTGGGGCCATTGAGTACACTACACTACCAATCTGTCGAGTCAACAGCTGGCAGCTTGCCTGTGTGTGTGCGTGTGTGTGTGTGTGTGTGTGTGCCTAAATGTGAGTGTGTGCTTGAGTCTGTGTGTGTATGTGTATACAGTATATGGGCTGTTGCCTCATCAGTGAATCTCTGCACTATTGAATGTGACACCACTTGATGGCGAGAGGAGCCTGGCGCTCTCTAATGGTATGTTGTTATGACAGCTCCAACCCCTCTACTCCTCTCCGGGCTATCCATTCCCTTTCTCCTATTTAGCTTCATTTTATTCCATCCCCTTTTCTCCTAACATGTGTTTTCTTTCCTTCTTGGGGATTCACTCTGGGAAATAATGGAACACACAAATCAGGCACAATAACCTCATAGATACAAGCCTTGGGGCATTGGAGAAATAAGCCGGAGTGAGTGATGATTTGTGTACAGGAGATGGGAAAGACACAAGTTCCCGAAGACCCTGAGTGCTCTGTTTTTCACATCTTACAGAAGAGGACAGCTGAATGAATAAAAGCGTAACTTACTGCAAAGAGCTTAGACTCAGGAAATGTGAAATTGTCACATCAAACAGCCCACAGGCGTGACATTCTAATAAAAACCTTCATTCCAGCCATGGTGGAGTCTCTTTTTTTAAATGATTAGTAGGTAACACCCTTAACTAGAAATCACAATGGCATTTGCCAAGTTTCCAATAGTCGATTAACCATTCTACCTGCAGCTCTGGCGTGCCACTTTCTGGCGTACAACATGTAAAAGGGAGTGCCAGGCTCAGAATGAAAGGGTAAAGGGTGATTTCCCTGAAATGTCAGAAGTGGGTTTGGCTGATTCACCCTGTCTCTATTAATAGGCTTTATAGCAAGGCCAGCTTTAATAGCCTGGCGGCTGCACATGCCCATGGAGGCTGGTGATTGTGTGCACATGGCAAAACATTGACAAACTTGTTTCCTCTGTGTCACCAGCTCTGCAGAATCCAGAGCCACCGCTGCTAAGGGCTCTGGCAGGTCAAAGGGAAGTGACGGTGTCACGGGGATGCCTGGCCAACAGCTATTAAATGGTCAAGGAGGTGAGGAGTGTCACTTTTCCCAGGACCATTTGGAGACGATGAGCACTAAGTGGCACTCACATAAAGCAAACTCATTCACACATAGTTGAATTCTCCAGTGACATTCATCGATTTGAATGGAGAATCTGACTTTTTCAGTTTTATAGAAAACCTACGTACTCTGACTGTCAATGCAGAAGGGCGTTGTGACCTTAAAATAAACTGTTGTCTATAAATTCCAAGCAGTTTGATCTCTGATCAGTGGAAATTTCCATTAACATTTATTACTTCAATATATCACATCTGGCTTGCAAAGTAGGCTGCTTTGTGTCTTCATAACAGTTTACTCCTATCATGGAATTTGATGAAAAAAAAAAGTGTATGAATCATATTCTCAAACTAATTCCCAAACAAAACGTCTTTGACAAAAGGACTTGAACTCGGTGAACTCACCCTCCTACTGATGGAAAATCAAATGGGACCAAATTGAATGAAATCACTGGGCAAGTTCCTCGTCTAATCACAACGACTTGGTGTGCCAGCTGCACCGTGACCTTCTCACCCTGTGTGAATCTGAAAGGAGGAGCTGTGTTTGTCCCAGTGGTAGCAGGTTAATGGTTTTTGGCAGTAAATAGCAAACAGTGTGTCCATTTGGTTTTTTGACCACAATCTGCTGACCAAGCCCATGTCATGTAAACACCTTGGCCTCAGCCTGTGGGTAACTTTTACACCTTAGTCCAAGTTCTGCAGAGAAACAGCAGTCCAGACTTTTATTTGCTCATCTTTAGGGCAGAACATCTTCAAACTTGACATGTATCCAAACTATAAACCCTCCGCATGGATGCCTCACGTATTCAGGACTATGCTACCTGGGAAGACATTGGCATGGAGCTGTGAAAACAAGCTGACAGCTCTTACAAAATGCTGGGGAAGATTTATGACCAATGCCTTCCAGAGCAACTAAAAGTCTGTACCCACGGTTTTCATCTCCAGGGTCTTACAGTGGTGAAGCAAAATTTCCCCTCCTCTTTTATTGTGTCATTATAACACAAAATCATTCTGCGAAAAAGGCAGACAGACTGAAAGAGAGACAAAAACAAACGCAGGGTGGTATTTATCACAGGGAACGTTGGCTTCTCATAAATATGCTTCAGCTTTACAGAGTCTGAATGTTGAGGTGAAGTGCGTCATAATAAAAGGATGCTGCAGAAAGAGGAGACGCCACCTCACGTCGGCTCATTCCCTTTAATTCTCGAATAAGAATTCCTGTCAGTCTGGATTACAACACTGTGATAAGTGAAGAGCTTCACTGTCTGTATTTATACATGACAGGGAACCTGCAATTTGTCGGACAAAGTCTTTATATTAGGTCATAAAGGGAAAACAAATGAGTGATTCAGTTAATGATCTGTTTTTTGAAATTATGGGAACACATACCTTGGCATAATCGGCACCATGTTTCTCCTTGTAACCATTCCGACAGACAGTGTAATTATAGAAGCGGGAATTTTTTATCAATCCAACCCATTCACGCCACCCAGGTGGGATGTAGCTGCCGTTGTACTCATTAAGGTACTTGCCGAAGAAGGCTGCAGAAGAGAAGGAGAGAGAGGAAAGGAGGGGTTCCTTTTAATATGCAGTCTGAGACCATAAATGCATGTTTTCTTCATGTGCTTCTGCCTGTGAAAATCTCAATTCTGTGCGTCTGTGTGACTCTATCTGTGTGTGCATGCATGTGATGCCTAACTTTTTGCTAGTCTCTTTTTTTTTCCCCCTGGCTTCACTGCACAGCATTCTCGGATAGGCTGGGCAGGGAGCCAGCCAGTCCCAGAGAAGGCTAATTGCAGACTAACGCATCAGCTCGAAAACCGCAGGCCGTGCTGCAGCCCACAGGACCCCACTGAGCTGCCCAGTCCAACGCCTGCCCATCACTCACACAGACAGTGCCTGATGAGACATGACAGCGACCTGGCACGCTCACTGTGTTTGCATTTCTCACAGCAGACAGCCAGGCAGGGCAGCGGAGTCTAGCTTACTATAAAAATTTGCATTGAGTGAAAATAGAGAGGCCAAGAGGACATTTGAGCTGGTGGTGATTGACAGTATCTTGGCAAAAAGTGAGATGGCACCCAATCATAACCTAAATAATACCAATTTTCCATATTAAATAATGGGAAATAATGGGAAAACATCCCCAGCAGTGCATTTAGAATTTAGCGGAGGCCCTCCATGTTCTTTATTGCATATAAAAATAGTCTCTACATATGTGAGAACGCGTCTTTGTTCACCAACCTGTCCTGTAGCCGGTGTTGTTGAGATAAACAGCAAATGAGCGTGGCTCGTGCTGAGCTTGCCAGGAAGGGGAGGAGCAGTTCTCATTATTGGTGTAGGTGTTGTGGTTGTGGACGTATTTGCCCGTCAGCATGGAGGAGCGTGACGGGCAGCACATGGGTGTAGTGACGAAGGCATTGGTGAAACTTGTGCCCCCATCTTCCATAATCTTTCGAGTTTTATTCATTACCTGTAATGAACCTGAAAGAAAAGGTAAAGAGGTCAGAACTGAGCGTTGAAGTTTTACGGAAACTGTAATTTTAGCACATGCATTGCTGATGCTATGAAAAACAGAGTGTGCCAATACCCACCATGACAAACTGTTGTTGTTTTAAATTAATTTAACTGGATAAACACAGTTCAGCCAATATTGATGACTTGGCCTTTTTCCACTGAACTCTCCAAGTGACAAATAATTATAATTCAGCAGTTAATGGGCCAGATGGCCATTCAGCTTCGGCTTATGGCCTCTATTAAATATTTCATGTGTGGAGGAAGACCACAAAGACATAAATCCTGATGTAAAAGCCACAAAGACAAAGAAATTTATTAAGGGAGCTTAGAGAGAAAATAGGAAAAAATCACAGAAATTACTGTAAGAAACATAAAACTAAGGTTTTTATAAGCAAGAAAAAAAACTAGCACCCAAATAAAAAAACTAAGTGGCTCCTGTTGAATTCTGGGAAGACCAAGAAGTATGCCAAACTTACCCAACTCAACATCCTGGTCGTCAGTCATGATGAGAATAATGTTAGGCCGAATGTTCCTGCGGTCTCTCTGGATGCGACCCCTCAGGCCCTGAGCCCTGGTGGTGATGAAGGCCCAGCTGCCTGGAGCCCAGTCCAGAGACAGCAGGGCCAACCAAGCCAGCCACTGCATCAGCATGGTGCCTGAGACGACAAGAGACGGGATGGGTAGATGGGAGGATTGATGGAGAAATGAGGGAGGGAGAGGAGGTCCAGCCAGGCCACTCACTCACACCCGTGCAGCCCTCGCAGCTGTGGTTGACTGTGAAGAGACAGAGAGACAAAAAACATGGAGACATCACTGCAAGGAACATGGGGGAAAAAAAAGAGAAATACAGTGAGCAACTTTAAAGAAGTATAGGGAATTGCATCATAATGTCAAAGAGAATATCACTCCCTTTAGGAACATTTGACCATATTTATTTAAGAAATATCGTATACATCTGCCTCGTAACAATCGAACTCAAAAGACAATTGTAAATCTATAAACAGAGAAGCCAAAAAAGTTTCATCTCCGCTTTTGCTCTTGATCCAACACCAAGGAAAAGTTACTCAACAGTTCCAACATATGTTGCATCCTGAGTGAAACACCATCAATTCTCTCCCCTGAAAACAAAATCCCTCAACATCAACTCTCCTGACCTAAACTCATAAAAACATTTAAAGCAACAGAAGAGCAGCGAGGATCTAGAAACACAGATCTCACCTCAGGAAATCCCATGAGTCTCATTTTGTTTGTTCTCCTCTCATTTGATCCTTGTATCTTTTCTTATGTCTCCCTCTGTGTCTGATAACACACACTAACACACGGAAACTCTCTATCACCACTAGAGAGCTGTGGTTCAGCTAACTGTGCCGAGCCTGCGCCATTGGCTGTCCGCACTCAAAACACCCACAGCCACTCTCCCCCGTCAGCCAATCGCGGCCCACCTTCCACCTCTCACTCAAAAGACACCCCCTGTTGAGTCAAGCGTGACAGAGGGCCGGTGGGGAGGATGGGACCACACTAGGGGGGAGGGGGTTAGGGGGCACGGGAGGCGGAGAGAGGGTTCCGCTACATTAACCTCGGTGCCACTGTCGCCAATCACAGATTACCACTGAGTCATCACAGCACTATGTAGCCTCATGCTCACTTACAATGTCATGGTTGGTCATAAATAGTCTGCATAGCTTTTACCTAAACTGCCAGGGAACAATGTACACTAGCACCAAGTCAAACTTTACAGTAAAATCCAAAAGACAGATTACAGATTAACACTTTAACACTCTTTAGATAAATGTGAAAAGTTGATGCATGAATACAGTGTATCAGTACAAGACTGAGTGGTAACATAGATAAAAATGCAAATATGATTTAAATTAGTAGGTAACTTTAAATAACAACATGTGTGAAAGAATGGCTTGTGGCTATGAGGTGAACTATGATGCTATGACAATGAGTACTCCATCAGTGCTGGTAAAGAAGTGCCTTATGGACAGCAATCCCGCCGAGTGGCACCATACTGCTCGCCATTCTGAGTTAATGGCCTGAAAACAAATGGCAGGTCAAGGACACCTGAGCCTGGTCAAACCCCACTGAGTGGCTCCGCCCTCACCCTCATTTTCACAAAGGGGCAGTCCCCCAAAGCGAAGAGCAGAAACTATGAACTAAATAAATGATCATGTACGGTGTCTTACTTGTAATGAATAGCACTCTGGAGAAGTGTATCACAATTTCTAAACGGATAAAGCTTATTTACAAGTCATAAGTGACTTTGTGAAACATATAATGAAATATATAATGTGTGTATACATTTTCAGATAAATCTGATGGTAGAATGATGGTGGAGGATGATGATAGAATGACAAGATCAATGAGGCCTAGCATAAAATTTACTAAGACCACTGTCACATAAAGCCCTTACACGCAATATCATATTTTTTATCAAATTACTACAAACCCATGCACAAACAAAATTTACATTCAGAAAAAGCCTAAATCTGCAAACACTTGCTCTCATTGATATGCTCTACATTAGGCAACACCAATACAAATTAGCTTCTCCCACAAAAACAATAAATAGAACAAAGAATAAGTGAATCAGGTCCTTTTTCTTGCACTGCATCCTTTATTTGTTTTTCCTCTGGTTAGATGCCATCTGTTATTAGCAGAGCTTCAGAAGGAGCTTTGAGAGCACTTTGTTCTATCTTGCGTTTTAGATGAGCAGTGTCCGGAGCCAGCCAGCCCAGTCATCGTGACAGGCCCCGTGCAAACATTGGCGCCGGTTGGACAAACACCCCTCCAGCACAGGGTGGCACAGTGCACAGAACCTCACAGTTAATTACACACACAACACAAACTA
>JAPXVT010000014.1:13443116-13454064 GCA_029823135.1 Acanthurus reversus | reverse complement strand
AGGTGTGCTAGCAGCTCTTTACCCTCAGGCAGGCTCTCAAAAAACACCTGAGACTCTGGATTTGCTCTGAGTGTGTGTGTGTGTGTGTGTGTTTGCTTGTGAGAGAATGAGAGGGCAGGAGGGGTAAACAGAGACAAGGCAGACAGAATAAACAGATTGAGAGGAAGTAGAGAGGGTGAGGAAGAGAAGGGGAAAAAAAAGAGAGCCCTGCTTGGCCTCCTTAACATGACAAACCTGTAGGGAGGATATGGTGCTTTGACCGCACTTCCTGCACAGAGGAAGTGCTTTTAAACCGGAATTCAACATTATAGGGTTAAATCTCCTGCATAGAGGTCTCCAATACACACACCTATACACACACGCGGAGTAAATTCCTGGCAGGCAAAAAAAAAATCGAGCTTCCCTTAAAAAACGCCTGACCAGAGGCAGAGTCGGCCTCTGATGCTGTGAGCGCACAGGGGAACATCCGAGAAGACAGAAAAGACTCTTTGTAGTGATTTCTCCCATAAGCCTCCCTTCTTCAGCAGGTCCTGATGACACCTCCAGGAGTCATCCTGGACTTCCCATCTCATCAGGCATCTGGCTCGTTTTCCCCAAACTGTCCCGTTTCTCTTCACCGAGAATGTATACAGGAAACAGACACTGTAAATACAGCGGGGAATGTTAATATGTCTATCTTGGGAGTGGCTATTAAGGCTCATCTGCACAGCTCAATGCAGGGCCTCTGGTTTTAATTAACAACAGAGAACAGAGTGTGTATTCATTTTACAGGTTCTTCTGGCAAACAAAAGTTCATTTGTCTTTGGAAAACTTGTTCCCTTTTATTTAAAAACTCTCCAAATGAACTACTGTAGCTGGAGCTTCTTTTAAAACAATTAGGGGGATTTACTGGAATATCTTTGGATGTTTATTGTTTGAGGAAAAGGCTGTTTTGTGAGAAATGCAGGAAAAATCTGGCTTGTTAAAGAAAAACTTAGACCATCCGAGTAGTGTGCTTTGAGGCGTCTCCAAGAACTCCTCGCTATTTCAAAGAAAATGTCTTCTTTTTGATGTTTTTCTCGTCCTTCCTGTGACCCTGGCACCCAAGGCATTTTATAAACAGCTGGAATGAAGCAATTTCTCTAATGAATATGTCTGTGTCCAATATCTGAGCCTGACTCCTGGTGAGCTACTTGCACGGTTGACACCAGAGTGAAATGAGAACATAAGCATAAAATGACGCTTGTGGTCATGTCCGTTCAACTGAACGCCCGACCGGCTGTGGCTCCGTCCAATTTCACCCATCGTGGCACTAAAAGGCATCCTCAGTACATTAGGAAAATCTTTCGACTTGTGAAATTGGATAGTTAGCAGTGAGACGAGGCTCCAGTAGATCAGAGTTAGTCTTTAGGGACCAAACCTGCCTTGCTTTCCCAATCTCCATGTGCAGCCAAGCAAACCATTACCCACTGACAGCGGGCAATTCCCATCAGAGCCACACACCAGGACACTGTATTGATCTGCGAAATGACTAGGCAGAATCATCAGTCTCCCGATCTGTGGCACACTCCCAAGCATGACTGTCACACACACCCGGAGTGTCCATTTGATTACTGCTTCAGGCTCAAAATCATCCGCTGGAGGCGACCCCCCCCCTCGCCATCCATCTCAGCAGGACTGGCAGAGAGAAAAGGAAACCTGCAGCGTCAGCCTCACACATAGAACCGGACACTGTCAATGGCGAATTTGAACAGCTACCTCGCCAGCTTCTCCCCCCCTTCTTTCATTCTCCCAAAGCACAACTGTTGAGGGCATTCCCACCAGTACAAATACCCCCTCCTGCCAGGGTTCTGCTCATCATGCCTTTCTTTTAGTCTTTGAAAGGGACGGAGCAGGAGGCACCATGCCAACATGGCTGCCACAGAGCTGCACAGACCTCCAAATGGAAAGCATTTCTCATTTCTGTACATTCATTCTTTACATTGTAACTGAGTAGCTTTTCTGTTTACATGTGCTGCTTCTTAGAGTCAGTCTTTTTTTTCCTGACAAGTGGCAGTTAAGCTATTAGGAAATCATTTTGTCTTTGGAATTTTCTTGATTCCAAGTTAGATACCTTTGACTATGCCAAAACTATCTACCTTTAACATTGAAGAAAATATTCCTGCATTCTCCTCAACTAATGACATTTTCTCTCTGTACCAACAACAAGGTGAAATTTTCAGACCCACCATCAGAAGAGCTCTGTTATTCCCTTCAGCTCAATGCATTTGCTATAAAGACTTGTGGCAAATGCATTAGTAAACAGCTGCATGGTGGTTATATCTGCTGCCCAAAAGTGGCAAAAAAATTATATTCATGCAGGTTTAATTTCAGCAGAAAGTAGAGGCTTACTCATTGCCCAACCCTAAAATAAAATTCAGTCATTGGCATTAAAGAGTCAGTTTCAGAGACTGAAAATAAAACAGAAAGAAAAAGAAAGAAGACAGACAGGCAGACATGAAAAGCATGACTGCAGACAGGGCCTGCTTAGAGACAGAGAGACACTTGTCTAACTCTTAGAGCGTCTATAGCAAATCCCATTCAAGTGCTTAATTAAATAATTTGGAATGAAGTGGAATTTCCCATCACGTCTGGCTGGGCTGCTCGTCATGTTTATGGATTCTAAGCCCAGAAATGCAGGAGGGACAGAGACACAAATGCTTTGGAAAATGTGAGTTTAAACCATGGAGGGGAAGAGTGCATATAAACTGGTCTAAACAAATTCTGAGGACACTTAATCAATAACGTTAGTGTCAGATCAGATTTAAGAATGAAGACAGAGCTGCACCGTAAACACTCTTGTGGAACATTTTATAAGTCTTCCAAACCACATGGCTGTGATTAATTTTTAAAGCAATTAACCTTATTTGGATAATAAGAATCAGACCAGCATTTAATTACCTTGTAAACATATTATAACTTTTCCACTCTCTTGCAGAATAACAGCAAAGCTAATGCAGGTATCAGAGTGCCCAACTGATGCTGCATGCGCACTGATTTAAGTAAGCATGTGTGCACGTCTGTGCGTGTGTGAGTATGTGTGTATTCAATGCCAACTAAAACACAGGTCCCCTTGTGATGATGACCCCTTCACGCTCAACAAACGTCCTGACAAGTGTCTACCGTGGTCCCGCCACTCTAATACTCGTCGCACGTAAGCACCATGTGACCGGGCAGCTGGCACTGACCAAATCAAAGGCAGCCTTCTCCTCCAGAGAGCAGGGCAGCACCACCCCTGTCTCCTGAGCTAAATTCACTCGATAGATTCAATGCAGGAGGGGTCCCTACAGCCCTGTCCCCTATGCAATGACGCTCCACGTTGCCAAGTGGGCAACTCTCCCTTCCCTGGCCTGGTGCAGACAGTGGGGGAAGTGTGTGAGTGTAAGTGTGTGTGTGTGTTGAGGCAGGAAACATGCAGCACAATGTAAAGACGGGGAGGGCCAGGAAGGAGGGAAATCCTGCTTGAAAAATGGCCTCTTAGACAAAAGCAAAAGAACTCTCTGCAGGGCAAGGACCTGCTTGAGGGACCTAAATGTTTCAACACTGACAGAGAAAAGGCAGACAACACTGTAACCAGTGATCAATAAACTTATACGGTAGACTAGACAATAGCAAAGGCAAAGTTTGTAAGTTTGTTTTGACCAGCATGAAACTTCTATGTGCAGCAGCTGTCCAGTCAGAAGGAACAAACACACAAGTAGAGGTGGCCATAGATATACATTTCCAAAGATTTTACCTAAAGGAATGTTTTGTTTTTATGTTAAAGATTTTTTTTTTTTTATTTAAAGGAATAGTCCAACATTTGGAAAAAAATGTTTTTTGATTGCTTGAAAAGTGTGTCATGAGAAGATCAACACCGCTAAAAGATCTTTACAGTAAACATAAAGCTACTTATAGCCAACATTGAGTTAGCTTAGCATCAAGACTGGAAACACAGGGCAGATAGCTAACAAGTTCTGCATTGTAGCTTTAATTTAAGCCCACGAATGAACGTGTTTTTTATTTTTCTGCTAAGTGTAAAAACAACAAGTTTCGAGTAAAACTGGGCTGTTTTCATTGATATGCTGGATTATTTTGTAACTGGCTAGGCTAGTTTGCAGTCTGTGTGCTAGGTTTAGCTAATCAACAAGTTAAGCTAACCAGCTGCTGGTTTTAGTATCATGTTTACTGAAAGGACAAAAATCTAGTAGCCTATGTATGTATCTAACACTCACTGCAAGAGTGTCCATGAACATATTTCCCAAAATGATGAACAACTCCCTTTACAGAAGAATCCAAATTTACTTTGGCACAGTAAAATAGTATCATGACAAGCAGCATTACAGGAATTTTTCCAAAATAAAATCATTTAATTTGGTAACCTTCTAAACTTTCAAAACCCTTCAAGTCAAATTAGATTTACTTTTGCTATCACGCCTCTCACTGAATATTACAATATTCAGTATTTACTGTACAACTTGGCATTATGTAGGCATGCATGTCAAATGTTTCCAAATGGTAATCACATTTGCTGCATCTAGGAAATTGATAAATCTTTTTATTTTTTGGCAAGATGATTTGCTATTGAATACTGAATGGCATGCAAAACACAGCAGGTCCCATTGTAGGATTGCTCAATAGGAAGATAAAGGATTATCCCACTCAGTGTTTTTATTGATATGGGACTCAAGGTTGACTTAAAATGCTCTGCAGGAGACGACTGCTATCTCCGAGCTAAATCCCACCTATCATTCATCTTCCACCTGGCTGAAGGACAAATTTTGCTGTAAGATGGGATGCTTTAACAGCTTTATCCATAAAACAAACAACCAGAAGGACCAAATAGAAATAGAATGCATTTACACTTATGGTCAGGCGGGCCTCTGTTGTAGTCGCTGCAGCAGCGTGAAATTGAAATGCAAGTGAGCCACATCATCACTTCAGGGGCCTCACACTGGTGACAGACACAAGAGAAAAGCTGTCTGCATTCTCAGAGAGGAGAGACTGGCCCAATCCAATTAAAAGAGACTCAGGAAGAAGAACACGTCTCCTCTTACAAACACATATATAGAAAGACTGACTGATGCCTATGTGGACGGAATAAAGCAAATTTAAAGCAGAAACACTATACATTCAGCCTCCATAAGATCCTGTTCAGTGATGGGGAAACACTGAACATTCCATCTCAACTAGGAGGGATCATAATAAGCCTTCAAATAGGCAGGAAGTGGAAAAATGGATCATAAGCAGTCGCTGCTCTCCATGGGAAACAAATGTCAAACAAAAAGAGAGACATCAGAGATATATGGGGAAAAGGTGTAAAATAAGTAACAGTACAATGGGGCGATCATCAACACTGAATAATGGAAGTAATTCAAACTAAGAAATAAAGAAGAGAGCAACCATGGCTGAATCAGCAGCCTGTGCAAATACATTGCTCTCCAAAGAATCTCTAATCACCAAACGCAGCCAAGTGTGGAGACAAACTACTGTAATGTAAGCAACAGTAAACGGCCACTGGTGGCCCTTAAGCACTCAAAACCGCCCTGTCCTGATTCTCCAGCAGCATGTGAGCACACATGTTGAATATAAACTCTTATCTGCTCTGTCATTTTGGAACTTAAATAGTTCAGAATTTGCTCAAGTGGTTAGTGTATAGCACATCTCATTACACTGACATAAACAACTTTTGCACTCTTAAACCCAGCTTCTCCTCCTACTCTTCCTCCAACAGACACAGACAACAGCTCTTAACATTTCAACCTTCTTCTGACTCCTAAAATACAGACAATTTAGCATTTTATTTAAGAACTTTAATACTACACAGATAGTATTTATACTTAAAGTAATCTCCCTTATGTTATGATTTACGTGCAATAGCTTACTTTTGCTTTTTTGTCAATACTATGGCTTGTTTTTGCTTTGTTTTCTGACATATATACATTATGCCTTCATATACAGCCTGATATCGGACATTCACACAGACACACACATACAGAGAATGTTTTTCTCTGTTTACACAGTTTTGTTTGTGTATTTTCATCAAATCAGGACGCACTGACCATCCGCATTTTCTGTTCCTGTCTCTATCGGAGCGCATGGGGGAGCTGGAAGTTGTCATGAAGTCTACAGATTAACAGACAGGAAAGGGATGGGAACAAGAGGTCGTGACCTTTGGGGTCATCAGCTGTCTGACCAGAGCACTGACCCCTTTGTCCTCCCTCCATCAAGATAGCCCATTGGTCATGTGCTACAAGCAAAACAAAAAACTTCTTGGCTCAAGAAACCAAAACGTAAACAAAACCAAACCCTGCAAGAGAGAGATGTGGATCCTCAGTACACAAATACACAAACACACACGGTTCACTTGAACACCTGGGTTTCTAAGAGCTGGCAAATGATCCATTTTAGTGGCTGCTTTCTCCATTAGGCTTGTTTCCACAACTTCCTGCAACCACTTCCACGAAATTTACTTACGCAAAGTGACCACCGAGGTGTGTTAACCCATAACCTTTTCACATAAAGCCAAGGAAATATAGCAAGAACAATAACACGCAGCTGTATTCTTGAGATGTGAAAATACATTTCTTGAATTTCCAAATTTTCTCAAATGTCAAGAGCAGAGACTCCATAGCACCACAATGTCTCAACCCACATTTATTTAACCTTAATTTATGACAAGGATTAAAAATGTTTTAAACATTGCACTCTGTGGTTGCTTCATAGTTCAACAGGCTTTTGTTGGGGAGAGGAAGGCAACAGCTGAGGGACCACTTAATGCACTGCAAAGCTCTTTGGAATATATTAAGTTAACTTGTGGCTCAGATCTCCCTCCAGAATCAGGACATGAAAGATTTTCTCCATTGTCCTTTCTTGCATTTTCTCTCCTAAGTGCTTATCATGCAAGCAAGTGGCGCTCAGTGTCTCTTTATTAACAACGAACAATGGGAGAGACTAAGTAAAGAATTTTATTTGACACTGTAACTAAAAATTTGAAGAAAAGCAAACACCTCATTAAAGTGACTGTTTACATTAGGCCATGATTTGTTCCCCTCATTGAGACATTTCTAAGAATGACTGTCATTTTATTGGCTCGTGGCCGTCCAAGATAAACACCAGTGTCCACCGCCGCCCACTATCTCTAGCTATAATTGTTCATTATGTAAGATAGGCCTGAGATATCACAGACAGCTTCCCCAGAGGCTTTCCTCTTGCCGACCGACTACTGTGAAAGTTTAGTACACGCAGTGTAAAAGCTGGTGCTTTACTACTATGACAGTCAAATTTAGACTTTCCGATAGTGACACCTTCGAGATGCTATCTGCATATTTTCCCACAAGAGGTGAGGTATGGCAACACAATGGGCACAAACTGTCCTGGGACAATTTTTTCTTATCATCCTGGTTATTTTCCACTACCTTAAGAGTAAAGTATGTGTGAGGTGCATTGTGTTTGGGTCCCACGGATCAGAAGCAGCAATCTCTGCTCTACTGTTCAACTTCGGCTACTGACCGGAGCCTCATTGTTCCCCAGCATTTCCTAACCTCGGAGGAATTCCTCCTCCAGGAAATATGGTTTACAAGAAAAGGCACCAAGCCCAGCCTTTGCGGAGACCACCCCCAGTTACCCTTCACCCCCCTGGCAGTATCCACTGTGTGATCCGCTCTACCCTTTTCCCTTTCACCTCTCTAGCAATACTCGTCTACGCCTCTCCCTGCCTGCTGGCACTCGGAGTCCCCTGGATTATCCCACCAGGGAGTCTCAAAGAGGGGGGGCCCAGCCATGCTCCAGTCTGACCTCTAGACACGGGAACTTGTGTGGTTCATAACTGGCGGTAGAGGAAACGGGGGAGGCAGGCGTGTGCTCAGATGAAAGTGTGCAAAATGACCCCTCTCCCCAGTAGGGCTGTCTTTGATCATCCTGAGTATCTTCAACGATGCCCCCCTGCAGGACCTCCCAGATGATAAGACATTAGATTACAGGGGCTCTTTGTCTTTTTCCTCTCACTTTCTAGCTTCTTTATGGTCGTCATCCAGCTCCATCAGCTACAACTCGCAGCTAAACCAACAAAAGCTATCTCTCACTGTCAGATCTCAATCTGATGCACCCATCCCGGCATTCCCGGGCCAGAACAGAGTTTCCTTGTAAGGATCAGTCACTTTTGAAATGAATCCCAGTTCCAGCACAACAGGGGAGCTGAAGGAGGGGTGGTTGCATTCCCCAAACCCCCACCACCAGGACAGAGGACACATTCCCTCCTCCATTTCTCCAGTAATGCCACTTCTAGGAAAGGCCAGATAGAACTCCATCCCCTCCCTGGTCCCTCTGTCCTCCATTGGAAACATCTGGCCAGTGGGAGGGAGGTCAGGGTGTGCATATTCATACATGTGGTCTGGGAAATAGCACTCCTAATGACACACAACACAGTGCCCCTTCGACCCGACTTCCCTGCAAAGTTCCCATCATACTGAGAAGCTGAAACTGCTGAGAAAACACGGCGGAAGCCCCCAGTGTGAACACACAGTCCCAATCACATCATGTAAGTCTGTTAAATGCGAGGTTTTCACTTTTAACATCCTCAAAAGCCATCACTCCTATTGTCATACATATGGCAACTTTTGAGAGAAATCTGGTACCAACAGGGGACATTGGAAAAGTTTCCCTTTCGTTCTGCCTTCGGGGTGAGGTGTTATTTCATGTACAACCACCGAACTGACAGCATATCATTCCTGTTTTGCAGCAACCAAGCCTTACTCTCAGTGTGCGACCGCAGATGTGCTGCCAGTGGTTTTCATTTGCGTCCACCTGTGTCGTCCTTGGCAACAGTCCCCACTTCTGCGTTTGATAAGAAGTTGGCAAAAGAAGCAGCAAAAAAATGCGCTCTCCTGTAATTTCTGTGCTGTGCGGGAGGTGGGATAATCAAATGGATGGAATAGCTCTGGTGTGCAGCACAAGCTACAAGCCTGATTGTGACACAGAGGCAGTGAGATGAAATACAGATGTTACTGTAGAAGTTTTAAGTTCTTAATCTCCCTCAGACAACCTGGATTGAGACACTGTGAACCCAAAGTGTCCACCACAGGAAACACGGCCTGAATAGCAAAACATTATGTGAGAATACGGCCGTTTAAAGGAGAAAACATTTGATTTTGACAAACCTATGAGCCTTTAAAAGCCTTTGAGCACACTGAGTGAGGATTAAACATCACACTGGCTGGGCAAGAACTAAAGCTGTGCCATGCCTCTTTGTGCCAGCTTTTCCAATTTCACACTTGCAGTCTGAAAAGTTAATATCTCCATCAAAAGGACGAGTTCAGAGAATACTAACACTCTAAAAGTTTATTCTTATTAGACACCTTGCACATATTGTTAAAAGAAGCAGCGGTGAGTTTGCAGCCTTGCAGGTTATTAACATGTAACAGTGGACGAGTTCCTGCCTAGAGTCTGATGCACCATGCATACTAAACAGGTTGGCTGTTTTTGTTTGTCTGCTATTGAGGTTCATTTCATTGAGTAAAATGTGCATTTTTTGTGCAGAACTCTGGTTTTGAATTCTTGTCGAAACTCACCGAGAGAAACTCCAGTGTTCCAACATAATCCCGTTCAGTCTTTAAAAGTTCATTCAGGACGCACACTCGTAACCGGAGCTGTTTCTCCAGGTCCTTCCCGCTTTCTGCTCTGTGTTCACTTCTGCTCTCCTCAGTCATCGTGAGTAAATGAATGCAAGGCGTATTTTCCTCTCGGGCGAAAGTTTTACATCACAAAACAGGTTCTCAGATGCGTGCGCGTAAAGTTTGCAGCATGATCAAAACTGAAGGGGGGGCCACCAGGTTACTGCGCCAGAAGTTTGCGAAAAGTACAAAAACAACGCCGGAGTGGTGAGTGAAATGAAGCAAAGTTTTAAAAAATGAAGCAAAAACAAAGGTGGGAATTACAAAACAAATGGAGACAGCTTCCCACAGAGCGCCACTGAGCAGCGGACCACAACTGGGCACCACTTTCAAAGTTGAGTCCATGTGACTCCTCAAATCTTCATCCTAATCCAGCCTCCCTACAGCCTTTGATTGAGAGGAGGACCAGTGTCAAGTAAAACAGCATATACATAATCACTTCCGGCTCTCTCTTAAAAATAAAACTACAGCAACAGGTTTTGAAGAATAAAATTATTACAGTAGCCTAAATCGTTTTCACAATCATTTAAACAGATTATAATGTATTAATATTGCTGATGAACAATGTTTAAAATAATTTGCAGGATTGAATGTCAAAACGATGAATTGACACTGCATAATTAGCTTATCATGTTTGACGATTGAATTATTTTAATTTGAAGGAAGATTTAATGTGTTTCCGGTATACTGTAACACTAAAACTTGATACTTTTGAATCCAGGACGGAAAATGTTTACACATTTTATTTTATGATCACACAAACACATTAGATCATAAAGCTGAGGTTGTTTAACTTTGAATAAAATTATTCATTTTATTCCAGCAAAGAAGTTAGATGAAAAATTAATTAATTAGATCAAAGTAAGATTAGAAGCAAAGACAGACGTGCAGCAGCAACTTCAGTCCAATTTTATTCAGGTTTTCTCCAATAAATTACTGTTTTCAGATTGGTTGACGAAAGTTTCAATCGATTTTATCATATTTTTTGTCATCATAAACTACAATTGAGTCTATTGACTAATTCTGAATAGTTTTTGTCTCTTTTTCTTCAGTAAAAATGCCACTGCAAAAGTTAAGCACGCAAGAGTTTATGTTGTTTTTTTCTCAACTGCTTTCTTCTGTCTTGCAATAAAGCACCCTAGTCTTAAATTATAGGCTACATTCAGTTAGAAAAACGTACTATGTGTCACCAATATCTTAAGAGGGAATTGCAAACTTTTTTAATAGCATCAATTTTAAGATCATTGGACAGATTTAAAAAAACGTTGCATATATATCTT
>JAPXVT010000014.1:13376468-13387306 GCA_029823135.1 Acanthurus reversus | reverse complement strand
GAGGGGGAATAGAACCTGTGATTCCAGTGTTAATGGTTCTGACGAGCTGTCCTTCCTGTGGCGGACACTCTCAGCAGGGTGCTGGTTTGCTGCTGCTGGCTGAGGAGTGCTTTGTCACGCCACTTAAGGCAGGGTAGCACCCAGGAAGAAGGAGACTGGAGTTAGCCTGCGAGTAGCTCTCGTCAGCAGTGAGAGACAGGGAGCAGGTTGTATTGTCATGCAGCCTTGCAGCAGCTGGACTTTGATGTGATACATAATGAAAGCAGACTATTTTTCTGCTTGATTGCGTTGATGGATGTTGTATTTTCTGAAATGCATCATCATATGTTGTGGCTTCATCTTCTAGCAAACGCAGTATAGGATTACTGTGTCCGTAGTGTTTATTTATTTAAATAAGGTTTGATGAATGTGCACACAGATGTTTTAGCATCACTGTTTACTTTAACAAAGATACACAAACTCCCATTTGGAGCACTGGGGTGTAAACTGCAGTGCTTTAGGGGTTTTGGTAGTTGTAGCATGAGAGGAGCACATCCCTCATTCACTCGGTTCAGATTTTTCCTCAGAAAATTCGAGAGATTTAGACTGGTAACCCTACAACAAGCCTGCTTCCAATCTTGGCTCAGGGTTCCCAAATACTCCCTTGATGATTCATTAGCCTTATCTATTACAGCTGCACATTTGCATCCTAAGAGGCCGACTACATCATTGTGTACTTGATATCTAAGCCATGATCAGCCTTTGCTGTAGCTGTAGCATCGTAGCTGTGATTGAAGGGATCACTGATAAGCCCCTTTGAAACGTGTATTACATAAAGCGCTGCAGAAACCCATCTCTGCTCTCTGTCAAGTTCAGCAACTAAGTGTGATGTTGCTGTCTTTTAGTCGGGATCTGACTGTGTTTGCTCTGGCTTCTCTGTCTCACACTGTCACCTGAAGCTGTGAGGTTGTTGTGCCTCCCTCTCATAATAACAGCCGCCCTTCCCCTCGGATCGGTCACTCTCACATACACTGATACAGTGCAGTACAGCCCTAATCACACACGTACCATGCAAATTGATTTTTTTTTGCCATGAAAGTGTAAAATTGCAGCTGTTTTCCATTGTGTTACAGAGTTGGCATTTGGTTGTTTTGCGTGAGCTGACTTCGAACTGAGGTGCTGAAGCTTTTCTCTCAGTGTCGTCATCATCTCATGTATTTTTCACAGACGGCCTCGTCCTGAAGGTGTCGTATATCAGACTGCTGTACTGAGAGACCAAGGCTACTGTTTTTGCTTTAGTAAGTCTGCCACAAAGGCTGACATGCTGGAATATTTGTGCAGACTTGTCTCCACAAGAAATAAAGTTATCCAATTATAAATCGTTCTAAGGACCGGAGGATATGTGTCTAAATAAAGGTCGGCAGCATTGACTCAGCAACTTTCATGTTTGCTAGGTATCAGAACTGTAGCCTTGGTTGCAGAGCTGAATGTTTTTTTTTTTGAAATTCAGGAAGTGTTTTATGTCCCCATCAGAGGACGAAGGTTGTTATCACTGCAGGTGCTACAGTATCATACGAGAGAGTACCTGACTGGAGTGTGTGCCTTATCCGGCTGCATGCATGCATGCACATTTTGCACACTTGCTAGCTCTCAGAAATCTCCCTCTGCCCACTCTCGCCTTTATCCAGGCTTGAAGACTGCAGTCACTCCAGAGCAGAGTGGAGAAATGATTAGCCAGCTTTTGACTGACCCTCTCTCCAGCTTAGAGGCAGCTTTAGGGGCCCCCTTGAATAGAAGACAACCTCAGGGTATGTGGGATTCTGCACGAACTGAAACTGGAGTAAAAAGCTGACACTTGCACAGGATCTGGTCTGACTTTGGTCAGGACTGGATTGGTTGGCCGGCCTTTGTGGTGGATGCTGCTGAAGTTCTACCACAGTGGCCCAACGCAATAGTATACAAGAGAAAGAGGAAATTTCTACATGTATCTGACCCACTTGTGTCTTTGTGATGACGACAGAAAAGACATGTAGGCTTAAAATGACTGTCTCCAAGAGGGAATTGATGTGCTGACATTAATGCTCATTTACTGTAAGGATCTGGGTCAAAGTCAGGGTAAGTGAAAGAAGCACCTTGAGGATGAGGAGAATGGTTGAGGTGATTCAGGCTGTTTTCATGCAGAACGGAGCTCTGAAAGGCTTTATGTCGAGGTCTGCTCATGACTGCAGCTCACAGGAGAGCATGGCTCGTTGTAATGTATTTGGTCAGTGAAATGTGTGTGTTTTGTATCCCTCCTCTCCACTGGGAACAGTGTTTTAGCCTCATTGTTTTTAAGGGGAGTGTGTTTAGAGTGAGTAATCCCTTTCTCGTCTACTAAAGCATCATCAGAGCAAAAATTAAGCGTTATGCTTAAAAAAAATTCTAGCAATTTATTTTCATGAGCAACACATTTCCTGCACAAATCCATTCGTTTCAGGAGCAGTTTCTTTGATTCCAGGCAAGTGAAGTGATTGACTTTGTTTTCACGGCGGTGTTTTCACAAAATTGTTTCAACTTCTGAAAAAATGAGTTTTTAGATGTTATAGGAGAATAAAGAATGTGTGAGGACATTTATTTTAGGCTTTTTGGGAGTCTGTTCCTCAAGTTTTAGGTTGACGTTTTTAAAGTGCTATACACAAAAGCAGATAACACAACCAGTAATTTTTTTTCTCATGCGGCCTCCTCATTCAGTCTCATCTGCATTGCTGTGGACTTGTGGGTCAGCACAGCGGACAAGGTTTTAACCACTTCACTGAACTACAGCTGATAGTGTTTCTCCTTCGGTCGTACCAGGGCCTTGGGACAAACAGGGCACAAAACACAGAATCTTCAAAGTCAGCCGTGTTTAGTTTGGCTGCTGCAGAGCAGAGGGAGAGGAAAAGCGAGGTCAGGTAAATAAGTAACAAAGTGCTGCCATTTCCTGGGCTCATGATAGCTTGTATACTTAACTGTTTTGCATTAGTTTTCCACTGAGTTAAACTTGTTTTTAAAGGACCATACCATCTATTTTTGACTTCCTACTATTAGCAGAGACTGCTCCCATCCTCTACAAATGTTGTTAATATTCCACCACGTGTATACTTCAGTAGGTCTCAGACGGCTTTTTTAAACCCCATTCACTGCCATTCATGTTGAAACAGGGTATAGAAACACTATAGGACATGTTAAAATTGCTAGGTATAGGTAAGTCACCCTTCTGCGGAGAATGTCTGTGTTTATTCGGTCAAAAAATCACTGAGCGAGTGAGAGAGAGGAGCCGGGAGCCAAAGTGATTACGCCTGGAAAAATAGTACCTTACAAGTGCTGCACTCCAAGCTCAAATATTAGCGTGAAGAAGGATTTTGACAGACTTTGTGACACATTTTCAGGTACTTTCTGTAACTAACACGTCATGATATCTCATCGATAAAGCTATTTTGGGAAAACTGCATGGGTTATATCTCACTCTGGTATGGCCCTTTAAAGGAGAAGTTCAGTTTTTTTGCACATTCAGTCTTATAATGAGGATATTTACAATCATATACAATGTTCTGCAGCATTATTATGACAAATGGTACAGTCCTGAGAGCTGGAGCTCATTGGTGACATCACCGCTGGCTAACAACGGCTGAAATCAACAGAGGAGCATGTGTGCTCAGCTAATTCGTTGAAAAATACAATAAACGCTTGTTTTAAAAGACGTAAAACTCACCAAATGTTTAGTGGTGTCCTCTCATGTACCGACACTAAATCACAAAGTTAAACACCGGCATATTACCACGGAAACAGCTGTTTCTTTGTTTGCAGAAGCAGCTGAAAGAGCCGTTTCTGGGTTGTGATCTTAAATATCTTTACTGTAAGGCTAAATGTGCAACAAGCCGAACTTCTCCTTAAAGATTCCGCAATATGATGATGTATTGTGTGATTGTACAAAATGTCTGTCTTTCATATTTTGTTGTCTTTTTTATGCCGTCGCAAATCACAATCCTCAAGGCGATATCCTTTTTTTTATTTTGACAGCTCTTTAAAATCTTCATGAAAGCAACACAAACAAACATGGAGGACAGACCCACAGAACAGGGACATCCTAACAGTAGAAAGATTTAAACTGCCCAAGACAAAGTGAAGAGTTTGTACCTAATATTTACATAACGCTTGTATTTATTGTTTTTTGCAGCTATGATTCAAACAGTTCTTTTATTAAAGAGTATGATCTGTTTGTTTTTATGTAATTTCTTCATTATATTTTATATTTTGTTGCATGCTGAATTGAAAATTCGCACAAAGGTTCATAATAAAAGAGAAAAATAATCCAAAACAAATAAGGGCCTTTTATTTACGGAGCATGTAATTCTGAATAATGTTCAAGTGCTCTTGGGCTTTGTGCTTATAAATGTTTTGGCAGTTTTTGGTTTATTTTTGAACCCTTGATCAGATGATAATTAGCTGTTTGCCGATATCTCTCCCAAGACTAAACTACTGCTCACTCTTTTCTTGCATATACTGGATTCATTCATTGTAGCATTTGTTGGGATTATATCACGGCTAATTTGTTGAAAAATGAGATGCGCGTGAATAAGTTGTTCAGGTTTGCGTGTGTGAGTGTTAGTCCCACTCAGCTGTCTGTGTCTGCCTCCCGGCATACGTCTGCGCTGTGTGGCTGTGTTTGTTTTAAAACCGGTAGCTGGCAGATGAGTCGTGATTCAACAGCTATAATTTGCGGCTCGCGTCTGCTCGGTCCCACGAGTATCCAGCTTTTATATATCTGTTGCCTCTCATCACCAACACCGCCCACCGTTGCCATGGTTTCACTGTTCAAATCCTGGGGTGACCATTCCTCGTCAACACACTCCTGACACACCAAGCTAATTATCTGATGGTTACTTACACAGTCAATATGACAATCCCCAACCCTCCCATCAAACTGTCTGCCAGCCTGTCCTCTTGTTTGACTTGTGTGTGTGTGTGTGTGTGTGTATTTGCATAAATCAGATACCCCCGTGCTTCAGAAACCATATGACATGCAGCTAATATTAAAAGCGGAAAAGCCGGGGTCAGTGAGAGTTTTTAATTTCACACATCCTGGAAAAGAGACCTCCAGAGTCCTGCTGTAGCTTGAATATTACAGACTTCAGAGCAGCTGATGTACACAGACACCAAGCAGAGGCAGAGAGAGGCAGACAGACAGACAGACATCGTAGCGTGCAGTGCAGTGTGATATTGCACCAGTTTTCTCTTGGGTCCCACTCTATGATCTGGGGCTTTGTGTAGCACTCTAGCTAAAGTGAAAGGGTAGCTGCGAAAGATAAAAGATCGGATTGCACTGATGATTCACTTTGGTGAGAGTTGAAGGGGATCCACAGAGCGAGGGGACGATGTGGATGCATATTCGTGAGGATCTTAATACAGCATTTATGATGGTGACACTTAACAGATTAGTCAAAGTCAAAGGAAAATTAACAGTTCTATAACTGATTAACTGGTGTTCAGTAAGCAAAAGCACCACATTTTCAATGGCTCTGGCCTCTAAAATATGGTAATTTGCAGCTTTTCTCTTTTTTATACATTTTTAGATTATTACCATTTGAATTTTGGACAGATGGTCAAAGAAAACAAGCAATAAGAAGACATTAAACACAAACAAGTCACGGATTAATTGATAATAAATATAATTTTTTGCAGCCATTCTGATAGGACAGCTGACTTGAGGCAGTGAGTCTGCTACCTACATAAGGTTTTATGTGATGTTTTGTCAGGACAGAAAAGCAGCAGTAAAAGTAGTTAATGGGCGCTTATTGTTAAAGTCAACACCTCTCAGTTAGGAACTTATTCATATAATTAAATCAGATTCTATCCGCAGCGAGGAATAAAACAAACACAGCATAATGAGAGGCTTTCCAAAACGGTTCCCTACAATAAAAACAAAAGGGCACAGCTAATATAAGAAAGTTGTCTTCATTATAACGAGGTGATTAGCTGTGCCTAGTGTCTCTCGGCACATCCGCTTCTGCATCTCTCCATCTGTGCGCTTCCCTCTCTCATCGCACTGTTTTTGTTTGTTCCGGTTAAATCTCGCGCTTCGTGAAAGCAGGCTGCTTCGGTCTGTCGGCTCGAGCCAAAAGTTTGATTCATTTAAGATTTATGCTGCCGCTCCGTTTTATTGCGGCGGGTCAAGCGTCTGTTTATCCATCATGTGTTAAATACAGTTCATGTACCAGAGATGTTGGAATGTCTGCTGTTGTCCAGACTGGTTGTCTCACTCATCTGTGATACTAAATATACTGCAGTACTGTGAGGTTTTAGACTGTTGGTCTTAAAAAAAAAGACAAAATAATGACTTTGAATATGTTGATTCAGCTCTAGTTAACTGTGATGGGCACTTTTTACTAGTGGTGTCAGAAAATATCAATACACTTGAGCATGATGATGTTATTAACTTTAAATTATTGGTTAACATGCAAATATTTGTGGCATTGGTTTATTTTATGTTGGTTGTGATTAAAGTCTGATTGCTAGTGGCCGTGTTGTGATCTTGAGCAACTGACAACATGACAACATCAACTTAGACAGGAAGAAGTTACTAGTTACATATACAAAGTGAACACAGGCCTGTGAAACAGTATATTGTCTCTTTACAGTATTACAATAGATTGAATCATAACGTATTTATCATATGTATCTTCAGCTCGATTTTTTTGCCAGTGCAGAGCCTAACTTTTTACAGTTTTTCTAGCCAAATTACCGATCAAATAATAAAGAGAATACTCTTCAAATGTGATAGATATTTAAAAAAAAAATCATTATTTGCAGATCTTTTTCTTGTTAATCAATTAATTTTTTACCAGGAAAAATACAAAATATTTGCTTTTTGCATGGCTTTTTCGCTTAAGTTTTAATATATTTGAGTTTGAGGCTATTAGTGAGACCAAACAAGCTGAATGTCACATCAGATTCTGGGACATTTATAGACTAAACAGTTAATTGATTAATAGAAAAATAATCAACAGACTAACCAGTAATTAAAAAAAAAACGTCATTAGGCACATCCCTAGTCGGTTTGTACCGGCCATTAAATGCTTCAGTTTAGTCCCTGAGTTCCGTATTACACCTGATGGAGCAGCTCTTTCTGTTTTGTTGCCCAGTGCTGCACAGCCATCATAATACTCTCTCTCACTAATGGCACACGTATTGCAGCACGGACCTGAAAGATCCACTAACCCTGTTCAGTGTGTCTCGGAAAAATGATGTAAAAAAAAAAGATGACAGCATGATCCGTGCTTTGATCCCATGTCAGTTTTGGCTCCGCAGAGACTGCGCGTATGCAACGGGATGTATAAATTAGCAACAGACAGTTCAAAAATCAAAAGAGACGTTTTACTTTGCTCCTCGCGCTCATGACTTTTTCCCCTCGTGTCCCTTATGGGTAGTACAGTAAAACATGGTTGAACCCAGCCTTAATGTAATTCCGCGGAGTGTTAAGAGCTAAATATTCTCGCCGAGTGGATTTCTTTGAGAGGACTCTTAGCCTTCCAGCAGTGAAATAATTGGGCTGTCATTGCATTACTGGGGTTTTTCCCAACCATCGCAGGCCGTTGCAATTCTGTGAGGACTTTGCCGATTGCCACTGTGTTTTTAAAAGGCTTCCTCATTGAAAGCCCCCCTTTAATGTCTAGTACCAATTGGCCTCTCTTTCGCTCGCTCTTGCTCTATTTTTGTCTCTCTCTGTCTCTCATCCCTCCCTCTGTGTGTCTGTCTGTTTTTTTTGTTTTTTTTTTCCCTGCTCTTCTCTGCCAGTGCTCAGCAAGTTCATACAACTGCTTTCATGCCTGCAGATCTGTGAAATAAACACAAATGTTGGTCTGGCTCGTAGACACGGTGCAGAGTGAATAATGATTACATTTCTGGGGCCGATCGGCAGCTGAGGCAATATACAAACCAGGCTTCTCCCTGCTCGGTGGTGGGATGTCAACAAACCCGTTACCATGACGACACAATGACATGCAGGCAAAACACACAGCACATATGCCTGCTTGATTACTTTTAGCATGTGGCCTTTTCTTGTGTCTTATATGTTATATGTATTATATACACAGTATGTATGCAGTTTGTAATATCGTCTGGAAGGGAAATTGGAGGCCACACACACACACACACAAACACACACACACAAGCTTCGACTAAGACTCTGAAAGGCATCAGCTGATCTGAGGTGCAAACACTCAAGTTGTGCATTTAGGAATTTTTAGAAGAGTTCCCCTACAAACCTGCCCTTCATAAATAAGTTGTGTCGTCTGTGCTGCCGGGCTTGATGCGTGCTCCCCTCCCCGTGGTGTCATTAGCTCGAGTAAAATATGGCAGAATTTACATGTCTCAAGGCTGTTACTTGACTAATTTAACATCTCCCCCCATTTCTTTGTTTCTATTTCAGAGGAAATCAAAGAGGAATCAGAAAAATTAAGGTAAGCATGTGACTAATTGCATGACACAATGAGGCCTCGCAGGTCATTTAGTGGGTTTTGTTTTTCCTTCTGCGTGCTCAGTTCGTGTGAAATTCATGGCTCAACTGCAAGCCTCTCTGTTGCTTTCTCCTGTGTTCAGAGTAGTAGAGGGGATTAGAGCCGTGCACGTTTGTGTGTGCGCACGCGCAAGAATGTGTGTGCTTGCGCAGCCTCTAGTGTGTTTTTGTTTGTCTCTCTCTGCCTGGCCTGCTCCCAACAGCCCCTCGCCTTCTCATTAATGGCTTTCTCCACGAACCCCTGCCTAATGCTGAACTTGTTTTTTAAGAGTGTGTGTGTCTGTGTTTGTGTGTGTGTGTGTGTGTTTAGTGTGCTCGTGTACGGGCTGCCAAGTAACGTGGGCTTTGGAATGAAACGTAGCATGAATGCCACCTCTCCACTTCCTTATCCCGTCTCCCTCCCCGCTGTTTCAGTTTTATTTCCCTCTTCCACTTTTATCCCTCATCATTTCTCCTCGCGCCTCCGTCCAGCCTCCATTTTCACTGCCCATTATTTCTCTCCATCTTTTCCATTCTCTCCAAATTAGCATTACCAGTTACCAACTTCATTCGGTTTTCGCCCTTAAGGTTAGGACTGTCAGATCAAAGTCAGATAGATATAGTCACACCCAGCCCATGCAGACGCTGCTGCTTTTGGATTCATCTCAGGTGCTTCACAACTCTCACTATTTTTCATGTTATATAGATGCAATAGTCTCTCAGTTCTACTCGGGAATACTGATACACTTTCATGAGCCTGCAGTTCCAATTTAAATTGTTTCCCTTTGTGAATTCATTCTGCAGTGTAGTAACATGCAAGGCCAGATTTAAGACAGACGTCTTTAAAAATCTCAACAGTAGTGGTTGGTACTATGTCACAAAATATGTAGTTTTATGTTACTGAAGAAATATGCATCTTGATATGACCAATGTTCTGAAAATTCAAGTGGAAAAGCAGTTATTCAGGAGATAAAGGTACTAAATGATTATTAGCATTAGACAAAATTGGAAGTGTAAATACTGTGGTATTCTATAAAAAGATAGATATCGATATATATAAAGATGTAATGTTGGAATTGCTAATGGTGCTTTAAGAGATATTTTTAGAATAAATTGTAACGTAATGTGATGATGACCAAACAAATGGAAAGATTTACTTTTCACTTCATGGAAAGAAAACACTTAAATTCAGAGACAATGCAATCACCTAAAGGTACAAAATGTAACTTTTTTACATTAAAATATCTAAAAATGGCAATATCTTTATTCTATATTTTGTTTAGTTGTGTACTTACATTATCCCAAATGTTTTTAATAATGTTCAAACCCAGAGAATTCCATAATTTTGTTCAAATGTACGATGTGTCATTTTATTGCCTGTTGATAACTTCCAGGGTAACACCAGTCAGAGAGTCAGGAAGGAAATCAGCAAACGTGATGAACAGTAGTGTGAATAAAACTTTGATAAATTACCTTGTTTCAGCCTAAGCCAGACAGATAGATTTTAATATGCACTGGAAGCCATTAAACAAATAAATAAATAAATCTGATGATCCCACACTATGTCACATAATTGTTTTGAGAGAGAAAGTCCTTTAGAGACACTGCAAAAGTCATTCACGGCTGCTTCATTCAGTCACCGACTACTCCTAAAAAAATAGTTAACTTGCCTATTAATTGCAGGAATCATATCATATTTATTTCACCCAATAACAATGATTAACTCTCCTTAAATATGTCTCAAATAACACCATTAAAGGGTTAACTAATGTTGGCTCTGAGCTGTGATGTGATTGGCTTAAACCCAAAGCAAACTTGTCTGAGCTCGAAATTCGCTTGCAGTAGATGTAAACGTGTTTGCACTGCTTTATTACCGCACCAGTGCTAAAACCACAGATGAACAATAAGTCTTCTACAACCATGCACAATGTCTCAAAGACCAGGAAAATAAAAACTTTTAGTCTACAAAACAATCTGCACTTAATTGAGGTCCATTAACTGGCTTGTTTGCTCGATCATCATTGAACTGTAGATCAAACTTAACTTTGTTCTGAGCACTTTAATGACTGCTCGACTACGTTAGCTCAAAACAAATTGAGTAAAAAAAACAGTTTGGCGGAATTTGTTTTGTCTTCTTGTCAAGAGTTAGATGAGAAAATTGACACACTTTGATAAATATGAAGCTACAGTGAGCAGATGGTTAGCTTAGCTTAGCATTAAGACCGTTAGCAGGGGAGAGCTAGCTGGGTTTGGTCCAACAGCAGCCACTGCTTCAGCTTCAGCTCGTTAATTAATGTTAATGTGTGGAAGAAAAAAAAAGATTGTTGTTTTATGGATGGTAAATGTC
>JAPXVT010000014.1:13049216-13059445 GCA_029823135.1 Acanthurus reversus | reverse complement strand
AGGGAAGGGTGAGATCCTTTGCCCTTGGAAAAATATCCCTGCAGAGTAAAAGCTCTTGTTTGAACTGTTTATTATCTGAAAACATGATGTATTTGAGCCTTAAATCCGCTGCTGCATATCTCTGTCTGTTTATCTCTTAAGTGGATGGCCTGCTGCCAGTGAGGTCTGGCTCCGAGTGCTGCAGTGTCAACACTGAAAAGTGAGGGCCAGAGGGGTGATGTAAGTATTGATACACTCCTTGAAATCACTTTGTCACTGGCAGAGACACCAAAGCTGCAGGAGCAACACAATAGCAGGAAGATGATTGTGAATTCTTGGCAGAGGGTTCAGGGATGCCATTAAAAAGGCAAATGTGATTAATTTTTAGTGAGAACGCCCTCTTCTTGGTGATTGTCAGCGAGGTCGGGCTAAAGGGATGCGACACAGAAATTACTCTCCCTCTTGGCGTCTAATGTGACTCGTCACTTGGAGAAAATATCTTGGAGACGGGGAGACTGACAAAAACGCTCTCATCTAATAGACTAACGATTTATCCGGGGCTCATGCGGCAGAGTTCTGGCTCTACAGCGCTAAGTGATCCATTGCTTAAACACCACAGATCACTTGTGATTCAACACAAACAGGAGCGTTTTATCTCAAATTGGCACTGAGGGCTTCATCACATTTGTATGGATGTGGGACAAACGCAATGTAAAACAATCAGGACAGCATAAAGCATATATATTATCCTTGTGTGGGTCTCATAGTTTGTCCTCATAACATCCTCTGAATTTTCCCTTATATGTCAGATGTCAGGGTTCCTTTAAACCTGTTTGAACGGAGTCAAACCTCCTGCGGAGTGACATTTTCCCTGCAACATAATAGTGCAGCTACACTTTATCCCAACCCCTTCATAAACACAAGGCTGTTGCCTCTGTCTCCTCCTGTAGACGTGTTAACAACAAAAGACAACTCACAGGTCACACTAAAGGTCACGTCTTTATCAATTTCATGCCGTTTTGGTTAAATGTTTTTTAGCATTTCTATAATCATTGTTATATGTTACCTGTTAATTCACTGAACAATAGAAATCCTGCCAATGCTAAAGGCAAGGCTATGTTTTATAAAATTTAACTGTTTTTCTCCATAATTTAATGTGGTTTTATTTATGCTTTTTTGCGCCTCTGCATGTAGTTGATCCTTCTGAACTTAATTCCTGGATGAGAATGAGTCGTAGCTTTGCATAAAAGAGGGGGAAAAACACAGAAGGTTTTATCATCGTAAGAATACACGCATAACTGAAAAATGCATTGTAGTTAAATTCCATATGAAGAACTTTCACCTAGTTAGAAAACAGTCTTAATTTAATACTGATGGCTCACATCTTACTACATCGGAAAATGAGACAATCGGAGATGAGATCATACATGACTTTGCGCGATTTGCTCAGGCAGCAAAAAGCTACAAAATGCTTCAAGGCACACAGACCCGAAGAGAGGATTTTTTTTGTCTACGAGCATGATCGATCTGCTGTTCTCTTTTTTACTATCTATGGTTGGAAGCAGGAGGATTTTTTTTTTTTTTTGATAATTTCAATATATTGTGTTTATGGCAGAACTGGTATTATGCAAATAAGTGACATGGTTCTGCCACTCTCTTCCAAGACAAATGCTCGCGCTGGACAAGATCTTTATGACATATTGATGTAAGCAGTACCACTTTTGTCCACATGCGCCACTACAACCAACACAAAATGAAAGTTCCTTTGAAGGGCTCTTACATAGGAAACCTGCTGTAACTGTTGGCAGAGGAAACCAGAGATACTAACTTTTTAACCTTTTGACACCCTGTACCTTTTAATTACGTAATAGAGAACTTGTTCGCAAACTGTTGTTTTTTTACACATCCAATAAATATGAGTAGTCAGCATTTATAAACTGTCTTGCTTGTGAACACACGTCCAATATTCGCTCAGTTTTGAACTTGCTGTTTGATCTCCACCTGCTCCTGAGGGAAATATCAAAATAAAAACCTAAATATCAGAATGCTGTATGTGCTTGTGAGAAATTGCCAGTGATTGCCAAGTACCTAAAACCTCCTTGTATTTCTGTAGCTTTGAGCAGAGTTGCAGCTGAATCCCCAGACATTCATGAGCAGAGCTAAACTATTGATTTCAGCGCACCCTTAAACTGCACGCAGTCGATGAAAATGCTTGTTTTACTCTCTTCTTTTAACTTTCCAGCTGCTCTTTGAAAAATATTTTTTTGAGTGCTGAATCGATAATAAAAGTTGTATTATAAGACATCAGAGGCAACTGCTTATCCCTTCTTGCTTGTATTCTTTGGTTAGTTCATGATTTGTGAGTCGTCCTCCGGAAATAACTGTCCCAGGCAGCTGCACACAGTGCTGTAGTTCACTTTGTGAGGATCCTGCTCACGTTCTTGCGTCCCATTACCACGACCACCTTGAGATAAATGGTTCTTTCTCCCCTCTGCCATAAGGTTTTATATCAGACGACATGTGTTGAGTATCTCATTGCAGGTTATATTGTTTCAGCGGAAATAAAACAATCACTTCTGGAGCTTTCAGGGCGCCCGCCTGTGCTGTGCTGCTGCGGCTAGCTGGCCTGTACACACTGTTTATTGATGTAAGGAAGAGCACAGTGGCAGGTGACAGGTTAACTCTGCTGTGTAAATTCCTGGGCCGTGTATGATGTAGCCTGTGATCCTGCGGTCCTTGATTAGATCTGAGCCAGTAAATATCCTGTGATTAATCAAAAGGGCTTGTTCTGGGTGTAGCGTCCCTGTGTCACCTTCACAGCTGGGGAGCAGGGCCGCCTTGTTTACTGCACTCCACCTCCGTCTCAGACCCCATCCTCATTTCTTCGCAGCTCACAAAGGGCCAGTCTACAAGACTTCTGCAAAAGCTAAGGCTGCAGACATCATTAGCATTGAAAGATTAAAATTAATGATTTTTATCATTTATTGTGCAAAATAATTTATAATAATAAATTTTAATAATTTCCTACAATTTCTATTTTTGAAGTGTTCCTCTGTCTTAATTCGTTATACATGTATTTGTTTGAAATTTGGCATTTTTGGTCCGATATGTTGTGCAAAAGATGCATCAGTGCGCCACACAATCCCTCTTTCACTTAAAATACTGGCCCACCAAAAGTGTATCAGTCTAGCGCCCGATCAGCATATCGGTTTACCGATATTGTTGCAAGTAATCTCTAGAAATTGCATTGCAGTTGGGCCCTTTATTAATCTACAGAAAATAGTCCCCAAGAAATGCGTGCTTGTTTCTGATTGAGAAATGATTGCAAAATAACAGTGTTAAAATTACTGAGCCTTTTTAAAAAATGGAATTTAACTTGTTAACAAAGTTTTAGATTATTGGTAGGAACAAAGCTGTTAGTGTCAAGTGCCACAGGAAGCGTAAGGAAGATTGACGTATTATTAGACATTCTAACCCATTATTGGCCTTTCAATTGGCTTTGTTGACAATAAGAAACATAGCCTAATGCCAGGCTTATTCTTTAATTACAAAATAATTAACTCTCAAACAGAGAATATCCCCTGGAAACAGCTTCGCTAACAAGCTCGTTACATCCATGGAACATGCTAAAATGAAGGCCAACATGATAATGGGTGATTATAGTAATTAATAGACTGAACTAATTACTTTAGCCAGTAGAGATTCATTTAATGCTGAAGTGGTGTGTGTTTGAGCGGAGCTTGTCCGACTGCAACTGAACCATTTCTAATTAACAATCCTGCTCAGCTAACATACAGCCGTAACATTGTCTCATAAGTGTTGTTTGTTCTGAAACTCCTCTGTGGCGTTTTTCACTTCTTTCATCCTCAGAACAACTCACTTGGAAAATGCTTTCTGATATCCTGACTTGTCAACAGTCTCGTCCGCAGAGCAGAACTGATTGCTGCCCCCCTTTTCCGTGATGACCCTTTGATTGTCATTCAATGGCGGTGCAAGGGACATGCATGTCATGTTAATAAAGACATTAAACCGCGTGTATCCCTCCACTACAGAATGAAGTCCAGACCTGTCTGAGAATATAGATCTCTAATTGCTTTTGCGTGGTGGTGCAGCAGAATTGTGCCTCCCAGATGTCACCTCTGCCAAACCCGAGTGCACGTCACTGTCAATAGCTTGGAGAAATCTCCCTAACAAGCTTGCGATTACATAAATCTACAGCCGCACAGGATATTGCACCGAAGAGACTGAACAACTTTCAAGGAGACTTCATGTTTGATGTTCTGGGGCTTGATTGCATTTTGAAAAAAAGAGAAACTCGCTATATTGGGAATGTGTCCAAACAGTCTAGGTTTGCTAATTTTGTCATAGTCAATTTCATAGCACGGCCGTGAGAACGAGCGGCGATGGAATGAAGTTCCTGAGTGCTTTGCAGAGGGGCGTGAGTGGGTTTGACAGGCCCAGTGAAATATGCTCCGCCGTACCTTTCTCCATTACAGGAGCAGGGACCGAAAATGCAAATTCGGGGGCCCTCTCTCAAGAGGTCGTTAGAAAAGTGACACATCAAACAACTGGCTTCAAGCTGCAGACAAAATCTCACAGTACGGCTACATCAGTGTTTTCATATTTTAATTTGGGATATTATTACCGTGGCTTCTCACACACACAGTTTCGGTGAAGAGCTGCTTGGTTTTCAGCAGCTCTCTAAAGTCATTGTTTAGATTTAGCCTCAGTGCTCATGTCCATGTTTAATATGGCAGAAATCCTTGATCATCAGAAGAGTAACCACATCCTTAAAAGAGTGACTGATAGACTGGATCTGTCTCATGGCCTTCTCTCAAGAGGTGATGAATTGGCTTAATGGGGAGTCGACCAGAGAGAGGGTGGGTGAGCGGGGGCATTAAATGACATGCTTTTATAGCCTATCAGCATTGTTGTACCCCGGCTGTAATTTCAGCCCTTTTTTTCTGCACCATCAGGCGGGCTAGATGTTAGTTACGACATGATGCCATGTTTCACCGCCAGCGAAGAAAACGGAGGTGCTGGATGAAACTCCAACCATGAGAACCAACAAGAAAGTTAGACCTCGTTAGTACTTCATGTGATGACCTCTTTTGGTTAGTTGGTCAGTTAAGACTGAAATATCTCAACAGATCTGTGGTTCTTAAACTGTGGGGCATAGAGCCACTGCAGGAAAAAAAAATGTAGTGAAACACAATTAAAGTAAGGCCACTAAAAAAGAAGTTTGCAGTGCTGTCAAGCTGAACTTTATCTCACCAAATTTAACTTGGATCCATTTTTAGTTGCGACCCCCATCATTGATTAAAAATTGTGGGGTGTGGGGGCATTTTTCAGCTTCTGAATGGTGCATGCCACAAAAAAGTTTGGTAGTTTGATGCATTTGATAGTTTCCACCAACATGTTGGTTCTCTTAAACTTACAAAATGTAACATTTCCACGTTAAAATGTCCGCACATGATTATTGCTTTGTTACATATTTTGTTGAGCTGTGAACTGACATTACCCCAAATGTTTCCAACAATGTTCAAACTAAGAGAAATCCGTCATTTTTTAATTAAACATTATGGTGTGGTTAATTTGGTCAGTTATCACTAACACCAGTCATAGAATGAGGGAGGAAGTCTGCAAATGTGACTAAACGTGACGTGAATAAAACTTAAATGCATTTCCGTGTTTGTCATTTTTACACAATGGTGGATGTTTAACAATAAAATAAACAAATTCCATGAGCCCTCGCTTTGTCACAAAATCATGAAACTATGTTTTTTAATTTATTTCCTAGTGGGACATATAGCAGCAGAGACAAATGATATACTTTGGCTCTTGATTAAAAAGTAGTTTGTGTAAGTTTGTATTTAGTGCTACATAGCAGGTGCTGAACTGATGCTAAACTTGGAATGCTGAACATGAGCATGTTAGCATTGTTGCTATTAGCATCTTTGCATCTTCATGTTAGCACCATTAATCACTAGCCTAAAGTCTACACTCTAGTCTAGTGAGCCAAACAGGTGACAAAATCTTTTGAATTTATCCGCGTGATGCTAGAGATAATAAGATGATGTTTATTTGCACCAGAAGCTCTAAACAGTGAGATCCATCAGATTGATATTCTCCTTACGTGTTTACCAGCCTGGTTTTAAACCTGCTCATTATTGGTGATAAATTAACAGACTGATTATAATGATATGTTCTAATTTGTAAATGAGTAAGGTGCGCCTGTCAGTAAGACTCATTCACTTATAACGACTATCCACTGAATAAGTAATGACCGCTCTAATTTCAGTTGACTACCTCACCGTCTGCTTTGTATTATTTTGACATTTCCTTTGGTGCAGATTGATTCCTTCTTTCAAACTTATATTTGTTGTCCTAGTTCCTTCTGTATTTAGTGTCTGTTGAAGAGGTTCATAGAGCAGAAATGACTAGTTAACTAATCAATCAGTTGATTGACAGAAGAGCAACCGGCAACTTTTATAATAATTGATTAATTCTCATTTTTTAAAGCAAAAATGGTTCTTAAATGTGAGGATTTGATGTTTTGCTTTGTCGTATATGAGACTAAGCTGAATGTCTTTTAGATTTGGACTGTTGGTCAGATAAAACAAGCAATTTGAAAAAAACACCTTTTAAAAAATGGATATAAATAGACATTTATTGACAAAATTACTCAATCATAAATATAATCATTAGTTGCAAGTTGCAGGTGACAGTGGTCGACAAATACGCTGTTTTTATTTTCGTGCTACATTTGCGTTTACATTTTAATGCAAATTAAATATACAGTTCTAAATTCAGACAAATTTGATTGAAACAATTAAAACAAATTGTTCACCTCAGACTTATTTGAACACAATTTTACACTACTTTCTTCTGAACATGGAAAGTGTGGAAATCATGAACCTGAGGGAGCAGCAGGGTGGGATAACTGGCTTTCTATTAAAAGATACGGCCCTGTAACTTTAGAGAGACCCCATCGTAATACAAGACAAGGAGGTATGTGACCTTCAGCCATTAAGCCATCCTGTTAATTGTCTAATAATAAAATGTTTTTATTGTGCAAAAACCCTTTAGTATAATTGAATTCCACTCTACTTTTCACTCATTTTATTTTTATTTCTCTCTTTCTGCTGAGGCTGTGAAACCTCACCGTTCCCGCTTATAATGACAGAGTGGGATTGGTTTTCCAGGACTGCTGCTAGGCTCCGTCCCTCCATCCACCTCCCCACTCTCCTCCCTGCAAACGTAACGTTTAAAGCACTCTCATTACCGCACAGATTACAGAGGCCTATTGGTCCTCATTAGCGCCCACTGATCCTTGGCTGGGCCCATGTTCTAACATCTTTTAATTAGCATTCTGGAAATCTAATCAATGTAATAACTCAGAATAATCTCCCCTTTTGCACTTATTTTCGCCTACTCTTTTATTCTAGGGTGTTCTTGGCTCGAAGGCTCAAAGGCTGATGGAACATGGACTTTTGTCGGAGGCTGCCAGGTATGTGACACGAGTGGTGAGGAGACCTTGACATGCTCATTCTTGAAGGGCAAACTGCAGCACTGAGTGGATTTGACTGCCCTCTGTGAACTTTGTTACAAAATTATACCTAAAGACACAAAATACACGTCTGAGATGTGTGTTTTTTCAAAGTATGTTTGCATGTCGAAAGAAGTGGTGCTGTGAAAGCACATGAAAAGCTTTTACATACCTGTTAGTGACAGATGCAGACAGAGGGGCTTTGTGCTTTTCTCTAAATGCCCTGTAAAGCCTTTAGTCCCCAGCCAGGCCCTGTGGTGTGATATGAAGTGAAAGCCAAGGCGGGGTTTGGCACTGGACGGCCATTTTGTGTCTGGTCTGATGCATGGTTTCACTGGGTGTCACTTTGGCTACATATCAGAGTCAGTGGTGGCGGCGAGTGAAGCTGCAGGTCTCATTAAAGCGTGTTTACCGCAACAGTTGCAGGGTGAGAGGAAAATCCAGGAACGAAGATGAATTTGCAGCATGTTCGCAGAGGTTATGCCCTCAAATTTCTTTTTATAGATTTCTAAATCACGGCGTATCTTGAAAACACAGATGCCAGCATCCATTTGATCTGCCAGTTGTACAGGACAACTGCTATTAGGCCATTGTGACGAGCATCCATGCGAGAGGAGGCACTCTCTGCCAGCCCAGTGTTGGTACACCTTTGTGTACAGTAAAGTGCTGTTTCTATGCCAGGTATCCAGGGTAGACATTTTGGTTCAGCTTTGGCAGTACAGACAAAGACGCCAGGGCGTGATGGGACACAGACCTGCCATTTCCCAGCAGCACTGGCATGCCTTTCACCACAGAATGATGAATGGTCACACACGCATGCCACACATTTGCTCGTGCACACATATGACACACTCACTCATATACATGCACACGTGCAAAAACATACAGGCGATCCTCCTGGTCAGGTCAGGCAGACTTTGGCATGGCATCCCACACACACACACACACACATGCATGCACTAACACACAAAGACAGACAGGCGTCCTTACTGTAGCGCTGCATTATTCAGAGCCAGGTGTAGGAGGAAAGGGGAATAAGGTTGTGTTTATTAGCTGCTCCCTTGGTGTTCTCTAAATTGCCTTGTTTGCTCGGCACAAGCACACAAACAGATGCTGTCCTCTCTGCTCTGGGTAATTCTCAGGGTCTCTGGGTATTTAGTGAGAGGCCCGCCGTATCGCACACATAGCCTCATTTGTGCTACGCATACAAACACACACATCAGACCAGGCTACTTGAAAAACACATTTGCGTGCTAATTTTTGCGCTGACATTCAGAAGTAACGGTTTGATTCATGCGAAGAAGAAGACATTGTCTCTCCACGTAATTGGAGTACCCCATATAACAGACCTCACAGTCTCTAACCCTCTCAGCGACACAATTTCACTCTTATTAAGAAAATCTGCATTTAGGAGGGACCAATGCTATCAGTCGAAATTAATCTGCTTTGACTGATCCTTAATGTGACCACAGTCATCGAGTAATTATTGTCTGGATGGCTGTGCACCAGCCTCATAACCACTGTCCGCCTCCTCCTCCTCCCACCCCACAAGAAGGGCTAGTCTTGGTGTGTGAATCCCTCTGCAGCGGACTGGTTACAGTGGGTACGGCAGGCATGTCATTTAGCGCTTGATCAGTGAGTCGTGATTAGCCTGCCCTGTATTATTGTGATTAACGTCCACCCGGCGGACAACTGTCCTGTTGTCAACAGTGATACCATCTGAGATGTTGAGACTCTGGGATGAGGGCCAGTGGAAGGACCCAGTAGAATGGCGACGTAAAACTGCTCACTCTGATGATGGCTGCTCCTCTAAAAAAAAAACCACACACACACACACACTTCAACTTCCTTCCTGTCAGTCACAAAATCTAATGCATGTAACGAGTGCGGTGCTCTTTCCCCGCGCAGCTATGTTTTGTCTGTGTGTCTGCTCGGATTAGTTAACCCACTCCCTCTTCTGCAGCTTGGGTGTTGTGTAGCATTTCCATCAGGCCGCATGCCTTATGTCTCCAAATGCACCGAAATCCAGAACCTCATCTTTCTGCACTCTGTTCGCCTCCTTCATCTCACACCTCCTCGACCAACAAAGTCGATTTGACCGTGGCTGATTATAGTAACGAAGGCAGTCCAAGAGAATATGCACGTTCTCACTGTACGTCAAATTAGATCACAGCAAGGAGGGGGAGGGACGCCGTGCGCTGACCCCCGTCTCTTCTCCTCAGATGGTTGGTCGCTTACGCAGAAGGAGCTTTTGAAAACAGGCCTGTGGAGCAAAATGTGGTTGATGGCTCATTGCTGCAACACACAGGACAAAGAAAGATGTCCAATGGAAATTAGGGGCTCAGATTAATTAGAGAACTTGAGCCTTTTGAAGAGAAAAACAGCGAATCGTTTGAAAAGAAATAATTGGATTTACTGTGTTTGTGCTTTATGCAAAAATGTGGCACTTAAGAAGCAGAGATGAGACTATCTCTGTCTTTGTGCATCAGTATCACACTTTACAAACAAGTAGATTTAGAGATACAGACTTGTTTTTGTACATTTGTGATGCTGAATTGAGTTCACAAAGATTATGGTTATTTTTATTGTGCATGAGATGAGCCTGTGTATGTGTGTTTCATTCCTTTGTAATTACTCGGCTAAACTCAGACCCCCTTCTCATGGTTCTTGTGCATCCGCCGGTGGAAAAGAGTCAGTTTTG
>JAPXVT010000014.1:12825005-12836153 GCA_029823135.1 Acanthurus reversus | reverse complement strand
ACATGGTTAGCTGTCCCACTGAGCCCAAACTCATTTAAGTAAACATGATTATAAGCTGGCCAGAATCCATAAGATGGGATATGATGTATTTGAAATGTATTGTCATTGTTCAGATTCAGATGTTTGTTCAGATCAATGATATAAAAAAAAAAATTCAGTATTTGGTTCTATAACGGTGCTTAGAAATGACTTCAAGGACCCATTTGATGCTTGTCTTGCACTTGATGTGAAATCATAATAACAACCGCTACTTCTCTCATTTCACATTCTTATATTCCTGAATATAGCTACAATCATCATCTTTATAGCTCCCCTTAAATTAACTATGGAGCAGTGTAAAATGTTGCACAATATATCCCCCTCTGTTTTGGGCTAAATAAGACCGTGGTGAGAATTGACCAGAAAACAACATTTTCTAAAAGTTTTAAATGATGCACAACTTTTTTTCAACAGAATTTAGATTAAGCTTTATTTTTATATTGTGCTAACTGAAGCCAATAAGTGTCCACATGACGAAATACTACATTGTCTTTGTTATTTGGAAATGGGTTTGCGCTGCCGGGTATTTCAGGGTGACTGAGTGGCCCAAGAGATCCAAAATGTAAACTGACTCACAGGTTGAAGCCAAGGCCACTCTTCTGGAAAAATTGTGTCACTACCACAGCACAATTATTGTCCAAAAGTGGCACTGGTCCAGAAAACAGTGGGAAAAAATAGCACTGGTTTCACTTCACCACAATCTGTTTCAGTCTATAAATAACCACAACTGTACTGAGACACATGTAAACACTGACCTTTGTAGTCAAGGAGGAAATATTCAAATTCTGTACTTAAGTAAAAGCAGAATACCATAAAGCAAAAGTCTGTCCAAAAGAGCAGAAGTAGGCCTACTAACAGAATATGTCACTAAGCAGCTATACTGTAAATTTTAATAGTTACCGTGGATCAAACCATGTGAAAGTGAAAGGGTTCAGTCATAGAAAAGAGACCACAGATAATCGTCCCCTTCTAGTTCCCTTTAGTCATACAAAGCATTTAAGTGTCTTTTAGCTAACTGATTTGATTTTCCTCACCCACCTTTGACTTTTTGAACAAAATGGGCAATTTAGAAAGTAGAGAAATAGATTTTTTCTCAAGAGTTGGTAGAGACCAAAAACAGAGCTAAACAGATAGTGAATACTGGACTAAGAGTTGCTAAATATTTAGTAACATAATTCTGAACACAGTAAATGCTAATGTTGCTCTGTCTCTGCTAAAGGTGTAAACTGATTATGATTTGCTGACAAATAAGCATCGTCAGCTTCAACAGTTAAAAACAAACAAACAAAAAAACCCCATCAGTGTCACGTTTACAGACAGAGGTTTAAAGCTTTTAAAGTACCAGTACTATTAGTATTTTTAGTATTTTTTTTATATATATACGCATTAATGTGCAGACTGCATTTTACTTTGTTGCCAGATTGCTTTAACTTCCTCGTACACCTCTGTGTAGTGTGTAAAAAATAAATAAATAAATGAAATTTAAAAAAGCTTCATCTGTGTTTTTGAGCTGATTTGATCATTTTAGCCAATTCTTCATCTGTAAAGTTACAGCTGTGAGATAAATGCAGTGGAGTAAAACTACAAATACAATATTTTCCTCCAAAATGTAGCAGAGTTGAAAAATAAGCTGTCAGAAAATAAAAATACTTTTCTCTGAATTGCATATAAATACGATTCTTGAGTTAATGTAGATGCAGCTACATGAAAATCTGGTAATTTGTGAAAAATTATACAAATTACTCAGACAGGCACTCAAACTATTCATGTTGTGTGTATATTTCCTTTCAGTCTTGGAGCCTCCGGTGCTGCTTCATAATTTGACAGATTGTACCGTCAACGCCAGCAGCTCAGTGAGCCTCAGCTGTCCCTCTAAAGGCGTCCCACCTCCAACCATCACATGGTACAAGGATGAACGTGCCCTGACTCAGGGATCAGGTGAGTAAAATGCCACATAAATGCAAAGTGTAGCTGTATTCTGGTGTCTAAGAGTTTCCACCTCTATCTTCAGGTATTGTGATATCAGCAGAAGATGGGACCCTCCATATTGATCGAATCACGGGGGAGGATCAGGGTCTGTATACCTGCCAGGCCACCAATGAGAGGGGATCTGCAGAGAGCTCTGCTTATATATGGGTCAACGGTACGTATTTGTCAACCAGTAGTATTTTTCAAGCATCCGTGCCTTTGATTGGCTGTGTTTACTTCTTCTCAAAGATACGACTCTTTCATATATGGGTATGTCTGAATGTCCATTGTTCCCAGTTCTGTAAATAGGCGTCTGGTCTGGATGTATAGACATATAGTACAGTATTTCACATTGTTTTTATGGATGTAGTATTCATACAAAGAGGTGTGGTGTGTCACTTCTATTAATGGAGGATGATACATCTGTTTATCGTCTTCTGAGTAAACAGTGATCAAAGAGGTCTTAAGATAATCCCAATGTGGGACACACTTAGCCTTTTGTTCAGTTTTCCACATTCACACACCCACACACACTTGCTCATACACTCGCTCATACGTCCGGGGGTGGCAGAGGAGGCAGGCCCCATGTGGTTCGGCTACACCCCCCCAGTTTGAGCAACGTTCCCTGGCAGGGACGCACTTCCCAGTCTGGGTCCGGAGGGAGGAGTGGCGTGTTGGTGTTCTGATCAGTGAGGAAGGAAGCTGTCTCCCGTTTTTATTTCCTGTGGAAGGGCCCGGCCTGCGTCTCAGCTGGACACTGCCATGAACTTGGCATTTTTACTTCTTCACATTGATAAAGGGAAGCAGAGAAAATAAACTTGGGATTTAAAAAAGTGGATGGATGGAAGTGTTCATGACAGGAATACCAAAAATGAGGCCTGCACGCCAAAGCTGGTCCATCTTAATGTTAAACATGGCCTGCCAGATGTTTCTAGTGAGAAAAATTTTAAAAAATTACCGAAACAGTTTTTAATAGCTTTTTATGCTTTTTTGTAAGGTAAAAATGCTCTTCATATACGATGGATCTCTAACTGTAATTATTCAGGTCGGCAGCGTGACTCATCGCATAGGAAGTCAGTCAATTAAGGGAACTCCTACATTTTGCATCTTACAAATACAAAACAATGCAATAAAGTAGGTCTTTACTTCTGGCCTGTGGCCCACAGTTAAGTTTCCGTTTTGGTCCTGCAGTGAAAACACAGTGCCCCCATTTGTAAGGTTGGAGAAAATTAAAACATGGTGCCTCTGAGTAAAACTATACGCTTTTATCCTCATCAAGTATCTCTTGATTTACCTGCAATTTCTGTCTCTGATTATTTCAATGTTTAAATAAACTGGAAAAGAAGAATATATTTGAATGGCATAGTTGCCATAGTTGTATATTATTATAAACAGATTAAATGATTTCAGCTCACTCCAAGCTAGCATAAGAGTAATAAGTAAATGTTATGTAACGTGTGTGTGTGTGTGTGTGTGTGTGTGTGCAGGCGCCTCAGAGGGTTCCTCTCTGGAAATTCCCACCCTCACCTGTACATGTGTGGTGGCCACTCTCTTCTGGCTTCTGCTCACGCTTTTCATACGCAAACTAAAGCAGGTGAGAGGAAACCAGAAAATGTTGGTTTTTGGGGAATGGAATCAAATTTATGTTACATGCTTAAAGTTTTCTATTCTTCTCTGTCTATTCTGTCACTTAACTTTCACTGAATAATTCCACCTTCCTCGTTCTGTGAATGGTCAGACAGTCACGTCCGCTGACTTTTTGTTCAAATTTCCACTCAGCATGAATTTCTCAGCATTTCCTCCAGCCAGCTTCTCCTTTCTCCCCTGAGTCATCATTACCAAGTTATTGAAAAGTGGTGATTACTCATACGTTTGATGTGGTGTGAACATGCAGTTGTCATGGTTTTGCCTCACATATTTAAAGTATCTGTGGGCTTCACATGTTTTTGCCACGGCACAAAATATTAATTGCACACCTCACATCAGTTGTTCCGAGTGTTCTTTGAATATTTCCTCCAAATGTTCATTAAGTTTTTTAAATTTATTTTCCATATTCAACACATTCTGTGTCCCTCCATCTTGCATGTACATCACTACACTGCAACAACTTTTTTTTATGTTGAATAAATTACATTAGATTAGATAGATCAGATTACTGTAAGATCACAGTTACCGTTGTCTTTCGTCATATTATTAAATTAAGCTGTGACATGAATCAAATCTAATACAATTAGAAAATGTACTAAATATTTTTAACTGCAAAGATAAATGACAGATATAAGGAGTTGCAGTGCACTGAAGTTTAGTGTCATACAGGCCAATATTTAGTCACATTCTCCTCATTTTTCAAACAAATGGTGTCAAAATTCACATGTACCATTTGTTAATACATGTTTGATTATTGATTAGTGCCGACATCAGCTTTCAAACTTGATTTCTGATGAAATGACCCAGAACATTCTCCTCTCTTAAATAACAGTGGCACTCCGCATTTGACTCACTTGCATATTTGTTCTTCTTCCTCTTTTCTGGAATGCAGAATTTGTTTTAATGTTAACTTATTATGTTTATTTTACCAAATGAAGCCACGCAACTCAAACACCAAACCAGAATACCTGTCAATCATTCTGGACACGGGAGAGGGGGCGATAGAGGAGCAGTGTGAGCGACTGCAATATGACCCCAACCAATGGGAGTTCCCTCGGGAGCGGCTCAAATTAGGTACACTCCTTTACTTACCAATAAATAAAAGATAGAGACATGGATGTTTCTAGAATGTTTGATTCTAAACTGTGAAGGATTTGTGTGGCTGTAATGCGAACGATGGGAGAGAGGGAAGGTATTTAAGATCACATAACAGATACGAGGACTTTCTCATAGGTCTTATCAGACTATTATTGGGAGTGACTCTCATTCCATTAATCAGACTTTGCGTCTGTGTTGTCTGTGTGGAGCTAATCAACTCCAGCAGGGGTGTGTAAACTGTGTTGACTGGAGCTAATGAGCACTCACTATCATCAGGGTGGGATTCTGTCAGATGGACTGTTGATCTTCTCTTATCGGCATCCGGGATGGATGATGATAGTAATTAATAAAGTTGCTCAATTAGAAATTAGACACAAAAACACACCTCCCTTTCCTCCTGTCGGCCTCACTCACATTCTCTCTCTCTGTGTCAGGGAAACCTCTGGGCCGCGGAGCCTTTGGGAAGGTGATGCAGGCGTCTGCGTTCGGTATAGACAGCACCAACAGCTGCAGCACTGTGGCTGTTAAGATGCTCAAAGGTACAAAATAAACCTCGTTATTCTAAGAAAATAAAACTACAATACTGTGCTGAAGCACCAGTGCCACCTTTTTCTCCTTTCTGCCTTTTGTCCACCAGAGGGAGCTACAGCAAGCGAACACAAAGCTCTGATGACTGAACTCAAGATCCTCAACCACATTGGCCATCATTTGAATGTAGTGAATCTACTGGGAGCCTGCACCAAGCCAGGAGGTGTGTGTGTGTGTGTGTGTGTGTGTGTGTTTCCAAAACATACCTGTTGCTCAAGCCAATATACGAGTGTCTGTGCGCTCACACTCATTTATTCTAACTTTAAGGTGTGTTTTTCTGTGCGTGCAGGACCGCTGATGGTCATTGTCGAGTACTGCCACTTTGGAAATCTCTCTACCTTCCTGAAGAGCAAGAGAGATGTGTTTGTGCACAACACAGTGAGTCTGCCAACACGGTTCACAGATGGTGTTTCGATAACCATATTTTGTGTAATACAGAGTTCACATGTGCCTGTTTTCCCCACACTTAAGCTTCTCCCTGCAGTTTATAGAACAAACACAGTTACAAAATCTTTCACCCAAAAGCTCACTTCTGCAATCTCTTGAGGTTTGAAGGTGTTATCTGTTCTCATGTAGCGCATTTACTTCCGTAATTTCTTTACAAGTTTAGACAGAAGTAAAAACTGTGGCCTCGAAGGTCGTTGTCATGGATCAAAAGATGTTTTTTGGATCCAGCAGCAAATCTCAGAAGACACATAAGCCTTTTCTCAACAGTTTGAATGCATCCTAGCCTTTAACTGTTCTAATCTTCACTCTCTGTCATGCAATATTTGATAACAATGAACTGACGTGTCCCCCCACCCCCCCACCCCCACCATAAAAGGATGGAGGAAAGGACGAAGTGTCTGGCAGCCAGAGCAACATTAGAACAGAGTTTGCTGAGAAGCAGAAACTCCTTGGTAAGACAGGAGCTTTAACATATTGAATATGCATAAGTTTGTGAATAATAAAACTGTTTTATTTCATCCTGTGCTCCCTCTCTGTCCTCCTCTAGATCCCAAATATGCCTCTAACCCTCCTTTATTCCTGGAAGATCTCATCTCCTTCAGTTTCCAGGTGGCACGAGGGATGGAGTTTCTTGCTTCTCGCAAGGTCTGAAACTTGAAATGCATGCGTGTGCTTCTATGTGCAGGTGAATGTGTGTTTCATATTTGTCATTATTTGCGCTCTCAGTGTATTCACCGAGATCTGGCGGCCAGGAACATTTTGCTCTCTGACAATAAAGTGGTGAAGATCTGTGACTTCGGCCTGGCCAGAGACATCTACAAAGACCCCGACTACGTTCGCAAGGGAGATGTGAGTTCACACGAGCAATCTGGTTCCACAATCCAACATTTGAAAATATATTTGTTAATTCTAGAAAATGACAGATGACATCCCAGTTAAACTCACCACTTAAAAACTAAACTTGGGGGGATCTTGAAGCATTTAACCAGTGGCACTGATAGTAATTCTGTAAAATCACTGTCACTGTCAAATCAACAGGAAAAATGTCATTTTGACATGATATTCTAGTATTTAATTTTTAGTTTTTTTGTATTTTTGAATTTGCAAGATTAGTATTTTCTTAAATAATTCAGATTAATCATAAAAAACTATTAAACTACTACTAAAACTACTAATAAAAAAAATGCTGTTTTTACATTTACACACCTGTTGCACTGAATACATTTCCAAAATAAAAACTTTTTTCAGCCACTTTTTTAAAAGGCAGAATTATTTAATAAAAAGAAAATTACATAAATTGCATCATTTGTACTTTTGATGAGGTTGAAACAAACAAAAATGCATTATGTAACAATAAAATCAACAATCAAGTATTGAGATTACATAACTGATGCGTCAAACTACACAGTAATTCTAACTTCAAACTAACCCTGTAACTGCTGCTCCCAGCATAAACATGTTGCTCATGTTTTAGAACCATTAAGCAGCAAACATCTTGCAACATTTCCCTCCACTGTCCCACCAAAGGTTTAACATTTCCTCAAAAGTGGTCTTTTGTAACTCTGCGCCTATGATCTGATTGGCTGACAGGCCCGCCTGCCTCTCAAGTGGATGTCTCCAGAGTCCATCTTTGACAAGGTGTTCACCACTCAGAGTGACGTGTGGTCCTATGGCATTCTGCTGTGGGAGATTTTCTCATTGGGTAAGAGTCCTCTCATCATGCTTTTGCTGGAAACATAAACAGGAAGTGGACAAAACACAGAAACCCTTATGATACATAATCCTTTAAGACTTCAGTTCTTGAGAACATGTTTAAAAGATGCTGATTCACCGTCGCATACTGATGTAGTGACACGTGTGTTTGTCAAACAGGAGCTTCGCCGTACCCCGGTCTTCACATAGATGAAGAGTTCTGCCACAGGCTGAAGGGGGGAACGAGGATGCGAGCGCCTGAGTACAGCACATCTGAGATGTGGGTGGATATACATTCAACACTGCTTCTGGAATCAGCACTGGAAGTGCTGGACTTCCTGTAGAGCACGGGTCACATATTAATGTCATGTCTGCTGTTGTGACACTGTTTGCATCGTGACTAAAATAAAACATTATACCTGTGTGTCTGTGTGAGCAGTTACAGCACAATGCTGGCATGCTGGGAGGCGAATCCCTCCGACCGACCCAGCTTCACTAACCTGGTGGAGACCCTGGGAGACCTGCTGCAAGCCAGAGTTCAGCAGGTCAGGGTTTTTTTGTAGATCTCACTTCCGTAGGCTTATGATTTATTAATCATTTAATGTTCTCCACAGAAAGATAAGATACAGAAGAGCAAAAGACACAAATAGTCTTACAAATACACAAAACTGTTCCTTCTCTTGCACAGGATGGAAAGGATTATATTCCTTTTGGATCTTTCATGACTGGAGATCCAGGTCGCAGTGAGACCTTTCAAGAAAATCCGCTTGCAGTCACAAACCTGAGGTAAGAAAACAAAAGAGAGGAAATTGAAAAGTTTCGCAAATTCATTGGAATTCAATATTTAGGTCAAAGCAGGCTCACTTTGACTTTAAATGTTATGAGACATCAATTAATGTAAGGAAGTGCTTTAGTGGTTTAAGAAACACAAAACAGGGAGAAAAACGACAGGTGCAGATGTGAAAGTGATGAGAGAGAACTGTGTGAGGTTACTGAAATTTCGCTCAGGAAAAAACAGGAAACAGGTTGAGAAAGTGGAGAAATTTCTGCTCATGTTTTGAATCTAAATCTACTCCATTCAGTTACATGCGGGGCATGGCCATGCTGGAGGTTTTTGAGGAACTGCCCTGTGAGGAGCCAGACGGCCCTGACGTAAGAAAACACCTTTACTTCTGCTTCAGACACACAAACACCCATTACTTTGTCGAAACCGAGCAGAAATGAGACGATGAAGGATAAAGACAGAACCACGAACATTGTTTTTCCTGCAAACCCAGTAGCTTTCTGATAAGCTGCGTCCTCTCTGCTTCAGGACGAGCAGAGTGACAGCGGCATGGTCCTGCCATCTGAGGAGCTGAAGCATCTGATGTGGACGAACGGCACCAAGAACAGAAAACTCAGCAGGTGGTGACATCTTCTCTCTGACCACTAAACCCTTTGCTGTCTCGCAGCCCCGATATCTTATCGTGACGATGACACGCAGGGAAGTTTTCGTATGAATGCAAAGATTAAAATCAATGCCTGCTCGTGATGTGTCTCGAAACAAGAAAAACTGCAGACATCTTGATTGTACTTTTTTAAAACCACGCCTTTAAAATATTTGACATTTAGTAAAAACATGAGTGTTTCAAATGCACGACAGGGATTTAAAATAAATCAATCAAGAATCAATCACTGCATGAATGCTTAATGCGTAATGAATAAGATGACGATCCTTAATTTGAATGGGTTTTTCTGTTTAGGCTCTTTTCTTTCGCTAAGTGCCGTGACAACCAGACGCCTTGCCTGTGCAATGACATCACAGGCCTCCGTGACAGCGAGCCGTCCATCTCGCCGTGTGACTGGGAGTCTGACGAGGACGGCTCCCCTCCTCCCGACTACAACTCCGCTTTTCTCTACCCCTCGCTCTAGCATCTGCTCTTTTCTAACTCTCTGACAGCTTCACACAGGGTAGCTTCGTTTCCTGCTCGTCATTTTTAATCAGAATTTATTCTGATTTTTGAACTTTGCTGTTTGCGTCCTCTACCTCATTATAATATCCACACATCCTTCTGACCTCCTCTTCCTCTCACAGGCATTCTTCTTTTCCCCTGCTACCAAGTTTAGGAATAATTTCTCTAGATTAAACACAAAGCACCTCTTTGCTTTTCCTTTAAAACTACATGCTGTTGTACAACAAAACCTCCTCAGTATTACCACACGTAACCCCTCCCAAGAGCTGCTAAGTACTACCTTGTATTACTTATCACATGCTGTTATGCAGAATGTATGTGCTGACCCACTACTATTAGAGCTTATTGTATTGGTACCTCATGTGCTGAGCTTTGTGAAGAGAAACACTGCTGTATGAAATAACTGTTTCTCCTACAGTCAATATATGCTGGAAAAAAAAATTATCCACTGAATTATAGTTTGTGTTAGACAGAATGTATCTGTATGTATTTATTTGAAAGCTGTAATCATTTCATGAACAAGTCACGTGTTAATCATGTCTGTATCTGACCCTTCGTGAATATAAATATGCACTAAGTTGTGGCTTTATCAGGTACAGCAAGCTTAAAACTCACACTCACCACAAAAGAGGCCAGAAATAAAATTTACTTTCGTTGAGCTTATTAGCTGTTTTAGAGAGGTGCATCCAACGGGAGTGGACAAAATATTAGAAACATCCCTCAGTACAAGAGGTGACTGATAAGTTCATGGCCTGATGTAGAAGATGAGTCTTGCTGTATGCACATGCAACTCAACTCTTTGTGTGATGATGCAGAAAGTTTAAAGTTAAAAACTTTTCCAATTTTTCTTTTTCAAATAATTGAAAAAATGCGAGTCAGCTCTCGCTCCTTCCACCTTAGGTCATGAACTTGTCAATCACCCCTCATTTATATTCAAACTAAAGCCTGAGAATCATCATACATGTAAACTGTTTGCTTAAAATGTTTCAGCAAAAGTATTGCAAGCTTTAAGTTAACTGGATCAGTTGAAGTGCTTGTGCAACATTGGTTCCAGCTACATATACACCTATGAAACTGACAACTGAGTGCATATTTATTTCTTCATTATCCTTCAATATGAAATCAAGTCATCTAGAATTGACTTACCAGTATGCTGTTTTTTTCTATATTTTTATTTGCAAGAAAATATTAAATGCATTAAGACGTTAAGATAAAGTGCAGAGATTTTTACCTCCATCCATCCCCCTCAACATTAGACCTGAAATGATTATTTTTTTAATGGAAAACTTTAAGGGTTTTGTTTTGGGTTTTTTTGTAATTTCCTGACAAAACATGGACCAAAATATTTACCACATAAGATAGCATGACTTGCTACTGAAAAGTTATTAGTTGCAGCCCTACAAAATATAGCAAACGCATAAATCCACTGCTAATATGGCATGTAAGGCTATTTTGGAATGATTAAAATTCACCTGATATTAACATGGAATCTCTCGATTGTAATGATATTCAATCACATGCATTTACATGTTTGTTCTCCAGATTTTGTTTGCATGTTACCACATTTTGAAGTGGTCACAGTGTCACAGCTCACGAGAATGAACATCTACTCCATCTCAGTTACAAGTGAAGACTGCATCTCAAAATGTGTAATTGCTACAAAGACATAAGACATTTGTGCCTTGGTGAAGTGCCATGAATTGCTTGTGTTTTCATT
>JAPXVT010000014.1:12570366-12581305 GCA_029823135.1 Acanthurus reversus | reverse complement strand
GAGAAAAAAGGGACGATAACACACAGGTACACACACACTCACGCACGCAAAAACTATAAAGTACATGGAAATGCTCAGGTTCCACTGAGCAGTTACCACTTTGATTTAAAACTTCAACATCTTTTCTTTTTCCACCACAGATGGAGAAACAGAGAGCGGGCTGGTTCGCCTTGTCTGCTCATGTGAGATGACAGGAAGAGGCCTCAACATGAGGATATTTAAAATCTTGTTTAGTATTTGATCTTGATATTTTTTAAATGACTGAATTAAAATGTTGAATTTTTTAAAGGAACTTTGTTTTTTGTCCTCACTGTTTATTTACGGGTTATTTTGTCACTGCCTATTTAAAAATCTAGAAATCTACAGACACTAAAGGCATTTCCTGATTTAAGTTGGTGAAACTGTGGATTGGGATGTGCAAATATCTACACTGAATAACACTGACTAAGTGTTACCTAATGCTAGCATTAGTTTATTACACCATTTTTCAAATTAATATTTCCTCCTTAATCTGTCAGTTTTAAGTCTTTGATTGTTAGCCTCAAGTATATACCCACTGTACATCCATGTTGTGCTTTTATGTAACGTGTGATATCTGGAGCAGATACAGGTGAATGTCCACAGTGCCGCTTTTTATTCAACATAATTTAGAGTCTTGTTTGTAGTTTGCTCTCCAAATACACACTGCTGTGTGTGTGTGTGTGTGTGACGGTCATGATGGTCCAAACAAAGCATGGTCAGACAGTCTCTTTGTTTCTGTGCTTTGGGTTTCGTCAGTTATGGTCTATTTTCCCACATCTTTGAGGCCTGTTTGATATCATTTAGTTTCAATGTGTTTGTGTTTAATTTGTTTGTCAAAGAGAGACGGGAATTGTGAAACTGAGCTGCGATGGGAAAGAAGCATAAGTGAGAGAGGGGGAGGAGTGAAAAGAGTGATCCTCTCTGTGGTTTCAACCAAAGTATGGCCTCGTGTGGCTATTTATGGATACTATACATGCACACAAACATTTGCTTTTCTTTTCTCTTCCTCTCATATCTGAAGTATTTGTTTATCTTGGACTCTGTGGTCTTTTTTTTTTTTTTTTTGGGCCCGACAATCATTTCTCTTTTCTGACACTTGTTTTTCTTAAAAATTCATACAAACAACTTAACTGTGATTTACTGACTCATGCACATGACATGATAATAACAACTCTAAACATCAGTCAAATGTTTTTCATCTCCTCCATCCTGAAGCCTGGAACTAATGCGTCACAGGTAATACAAAGGAATGCATGTACACACACATTTTCACTTTCTCTCCAAGTGCATTTTTTTCTACTTTCATCATCTAGTTTGGACTCTGCTGTAACCTGTTAGCATCATTACAGACATGCAGGAGTGAGGAGCAGCTGTAACCATAATGACTAATTTCCACATATGCCACTGTCTATCACTTCCTGTTTATGCTGTCGGTCTGTTGGTCACAACTTGAATCTGATGCATTCGTCTTTTCATTCATGCCTTATGCAGTGTGTGTTTGTGTGTGCAGGAGAAAACAGTGCACTGCAATGCAAGGTCAGCAGATGGCAATCTGGAGTCATTCATTAGAGAAAAACAACACAAATGAAAAAAAAAAACAGCTTGACTCCATTTGAAAATTACTTGTAAAGATTTTAAACATGTTGAGTCATAATGTGTCTGTCTTTTTCTAATGCAGTTCATAAATCCTGAACTTCTGACACCATCTTTTTTAAACAAATTTTTTTAAATTCACAATATTCTTACAGAAGTCGTGTTGAATTGTGAGCAGCTCATGCTGATGGAGAAAATAAAGAAAACAGGCACATTCGCAGATGACTGAAGTACAGGTGTTCACAAAAGCTCTCTTAGAGTTTCATAGCAAACCATCATGTTGAGACAGAGCAAGCATGAACTCCACCCGTCCAAGCAGATACATTAAGTTACAACTGTGTTTAGATGGGTTCAGGGAATTAAACCGTCAGCAGTAAGTTAGTGTTATGGTGCTGTAGAAATACTGTGAGCATATGCAGCAGTGTCAGGGTTTAAGAGACAAGAACAGGAAACTGGATGAGTAGTTGGAGAGTGAAACCTGAGGCTGTTGTTCAGGCAAAACATCACAATGGATAACAGGGTACATATGGCACTGAGAGAGCCGCACACATGAGACTTACAGTGGGAAAAGCACAGGTGTAATTAATTAATCACTTGAGCAGCTTACTGGGACATATAGTGGAACTGAGCTAATTAATTAGTGTGACAAGTAACACCTGTGCTTTTCCTGTAGAGGGACAGTTAAAAGGTCTCTTTTTTTGGGGGGGGGGCATGAAAAAGAATTTGATTGTTGATCTGGTTTGTGTTACATCTGCGTTATATTTGTGTATTTTTGATACAATTTCAATAATACACACATTTTAAAATAATGTCTTTTTGCATGATTTCTTCATGTTGAACATAGGCCACACATATATTAATATCATGTAAAATATCAGGGTTGTGAAGGTCAATTTGGAAATGTAATAGGTTACAGATTACTAGTTACCCAATTTTAAATGTAATTAGTAATGTACTATTTCAATTCCTTTATAAAAGTAATGTAACTTATTACATTTGATTACTTTTTGATGACTTCTCTAAATTTCTAACAAATGTATCCTACTGTTAACCATTCTCAAATGTTTGAACCAGGCAGTGGCAGACGTGAAGTGCCGCAAATTCAAACAAGAGAACCAATCGAAAGGATCAGAACAGCGTCAAACTTTGTGAAATGGCCTTGATTGGAAAAGGCCAAAGAAGGTATTGCGCACATTAAAAACATGCAAAGCAAAAAAAAGGAAATTATTCAGCATATAACCTAAGCTTTTTACAGAAAATATATTCATATGTAACCTCCTTTGTAGTCATTAACATTTTCAAAAGTAACTAATTTAATTACACATTCTTTCTCCGTAACTGTGACTGATTACAGTTACAGTTAGGCTATTTTGTAATTAAATTACATAGTTTTGTTACATATAACTACTTACTCCTCAGCACTGTAAATAATACACTGTCTCATGGTCATATCACTTCTTTCATTCTCGCTTTGTCATTGCAGGTGGTAGTTAACTAATTACACTTGTAAAGAAATTGAGTGTAATGTCCTTTTTGTAAGCTTTTGTACAGTTATAGTTACACACCCTCTTTCCACCTCCCTACACTTGTATTTTTAGTGTAATATTTTGCCCAAACAGAAACAAAGCGCACAATAAACATAGTTAAAAGTATTTTTAACAGGATGCTTTTAAAAAAAAATTCTATAAATGTCACCATAATAACTCTTTTGGCCACAATAATTATTTAGTGAAAATGTGATATAATGACAGCTCCAGCTGAAGATGTTGAGAGCAGGATACTTTGAATTTTACAGTGACTCTCATGTATGAAGTTTAAACCTTTTTGTTGACCCCACTCAATGTTACATCTTCTGCTTTTCTGCTTTTATTGGATCTTTTTATTGTAACTATATATGTAGAAAAGGTACAATATGTGTCAAATCATCCTTTTATAGCTGAATTGAAGCAGGGATGTTGTGGTTACCTGTAATGCATCTTAACCATAAGGCACCGCTGTGACAGCACTCCTTTGACTCCTTCCATCCACTGGCTGCTGCTCGTCTGTGCAGCTCCTTGTGGCCTAAATCAAAAAGCCATAAATAAGTGGTTGTAAGTGGATTCGTTTTCACTTCAGGTGGTGTTTGCTGAGGGTTTTAAGGTTTCAAAAGGTGATGCAGGAGTAGGAAGGAGAGCACTTGTGTTGTAGCCAGTCAGGAGTGCTGTGTAGGCGAAGACAATGGCCAGCAGGGAAATCAAAAGGAGTAAATATTGCAGATAATAACAGGATGGAGGCATAAAGGGGCCAGGGACAGCAGCCGTAAACGTGGGGTTAGAGGTCACCGTGGAGACGCGGGGGGGCGGGTGGGGCTCTTTGTGCCCGGCCTGGCTGAGTGAAGGACAGGGTGAATGGGGATTAACCCCACACCGGTGCCTCTCAATGCCCTCCCCTCCACCACAGGGTCTGGGTAAGGTTCCCATGTGACTCCCCCCTCCCCAACACCACCCACCTTTATGTGGGCCCCTCAGCAGCTTCTACACACCTCCTTTACCCCTCATACACACATATATTTACGCATGCATCATGCAACTCATAGTGATGGGAAGAAAAACTCAATTGATATTAATTAGGAGTTTTTCAGATTTTGAATTAATATGTGCATCCAATGAGACGAAGCGTGCTAAATTCACACACACACACACATACACACACCAACAATGATGTGGGGGTGCAGTGGGGGCACTGAGGTGGTGGTGGGGGGTGTAGTTTTCTTTACTCATTTAAATCTGCCCCCACTTCACCCCAGTGAAGAAGGCTGAAGTCACTCAGAAAAACACACACACTAAAGTTTGAGCACACACTCGCACACTGTTGCCTTTGATAGTGTCCAAAGTGACGCAGGCTTTGTCAGATAGTCGTCTAGACTCCGCAGAGACCTGAGCAGGAACATGTTTGTTTCTGCAGACAGAACAACATTCATAATTCTTACTTCATTTTCTTGTTTTTAGAGTTGGAGCTACCATTTCCCTTGAGCTATTATGGAATAGATTTATCATTAAATGATTGGACATATCTTATTTTTATACTTAGACTTTTGAAATTCTTATTTTTGTTGAGTTTTTTGTTTTTTTGGATTCAACCATTGAAATATCAAATACCAATAACGTTAGCTCTATGAGATTTATTTTTAAATTTATAAGTTGTGAAAACTCCTGTAAACTTTATTTTTTTAATGTCACTCTGCCATAGATGTTGCAGTTTGGTTAACAGGCCACTAGAGGGCAATATTAAAGTGCTCCAATGGCTTAATATTGGCCCTTGAGGAGTTTAGAACTATTTTTCCATCTTGGATCATAATGTTTTATTGAAGGTGGTATTACAAAATAGTAAAAATGTCAAATTTGCACATAACACAACACTAAATATATTTTGTTTCTTACGAAAATAAATGAATGGCATCAGAGCATTAACCAGTTGTGATGTAAATCATTTCTCCAACTTTTAAAACAGGCATGCAAACAAAAAGAATTATTGTAATAGAATATATATAACTGAATTATCACAGCTATTATTACAACTTAGTTGATTAATTACCTCTCGAGCCAGAGGGATTATATAAACAGAGCAGATCTTATTTTTTAATTTGTTTTCACGCAGGTGTGGTTTGTTTTGAAGAAGTAACTAATTTTTACTGCTTTCATGCCAAAGATGCCTTTAAAATGTCTAAAGGTTAAGAGCCAGCATGATGTGACATGTGCGTGACGAGGAGTCCATGCTTGCATGTGTGCGTATGCGTGTGTGCGTGTGCATGTGGGTGCCCATGTGCGTAGGAGTGCACTCCACAGCTGTGCAAAGCTCTGATCTGAAGCAGACTATTGCTTGCTGTGAAAATATTATTGCAAGTGTTTATTATTGCTGCAGTGTGAAACAGTGGGAGTGTTGTGTGTGCTGCACGGGCTGGTGGAGTATGCCGTGTTGGTGTATGTGTGTGTGTGTAGGGACAGAGGAGGTACTGGTGGTGGTGTAAGGGGGTTGGGGGGGTCAACTCCCTTCTCCTCCTCTCTGTTTCCCACCGGCCAGCCCCCAGCCCGTGGCCCACTGCACCCTGGGTAATGGGGAGGCCTATTGGAGTTGATTAGTTCCGGCTGGATCCCAGATAGAGTTCTGACAGGCAGGAGAAACGAGCTCTCAGCGTGACCCCCCACTTCCCCCCACACACCCCTGTCTTAGGCACAATGGGCAAGGCAGGGGAAGGGCTTTTTAAACAACTGCAGCTTCACTCTACTGCGCTGCCCCCGGCCCAAAATTGGGCCATTATTACTACAAAAACCACATTACACTGCTGCACAGATTCGACCCCTACTACCATCAATCCACATGAAGCTTTTAAGGGTGAGCATGTGTGCAACTTTTTCCAGGTCTTGTCTCCATCAGCATAACAGTGTCACAAATCCTTTGCATGCTTTACGAACACTATATAAAGATGGACGTTATGGATGCAGCATGCTCAGTATGTTGCCTAATGAAATGGCTGCACACATCAGGATCAGCCACAGCGCTTTGTGTCACCCTGACAAACCATCACATCCACCACGATGGACACCTGTGGCATAAACTGACGTCCATGAGACACATTCCTCAGCAGAGCAGCATCTTTCACACACTCACCCTCAGCGGCTTCATCCTCTCTATCCTCTTTATTTCCCCCTCTACCTCCCCCTCAACCCCCCTCAGATCCTCTCTTTCTTCCTCTCTCCTTTTCTCTCTCTCCCTCTCTTTCTCCACACATAATTGATTAAGGGCCGTTTTCATAAATCAATTTGGGACGCACATCAGTCAGCCTTGAATGGGGGAACCCCCCTCTGAGCAGCGGTATTAATCTACCTCAGCATGCCCTGCCACTCTCACTTTAACACACATACACACACACGCACACACACACACACACACACAGAGGCCTGTATAGTTTGTTTTCTTTACTTTAGGTTTTGGCCGTTGCAGGTTGCCAAACATGAAATATGCAAATGTTTTTCAGCAGTTTTGCAAACACTACGACCTGGAACAGGCAACATGACAGACACATACACACAATTTCCACTGAGTCTGAACAAGCCTGCTGTTATGAAGAAAATGGAAGAGAAATGTGGGTGTTTTTTGAGGGGGGTTGATGGATTTGAAAGGAGGACAAAAGCAGAGGCAAGAAAAATAAGTTTGTTTTTTTTAAAAATGGAAATGAAAGAAGTCCAATTCTTTCCATATGTCTTTGCTGTACATCCCTAAACAAACAAATATGTTGTTTTTTACACTCAGCAGTCTGACTCCAAGATAAATGCGTCTTCCTGCTGTTTATGATTTACTCTAACTTAATTGTCATCATTATTAAGTGACTTCATCTCTCTTTCTCTCTCTCCGCGTCTCTCTCTCTCTAAGTCAAAGCTGTTGTTTTGGATGTTTTGATATTAATGTAACCATGACACCACCCTCTCTCTTTAGAAACACCGTGCCAAGTTGCAATGGATTCTGGGAACATGAGCCTGCAACAGCTGCAAGTGATATGCCTGACTTTCCCTCTCCCCATCAGTCTGGATTTTCTTACACTTTGCCCTTTTTCTTTCTAACTTTTTCCTTCACCTTGATCTTTTGTTCTTTCTTTTATTACCTCCTTTGTACCCCCGTTGCTCCGGCTCTATTTGTTTCTCGTTCTTTTACCTTCCCCTCCATCTTTTCCCCCTTTCCCCGTCGCCCCTCTCCGTGCTCCAGGGTGTTGGCTTTAGTGGTAGTGAAAGCTGCTTTGCCTTAAAAAACAGTTTGTCTTAATGAGAAGGGGGGGCCCATGCAGGAGAGAGGGGGTGGAGGGTCACAGCTGAAGCCAATTGGGTCCCTTTCCTGTCTGAGGTGCTGCGGGCCGAGGTCAAGCTCAGGGTCACGCTGCCCCGTCACTCCGGCTGGGTCCTGGTGCCGGTTCTGAATTGCCGCCAGCGTGTGTGTACAAGACAGCGTGTGTGTTTTTGTGCGAGTTAAGAGAAGAGGGGCAGGAGGCACATCTGTTTCTGATCCCCCAGAAAGCCTTGCTCTCCGGACCTGGAGGTGCTGGCGTGCCTGTGGAGGACTGCGAGGGAGAGGGAGGGGAAGAGAGGGCGAGTGAACGGTCACACGCACACAGTACGTGTCGGGTACGATGTGGCCTGTTTTTACAGCCGCTTCCTTCCACTTCTGCCTCTTTTAGATTGACATTTTCAGAATGTGAGTACGTTCTTACAGAAGTCGTAAGTATCTAGTCTTGCTCAGAGTCGAATATATACCATTTCATGTTCGTCTTTTCAAAACTCTTGAAGAACTGGTTCAACATTGGGAAATACAGTTATTCGCTTTCTTGCTGAGAGTTAGACAGTCTAGCTTTGCATAAAGAGTGGAAACAGAGGGAAACAGCTAGCCCAGCACTGTATAAAGTTAAAATTATCAAGCTACCAGGACCTCTTTTAACCTAATTAACATGCAAACATGTTATGTCTCATTTGTTTTATCTGTAAAAATGTATAATTATAGGTTTTACATGTTTTTACGGGAGTGATGTGCCAGACTAGGCCTACTCCTTAGCCAGGAGCATTACCCTCCTGAACCTTCTGCTTGTCATCTAGCAAAAAATTTTTATTTTTTTGTGAAGATTTAACAAACTACATCTAGCGTGTTAATAAATGAGATTAAAAGGTGTTGGCAGGTGGATTTTGTCACCTGCAAAAAGAGCTAGGCTCGCTGGTTCCCTCTGCTTCCAGTCTCTGTGCTACACTAAGCTAACCAGCTGCTGGCTCCAGCAACATATTAACTGTATATGTGAGAAAGTGGGATCAATCTATGCATCTGAAAGTGTGTATTTCCAAAAATGCATTGAAAGTCTCTGACAGGTTAATCCCTCTGATTTCTCTAAATGAATTTTAAGATGGTTTAAATAAACTTAGAGCTCCTTGTCCGACAGTGTCTGTTCATTCTGTATCATCCAGCTACTTTGAAAGCTGAAAATCTGAGGGAAATATTTAAACCAAACGTTTTTAATGGCTGCTCCATTTCAACAAATAGAAATCTAAATAATGCTGTGCACATTTCTCTAACATTTAACCCGACATATTTGGTGTCTTTTGAAAGTTGTGGGATTGAACAATGTCTGGCTTCATAGGATGAGTTTCTATTAAGTGACACTTTGACAGAATTGCTGCAATTTATTACATTTATTCGCTAATGGGTCAATATTTGCTTTCTTCTTCCTTCTTCTTCTTTTTTTTGCTCTCTTTTAATTTCTTCTGACGAAACTTAAAGACATCTAAGTTTTCATTTTTCCTCTGTTAAGTTTGTCTGCATTTTTTTTCCCTTCTCAACAGACTTCCTCCTCTAACGGCAGCATCATCTTACCGTGATGCCATTCTTTTCAGTGACTTTTCTTTGTCTCCAAACCTTAGATTCACTTTCTTTTTGTTTTGTTTGTTTGCCATGGCCTTGTAAAACAATCTCACAACCAACTACACTTCAGGCTCCATTCTTTCTTTCCTGTCCTTACACTTCCCAACCTCTACTACATCCCCCCACTTTGCCTCTTCATCCTCCTCATCTTCTTTCTTTCCTCTGACTGCGTGGAGAAGGTAAGTTTGAGATGAAACACCACATCAGTCTTTGAACAGAGCCTGTAAAAAAGGCGCATATTAACGAGCATGACTAACAAGTTGCAGGGACCGGAGAGCTGAATCACACCGTGCACTACACACACACACTCCTACATCATGTCTCCTGCATGATGCAGTTTTCTTTGTGTCCCTCCGTGTTGGTTTTTTGGTCTTCAGTTGCAGCTTTTCTCCATTTTCCACACACATTTCACGCATCATATAAACCAGAGCTGTTTTCAAATCTTTTTTTCAAAGCTGTGTCAAAGGATAATTCCGGTTAGCTTCACTTTGGGTCTTATTTTAGTAGTTTTGGCCACAGTTTCTGCTGGTTGTGATAAGATTGCAGGTTACTCAGCAAAGTAATTGCTGTGATCTGGGAACAGTGAGTCAGTGAAAAAGTCTGCAGAGAACACAAGAAGTCAGATGATGAGACAGGTTGTTAAGTCAAAAGTTTTTCTATTAGGCTTTATAATCCCCTGTATTTGGAGGTAACACTAAAAATTAGCTTCTGTAAAATATCAGTGATTATTTTAATTTAACAGTGAAACTACAACAAGTGCATTAGGTAAAGCTGAATTAGGGACACTGTAATAACCTCGTGGGTCACAATTTTACGCTTTGACCGCTTCTACTTCTTGCTCTGTCTTAGCATTTATTTTGGTAATATTGCCATGTCATAAAAGCAGTTAACTGAGGAGTACAGGGTTATCTAACCTACGAAAACAAGCCCAAGTTTTAATGAGCCAAAACTATCCATTAAATTGGTTTAACACAGCAGATCTTTTGAATGCTGTGCTGTAATTAAGAAATAATAAAGGTTTGTGGCTGCACACGTCTCAAGTTTTAAAGTGAGATAAATGAAACTAAACTATTATAGAGTCTAGGCCAACTACTTTTAAAAGAAGAAATAACAATAATGGAGAAAAACGCCACTCACTCTGTGTGGAAACTTAGCTTAGGTGTTGGAGCTATGGAACATCAAACTAAAACAAAAAAAAGCATCTGCTCACTCAATGCGTGCAAAAAAATCTTTGAAATTTTTTACTCAGACTGAGCGTGCGGATCCCTTTTTTTTTCCTGTTTTAATAGAAGAAATAACACACTCCTCTGCCTAAAATGAAAATATAAGTTCATAAGAAATAAAACACACCTTTAATCATCTCCACTTTACTTGTGCTACTGTTTTACTTAGTTTTGCACGTACTGTAAAAAAATAAATAAATGTCACGTGGCCACAGTGGCTGCTATTTAGCTAATATCAGCCTATGCTAATCTGGCTTTACCACTCAGTTTTGTGACTTCAATAAATATAGCCTAGCTGACATTTTGGGAAACAAACTGATTTGCTTTGATGCTGAGAGTTCAATGAGAAGATTGAAAACAACGCTATCATGTCAGTACAATAACAATGAAGTCACAGCTAGCAACCAGTCTCTAGCTTAGCATTAAGACTGGAAACATGAGGAAATGACCAGCCTGGCTCTGTACTATCACCACCTCTATGGCGCATTAATTAATTAATTATATTTAGTTCATTGGATCAACAAAAATTCAAAGTGAGATGCTGGTGGTCAGGTTTTGCTATATTTGGACAGAGCCTTGCTAGCTTACATCTCCTAGTACAGGTGCTCATGCTAGGCTAAGCTAATTGGATACTGGCTTTAGCATTACATTTAATCAACAGATAATGCAAG
>JAPXVT010000014.1:12504607-12516897 GCA_029823135.1 Acanthurus reversus | reverse complement strand
AAATGGATGAGAAGATAAATGAACGTGGACAGAAAGATAGATGCGTCATCTTTACATAGTGGGAACATTACTAATGCTGGCCACACACTAGTGCATTTTAGGCCCAATTTAATGCCTGACCAACCCCCCCAATTACTCTGTGTGTGTGTGTGTGGGTAGGTGTGTGTGTGTGTGTGTGTGTGTGTGGCCCAATTCAAGGCTTGTCGCAACTGACTATTTGTCCAAATAATCCTCAAGTGTGTGGTGTTAATGCAGTTATTTTACTGCTCCCAATCACGTTGGAACCTCCCCAATCTTGAATCATAAATATCAAACATGTTTGATATTTACGACTCCTGATCTGGCTGTCTCCGACGGAATACCCGCTGCAGCCAATGAGAGCGAGCAGACCGGGACATGTCCCCGAATTACGGCAACAATGCGAGTGCCGTCTCGTGTAAGACAAACCCCAACATGGCTGACAAGGGAAAGGCGAGGGGAGAAACTGGCAGTGTTGGACATAACAGGTGAGTGAATGGGCTAATCCTAACAAAGCAGCAACAGCTTCTAGCATAAACTGTTAACATTATTATTATTATTGTTACTGTGAGATCACGTCTGTGGAATATGTGAAATCGTTGCTACAAACGGCACGTGTGTGGTCTCATTGTCTGGCTCAATAGTCTAGTGTGTGTGTGTGTGTTGAGGATCATAAAGTTAAAAATTGGTTGAAACTGTCCTTTTAAAAATTAGTCATGATTTGAAAATCCTCCAGTGTGTGGCCAGTCTTAGAGTGGTGTGAATTACAGTACATATATGGAGCATACCCACTTATTTTTCAGTTTGCATTAAGTTTCTTAAGTATATTCACTTCTAAATCCCCTCTGATCCTATCTGTTGGAAATCAGCTATTCCAAGAAACTGTTTACAAAGGAAACTACTACCACATACATAACTTGCAGGGTTTTTTTCCATGTGTGGATGGACAAAGCAGTAAAGCAATAGTTCACTCAAAATGCCTAATTATGTAAATGTGTCACCCTTCAGTCTGACTGTAAGCCAGTACTGAAACAAAATCTGCACCTCTGTTGTGGCTAATGTGAATTCCATAATGACCATCCTTACTCCCTGAAGTCAAGCAGCAGATGTTAAAGTGACAATTTACAAACAGGCTACTACTGTCCCATTTTTAAGAGTAGTCACTGTTTATAACAACATCACTGTTTAAAAAAGGCGCTTATCCTTTGCTGGACGGGCCACGCTTAAAAAAACTGGGGGCATAAAATAAGAGTATACCCACTTCTCCAGGCACTACTACACCACTGCCAATCTCTATGTGGAGTCTAGGAATGACCACTGCTACCCCTGTTGCTTCAGTCTGAGGATCCTTCGACCCGTCTGTAAAGATATGTATGTAGTTACTGTATTTGGTTTCTCTTTGGTTTTCTCCTTTTTCTGAGCTTAATATTCAGATGTTCCACGTCTATGCTTGCACACCGCTGTGTCCACTCTGGTCTTACTGGCCAGAACACAGCTGGACAAAAGTCAGTCAAGTGACCCTTCGTTTGCTTTGCTATATCATCACATCTCCATCCAATTGCTGTGTATTTCCTCCTACAGATGTGCCAACTATCTATACACCCACTCTTATTGGAATTTAGACATTGTTTCTCCCACTGTTGGACTCTGCAACAGAGCTACAAAAGCCACAAATGTTTGTGACAAGTGCCATCAAGTGCCATCTGGTGGAACAAGAAACACAATTTTTTTAGCTGCAACAAATACAAATGTCTCCTTATAAACTTTATTAATCAATTTTGTATTTACAAATACATACATAATCTAACAATTTTGATATGAAACATTGGTATTTACAAAATAGCTCTTGAAAAAAAAGATTCTGTACAGTACAACCTGATATAAGTTACTAAATTACATTGGTAGTTAACTGTGCAGAAGGTTTCTTTACGACCCAGAATACACTGAATTCAAGTTCTAAACCTAAACTTATTTTACGACCCCACGGTCGGTTGAATAAACATTTGAAACAAGGAGCTTTAAAAAGGACCACTTTTCCTTTCACCTCAAAAGCAAAAGATTTTCTAATAATTACAACAAATAATATTGACAGAAAAAATTTGAGACTGAAACTGTGTGAACATGTAAACAATGAAAAATCACCAGACAGACTTGGTGTCAATTCAACCTAGAAACCGTTCGTCTTTACCACGACTCCTGAACTCTTACAATTAAAAGAACAACAAATCTCAAATTAAAAGCAAAACTCTGTCTTTTTAAGACCGGTTTATGAAATTGCAGCTCTCCTCACACAGCTGAGCTGCCGTCATGGCCCAGAATGTGGCTGATGTTGTGGGCAGGGCGATTGGGTTGCTTGCCAGAGTCAGCAGACGAGGTGTTGGAGAGGGACAGCAGGGGAGACATTGGCATGGCCGAACCATCAGTGGGCATGCCTGTGGCGATCTCGGGGAACAGCGAGGTGAGGCTGAAGTTAGATATGTGAGGGGTGATTCCTGACGAGTTGGCTATGGGCATAGGGGGCATATCTGGTAGCAAGGGGAAGCTGGCCTGGCCAAAGCCCACGGGACGAGGTGGGGAGAGGATAGAGCCAAAGCGGTTATTGAGTGGGGGAGCGCTGCCCTTGTCAGCACTCGGGCTGGTAAACATTTGGTTAGGGAAGTATTGGAGGGTGACGTCACTTGGAAGGCTGGGGTGAGCAGCGGGAGAATATGAAGGGTAGAAGGAGGGTAAAGTGTTCTGGGCCTCCACAGGGAGAAGGGATGGTGTGCGGGAGGCGCTGGGCTGACTGACTGGTGGGATGAAAGTAGAGTTAGCATTGATTGGAGGTGGAGGATTCATCCCTCCTTCTGGAATAAAGGGGAAACCAAAGTTTTGTGTAAGGTGTTGGTCAGGAACCAAGTTGTTGTCACTAGGAACCTGAGCACTTTCTGTCATAAAGCGGACAATAGTGCTGCGTCGTGCCTCTCCTCCAGACTGAGGTCTGCTCAGCAGGACCCCTCCTCCTGAGGGCAGAGGCAGGTGGCCTTCAGGTTCAAAGGGGTTGCTGTGTCTCAGAGCACCTGATCGAGTCCGGTCGCCAGGTCTCAGCTTGGTGGACTGGTTATCTCGGGCGATGTGGCGAGAGTGCTGGCTCACAGCAGTGGGTGGTCTGGAGGGGGCAGAGGAGCGACCTGGCTCAGAGGTGCTGTGTGGGGTTGGAGGGTGGGGAAGACCTGCGCGCACACCTGGGCCTCCATGCATATTACTGCTGACCTGAGAAATATGGCCCTTGTTGCCCTCTCCAAGTCGCATAGGTGGGGCTTTCTGTGTCTGGAGCACACTGGGGCTGGAGGCCTTGGCCTGTATGTCTCCTGAAGAGCTTCCTGGCACACAGCTGTACTCCATGCTGACTGGGGGACAGCACTGCACTCGCTGGTGGTTGCTCTGCTCAGGCAGGTGGGGGGAAAGAAGGCTTTGCATGAAACTCTGATGACAACCTTCCTGCTCCCGGGGCAGTGCGGAACCAACCTGGACACCCTGTGAGCCGGGATGAGCTGCACTGTAGCCGCCCCGGTTCCTGCCATCTGCTGGAGGGCCAACACCCATCCTGAACCCTCCTTGCTGTTGCCCCTGTGGGCCCCTCTGGGAGGGCGGCACAGACTTGGGGGCCATGTCACTCCCACGAGAGACCTGAGCCTCAAAACCACTGAGTTGATGTGCTGCTCCTCCTCCTGCCATGGCCTTGAATGGCGGACACTCTGTGACACGCTGAACATCAGCGGACCCTGGATGGTCAGAGGGCAGGCGATTTGGGGGGTTATGTGCAATGTTGGCCTTTCCTCGTGAGGTGTCCAGGTAACCGCGGAGGTCAGGCTGCTCCTGTGCGGCACCGCGGCCAGGTTGAAGGTGGAGACCCATGCGCTGTTGCTGTTCACCACTGGTGGAACTTTTACCGATAAGCGCCTCCGCAGAGTAGTTGGAGACACGGTGACGTTCCTGACGTGACGGAGCGCAGGCCAGGTCGGACGACCGGGACACGGGATTGCTCGGGGGAGAGATGAGCTGCTGCTCAAGAGTCCTAGAGCTCATCATCCTCTGCATAGCATTATGGTCCTGACCAGGCTGAGGGAGAGAAAACCAAAATGTTATTGTCAAATAAAAGTTCTATCAATTATTCCAAACTACCAGTCTTTGCTTTTATTTTATTTCTATTGGTTATTTGGTTTCATATGAATATATCAACCAATTTTGGTACTGAAAAAGACAAATGACAAATAAAATATGAGATAAAATCAACTTAGGTTGATGCCACTGTGCTTTGTTTCAAGTCTTAAAAAAAAGACCGCACTGTCATAACATCTTCCCGTTAACACTGACCTTAAGGTGCTCCTGCTGGGCCAGGTGGCTGCTGTGATGGGCCCTGGATCCTGCTGCCTGAGCCTCACAGCTCTTCTCCTGGTGTCTAAAGTGCTGCTGTTGGATCTGCTGTTGCAGATGTTGCTGGTGTCTGGAGTGAGAGCTCTGCTGCTGTTGTAGCTGCTGCTGCTGTTGTTGGTGTTGTTGATGCTGTGTCTGTGGCTGCTGTTGATGTGTCTGCTGTTGGTGATGAGACTGTTGGTGCTGTGTTGGCTGTTGATGCTGCTGGGTTTGTTGGTGTGACTGTTGTTGATGCTGCTGTGACTGCTGCTGCTGCTGTTGTGTGTGCTGTTGATGCTGTGTCTGCTGTTGCTGATGTGAGTGAGGCTGCTGCTGAACTCCAGACTTTTCCAGGTGATGCTGCTTCTGTTGCAAGCCAGCAGGTGAACCGGTCTGACTGCCTCTGACAAGTCCCCGCTTCTTCTGCACATGCTGCTGCTGCTGCTCCTGCTGCTGCTGAAGCGCCCTCTGGTGTAGTGAGTGGCGCTGTGTAGGGTCAGGCTGTGTCAGGTGGTGCTGCAAATGATACAGATGGTGTCTTTGTTGCTCTTGCTGCTGCTGTTTCATGTAAATGTTTCCTCCTAGGTGCTGGCCAGGCTGTGTCACAGAATGCTGAGGATGACCCTGGGGCAGATGAAGCACACCTGGCTGGCTCTGCTCAGGGGGTCCTTGGGTCGGGCAATGGCCATCTGTGGCCCGAACTACTGGGCTCATGAAAGAGTTTGTGGAGAAGAGGGGGCCTGCGCTTTCTGAATTAATTCTTGTCATAACAGCTGCAGATGTGGGGGGCAGTTGTCCCACCATCATCTGGCTATGGTCTGGAGCCTTCACATCCATATGGCTAACAGTGGTAGCTGATGGCGCACAAGGTTTGGGCCGTTTTCCAGTGTTTAGCATCACCTCCTCCTGGGCCTGCCGCTTGGAGATGATCTTAACTTGTCGCTCACTGACACCAACCCCAGCCTGAACTCTCATCAATGCAGTTTTTAAGGGAGTGTACTCATTGAGCTGGGCTGCACCTGTGCAGGGTGAGAGGGCATTATTTGTGGACTGGGATATGTGAGCTGCGGTCCCCACAGGTGAGGGAACAGAGCCTTGCTGGCCAGCCAGACTAGGAGAGCCAGGGTAGAGTTGCTGACTGGAGCTGGGCCTGATCAGGTTGTTGACACTGAGGCTAGCAACAGTGCTGCTCTGGGATGAGCTCTGAGACTGGACCTGGGGGTGTGACTGAGACTGGGAGTATGATATGTTCTGTGGATGTCTGTTTCCATTAGACCCACTGACAGACCCCTCCCCAGCCTGTCCTCTGACAGACACCTGGACAGCAGTTTTAACTGTTACTGTATCCATGGGTTTAGTCACTTTTGTCTGCTGTCCAGTTGAGCTCCTATCTTTACTGCTTGACACAGGGGGAGTTTTCGGTGGCTCCCACGTGGCTGTGGTGGGGTTTACTGAAGCAGTGTTGTCCCCAGAGCAGCCTCCACTCCGCCGTCCTGGACTGTCCTGTTCAAGCATGGCCAAAGCCAGCATTTCTGCCTGCTCAGAGGTAAATGTAAAGGTTCCAAAAGAGCCAGATGATGCACTGATACTGTGGCCCTGGGGGAGCATGGATGCCACAGAGAACCCTCTGCCTCCACCAGCCCCTGCAGAGATGGGAGAATCTGTTTGTCGGCCAGATGTCATTGGGTGCTCTATAGTTTGATCGTCAAGGTTAGTGTACACCTGTTGAGTTAAAGCAAAATCCTTTCGTGAGGCAGAATCAGTAGTTGCTGCCTCCAAGCCATCTTTCTCTGTTCCTGTGGAGCGTCTCTCTACCTGCGCCTCCCTGTCTCCTCTGGGAGGCTGGGGTGGTTTGACTTCAGCAGGACAGCAGGGGGGAGGGTTGGGCACATTCACATCAGTCTGATGTGTTGGAGCTCTACTGGAAGTGGCCCTTTTCTTGAACTCTGAACTTGTTGGAGCTGTGACAGAGCTGTTGGCTGCAGAATATGTTGCAGCAGGAGATGAAAATGCTGCTGTTGTAGACACCGAGGGTAAAGTTGTTGTCTGAGACACAGGTTTGGTACATGGCAGATGACCTTGGGTACTGGATGCCTGGGGATTGCATACTTTATTTGGTTGGGTAGTCTGATTTAAAGATACTGGTGCAGTTGCTGTGACATTGCTGGTGCAGACAGGAGTCACACATGCTGTAGAAACAGTATTTGAAGTGTACAGAGTTTCAGTGTCAACCGAAGAACTGACCACCGATTTGCTCTGTGTGGAAACAGAAGTGGTGGCAGCTGACTTGGTTTGTGTTGTGCCAGTTGCTGAACCAGTGGTTGCCTGTTTAACCTCTGGAACTGAATGTTTGGCTACAGCTGAGTTGCTGCCAGTAACTACAACTGGTTTAGATTCCATGGCCACAGCTGCACTAACTGATGGCTTGACCGATGTGGCACTGACTGTTGTAACTGCAGTTGCCACATTACTAATGTTTGTATGGGTTAATGTAGCATCAGTCTGAGCAGCACTGACAGAGTTTTTACTCTGTTGATGGGACTGACTAAGTACAGCTGACTCATTAGTTGATTCATTAGATGAACTACAAACAATATTCTTCTGAGTGTTTTGTGTAGAAAAGACATTTGCTATAGATTTATTACAGTCTGTTGCTGTGACAGCTGTGGTACAAGTGGTTAGAGTGTCTGTGACTTTCACAGTTGAGATCTGTGAAACTTGAGACACTGTAACTTGGACTGTTTGACTTTCTCCTGCAGCAGCCACTGGCTTGTCTAAAACAGAAACAGCAGGTTGCACCTGACTAAGCTCTTTTTTCTTGGCTGGTTTAGTCCTTTTAGCTGTTGCCTTCTTTGTATTCAAAGTTGTGCGAAGCCTCTTTCCTATAGGCTTAGAGGCACTAACCACCAACCCTGATTTGACTGGATTCAAACAAGGGACCTGTAGCTGCCGCGCAGGCAGAGCAAGTGTGCTTCCAGGGACGGATGCCGGAGTAAGAGGCTGCTTCGGTATGACTACTGAAGAGGAAGCAGCTGGAGGCTGACCATTGTTCTGGCTAGAAATGGCAAATGGAAGGCCCTGAGAGATGCTCTGATTGAGACTGCTAAGTGCCCCTAAACTGTTGAGGGCCACATTAGTAGTAGGTTCCTCATTTGTGGTGGGATGGACCAACTGAAGTGTACTCTGGCCACCCTGGGAACTGGGTTTGTCAGAAGTCTTCATCGGCTGCAAGGCAAACACTTGGCCATTTACAGTGATAGTCTGTGGGGTCGGAGGGACCGGTTGGGAAGAGGAGGCCTGGGTGACTTGAAGGGGATGGTTCATTTGAGACTGAACAGGACGTGGGAGAATATGAACCAGCTGTTTTCCCCCAACGCTTTGTAACGAGGTAGCAGTCGCTGAACTGCTGGTTGTAGGTATTTGAGTGGAAACAACAGGTACTGCAGCAGGCACAGCTGCAGGCATCATGCCAACCTGAGGTTTTTGAGGCACGGGTGCAGCCTGATTGGGTGCCTGGATGATTACAATATGGTGACAGGGTGTCTGATTGGATATTTCCTCCCTTACAACTGACTGTGTTGGGCGGGTACTGGCCTGCTGCAAGATGACCACACTTGGGTTGTTAGTGTTTTGTGGGGCTGTTACACCTGAGGCTGTCCCTCCAGTCGGGTTGACCTGCAGCACCTGCATGGTCTGAAGGAGGGGTAGCACGGTGGCCTGTGGCTGGGGCACCAAAGCAGGCTGAGGCTGAGGTATAAGGGCTGCTGGAGGATGAGGAACCAATGATGCTGGCTGAAGTATGGCAGGTTGTGGTTGTGACACGACAGGGTGGGCCACCACAGCTGGCTGGGGTACTATTGCTGCCTGGGGGAGAACAGCACACTGAGGTTGGGGGTCGAGGACAGGCTGAGGCTGCGCCTGGTTCAGGATTGCTGGCTGTAGCTGGGGTGGTCTCTGAAAAGGCTGGGCTTGAATGTGGGCTGTCATGGGTGCTTGCTGTACAGGCACATGTGGTTGCATCTGTATTTGAATGGGCTGAACAGAAGGTTTGTTTCCCACTGGACACACAGTCACCTGCTGGACGGCTTGGGTGGTGTTGATGACCTCTGGTGTGGGAAGACTCTGGCAGACTGGCTGCACTGTGTTCCCGGCCATCTGCAGAGTTGTCCAGGTAGTCTGAGTGCTGCCTGCTGCTCCAGCCCTAAGAAGGGCTTGACTATTGGGGATAGCAGGATAACTTATAGTCCTCACGGTAGTGTCCTGTGTGACACAAGAGCAAACGGTCGAAGCTGCTGCTCCGGATGTGGATATTGTCTGGGTAAGCGTAGTGAGAGTGGACATGGGCTTAGAAGGGCTTCCAGTGGGGTGCTGTGAGGATGAGGTGGCTGCTATGGCAAGGGTCGGGGTCGGGGTCGGAGCGGCAGGCTGCGGTTGCTGGGACAGGGCGGAGGAGGCTGCAGGGATCTGAAGGGTGATGTAAGACACAGAGGGTGGAAGAGTAGAGGCTGCAGCCGGTGTCTCCACCACACACTGCTCTATCATTCTAAGGCCTGATGTTGACTGGGTGGTGGTTACAGTCGATCCAGGGAGAAGTGCAGGTGTGGAAGAGGAGGTATTAACTTGCAGCAGGGCTCCATTAACCCTTAACCTGGCACTGACCTCAGGGGGTGGCTGAAGAATCAATGTTTCAGAAGGCTGTTTTGCTGTGCTAGTCTCCTTCCCTGCTGGACACGTCACATTGCCGTTGGAATAGACAAATATTCCCTTTGGGAGTTGGTGAGTAGGGGTCACCTTCGCCACTTTGGCACAGCGCTGTTTGCTCTTCCAGTGAATAGTTGGGTCTTCTAGAAGGTTAATGTCATGGGCTTTAAGGAGCTCAATGTAGTGAGCACTCTCTCTTCTTAGCTCTTCCAACTGACGCCGCAGCCGACGAATCTCCTCGGCTGCACAAAGACCAAGCACACACATAATCAATTATGTGTACTCACATGTGATTATCTCATTGCTGTAAAAAATTATGAACTATGAGCAAACCAAGGTGTGCACTACTGCAAAAATAATGTGTGAGGTGTAAAATTAATTAACTTCACCTTGGACTTTATCTCCTCCTTCCAAAAGCATTGTATCATTTTGTTTCTTTAGTTCAGTGATGTAGCGAAAAGCCTGGTCCAAGATCATGTTCTTACTCTACGGATAAGAGGACAAGGATATGATGTTAAAACATGCCTGGTTTGCTAAGCCACTTATATTAAAAGGCAAAAAATCATGCCAGCTTGTCTCATACCTGTTTAAGTGCCTGGGAACAGGGCAGAAGATTACCAATGCGGTTAATCCCAGCATTAATCTTCTCTTTTCGGTGCCTTTCAACTGTATAGAGGAGAGAAATATTTAATGTACTGTTGCTTTTTACAGCAGCCACCGGTTAAAAACAATAGTCATAACAGGACATGTTATTTCACCTGCATTGTGAGATTCTTTGTTTTTCTTCTTTCTATAAAAATAATTAAAAAAAAATCAGTTCATATTATATCAGAGCATATTTATCCAACAACATGTACTGCATAGTTTGGGTAAAACAAACACACAAGCATTCTTACTTGGGTTTACGACCAGGTGTCTGAGTTTCAGTCATCTCTGGCATCATGTACTAACAGTTGCCTGTATTATTAGGTACCAGTCAAGACATCTAACAGCTGGTCCCTAAATCCCTTCCGTGCCCGTCCTGCGATGAAAACAAGAAGCATCCAGACATAGTATGACTTTTAATAAGTATGATGACATCTGACAGCTACACAACACCATAGTTACATTCAGACGCAATTAATTAGCAATAATGTTGTCATGTGAGTTTTTAAAACAGTCGATCTCGGTCAAAATACCTTGTTAAGCTACACTAAGCCTCTAGTACCTCTAATAGATGCTAACAAGCTGGTGTAGATTACCATAACGTTAGCTTCACAGCTAACCTAAAGTAATTTATCTGTATTGTGACCTACAGCATAACGTTTACTACCCACTATTTAACGATTGACAGGAACAGTTATGAGGCCCAAATTAACGGTGTCAGTAGGTGACGTTCGGACAATGAAACCGTCATGTAACTGGCAAGAAACTAGCAACCTGAGCCTATTTACCTATTCAGCTATCTTTCTGTTAGCTAGCTGGCTAACAGCTAGCTTAGCTTACCGTTCACCGACATAATTATCAACAGTTTAATGGCGTATTTCTTCGCGTCGCTGCTGATTCATGGCTGCTAAAAGCTGACAGTTTTCACTAACCTCCAGCCTCGACATTTTGAAGACTGTCTGTCCCTGCAAGAACTTTGAGATTGGAAGCTAACTGTTAGCTGGCAAAGCATTCAACTCAACTCATCTCTCAAAACAATCTGGATACACCTAACAAATGGCAGAAAGGGGAGGGCTCTTGGGGAGCTGACAGCCAATAACATTCCAGACGTCCGGGGTTTCAGCCAATCACAACGTGCAAAAGTACATACAGGGGTGGGTTTACAACGAATGCACTTGGACATTTATGCTTTGCCTACCTTCATATGTAGTTTGTTTTAAAATATATCCAAGCCATCTTTCACTGTATTGAGCTTATTTTTTTCTTACCATGCAATGGTATATATATATACCAGAATAAGACAATTAGTGACTCATTTACTGCAAATAGTAATTCCTTTATTTTGACGTTAAAAAGTCTTACAATATAGAGCTCCAGAAAAGATAAAATTCATTGAAGAAAGGAAAAACATGCTTATACTACAGTGGAGAGGACACATCTCTCCTTGCATGCAGAGGGGTCAGAGCTTCCTCAGGGTAAAACACTGTTCAAAAGACCATACCAAAATTTCCAAACAATCTGCAGCGCTTCAAAAACCTAATGAAGGTGCGTGAAACACAGAAGCTGACTGAGGCAGGGGGTTTGAGAAAACCATTTTTGCAAGGTGGCTACATAAGGTGCCAAAGGTGTTTAAGGAATTAGGTCTCAAAACACTTCCATGGGTTTAGAGACTCACATCCTCACACACCTTCATTTTACTATTATAAATAATGCCCAAATCTAATTCCAAACAGCCAGTCCGTTGTCATTTGAGCATCCCTCACAGGACAATGTGGAGTGTCCTTCTCAGAAACACATTCAATACAATTATATTTTGTTTGTTACTCTTATTTGCTAATATTTTCATTCCCAGAAGTGAACCCAGGAGAACCTCTGAACCATTTGCCATCTCGATGTAAGAAATAAAAAAAATAGTTGAAGGGGAATTAAATTAACAGACTGGAAAATATCATTCAGAGGTTATGAGTGGTGACCACATCTTGTCACCACCTCAAAACCGTTAGGCCCTTCTTACGCCTGAACCAAGGGGATACATTTCTGCTATTCCCCTCTGAACATGACATATCAACAAACTGGTCAGACACAGTTCCCATAAATCCCTGGGTTCAGGTGGCACGGGAATAAATCCTGACTCTTCCACGAAACAACTCAAAGCATCACTCCAAGCTGACCAGCTGGGACTAGTATATGTCAGTGATGGTCTTTCAAACACTTTTCCAGCTACAAACCACAGTTTTTTTCTTGCTGAACAGTATAGATATGTCCCCCATCATCTTTATAACCGCATAAAAACAACTCAAACACAAACAGTATGAATTGCAAACACCATACCCTCCCCCGTAACCGAGTCTAAAACTGTCTGAAATTGGCAACTTTCATAATAGGAGCAATTTGGATACTGAGCTTTTTGATATTTTCGATACCTGTACATGGAGAGGGGAGGAATAAAATATGAAAAAGAAAAAACAAACAAAGGGGACTCCTTTGCAAAATAAATGCAGCATTTTTTGTATTTTAAATTTGTTTTCTCT
>JAPXVT010000014.1:12471226-12484592 GCA_029823135.1 Acanthurus reversus | reverse complement strand
AAACTCCATTAAAAAAAACACTGCAGGAGTTTTGTCCTGAATATGTAAAATATTTGGATACATGGAAAAGTACTTTAACCTTGTCTCTGAATGACTTGAATGAATGAATGAAGAGAGAAGTAATGTCAGAGCCCTTAACTACGTATGTGAAGACCAATGAGCGTCAACACTGAGATGACAACTCCCTTAAGGTATGCTCCCCTCGCCAGATGAGAAACACCTGCAATAAGGCGCACGAGCAGAGCTTTCGCTCCTCAGCAGAGCTTCAGAGCCGTGGGGTAAACACTGGTGTTTTCTTGCCATTTTTTTTAAAAACACAAACGCAGATTTTAGTCTGGAAAGACACCCTGGGTCCCCTCCGTGCCAGGTAAGTGACTGAACGCAACAGTTTCGTCTGACATAACCAGCATGTGGAGACACGCTGAGGGCGCAGCACGCTTGTGCGCTCACTGCAGCTGTGCGTAAAAATATCAGGACGCACGTTTTGACGTCTTTACAAATCTGATGGTAACAATTTATCTTCTTGGCTTTGTTTGACAAGGATTGAGATCCAGGTCGACTGATAGTTCCTATCGGCCAACAGAATCTAACATCGCACTCACACAAAAATTGTTTGATAGTGACGATGGTGGCGTTGGGTCGCTCTAATCATCAAATCCCCCAAATGTCGTTAAATATATTTAACTTTGTGACACAAGTGTTTCTTCTCACGATACTATTGTACTGAACAAAAGAAAAGGAGACAGTCTTGTGCCTTCAAGTATCTGTTCATGGGCATGAGCACACTTCCTGCTGGCTCTCCCAGTCAAACCAGTTCTGTTGCGGTGTTAATCACTTCCCCTGTGGCGCTGCTGGATACCCCTGTCTGTTTCATTACGTGTGACCGCCGAGGTTCGGCTCATGTTCTTACAGCTCAGCTCTCAAAAGACACACAAGCTAGTTTTTTTCCCCTCCAGTCTCCCCTAATGACACCGCAGGAGAGACTGATCTGTGTGTAATGTCAACCGGCAGCAGAGTTTAACAGGCGCTTGTCTTGTTATTTTGAGCTGCGCTGCAGAGCAGATGGACCAGGTATCCAACCGGTCAGCAGTGGGCAGTGATGATATCACAGATGAGTCAACATCTCTGGTTGATGCCAGGTGGAGCTCTGACGAAGAAGAGGTAAAAAACTAAACACTCCTATCAACATAAAGCTACTGCTGCTTATATATATTCATATAATTTATTCATATTATGCTTTTCTATTAGACCTTGTACCCATGAAATAAAGAAATCTTTGACTGTCTCTTGTGGGAAGGATTCATTACATCATGTCTCACCCACCACATAATGATGTTGTCTCTTTGATGCAAAGCCCAGCAGGCTCATGATAATGTTTATTATCTGCTCAAACTCACCAGAGTTGTCTGTCAGACATATTTATTCTCGTTTCAGGGACAAAGGCATTAAATGCTCTCACTTTACAAACATAATGTCTCTTATGAAATCAGTGATGTTCACATCTCCTCCATCAGAGCTCAGACCCTCAGGGACAGTGTCTGGCTGCACCTCAGACTCCTGTGCCCACCTACAAACAGAAGTTGGATGAATTCAGGAAGTTGTTCAAAGAGCTGCCAGACACAGAGAGACTCATAGTGGGTGAGTTATAAAGAATGATAAAACTATCAGAAATCCAGGATCATGCTCGATCCTAAATTTAACAATAATTTACAAATAAGAATATAATTGTTTGCTCAGGCAACATGTGTGTAATGCTTGTGCAAGTCGTGGTCTTTGGTCAAAGACATCAGAGATCACTGGCCAATACGTGAAACAGGTGATCTGTGACGTTCACATTATTCATCTTCCATTTCCCTCTAAATCTATTTTTATACATCTCAAAATACCACAACACTGCGTGATAAAATCACACGAATGATCTTTATCTGCATCTTTCAGTGTTTCCTTCATGATATCATAACCTCACAAACTAAAGTAAAACACTGAAATTCAGGACTCAGTGTTTTTATAGCTACAATAGAAATGTATGTATGCGTGTGTGGCTTTAATGGAAAATGTTCATGTTGAGACATATGATGCTGTAACTGGAAAAACATCTGTCATTTCTCCAAAACACAAGATTTTAACTAAAATTTAAAATTAATTTAAAAAAAATGGAGCTCAAGTTTTGTTTATATTGATAATCAAAGTGAATAATAAGCAGAAACATATTGTCTTTACGTAACGTGAACTAAAATAAGGTTAATCACGATCACAGCGTCTCACTGCAGTGACAAGTTTTTATAGATTTAATGTCAGAAACACCTCAGGCAAATTCATTTGTGTGACGATTTCTCCTCAGACTACCCGTGTGCCCTCCAGCGGGACATCCTCCTTCAGGGACGCCTCTACCTCTCAGAGAACTGGCTCTGTTTCCACAGCAACGTGTTTTGGGGTACGAAGGTAATAAGGAAGAGGAGGAGGACAGAGAGAGAGAGAGGAGGGTGTGCAGTCTAACAGCACACACAGTCACACAGTCACGTGGCTGCAAATGTGTGGCCAAAGCAGCAAAACACAGTAAAAGATTTATATTTTCATTAAGATAGTCGTTTGCTTTCTTCCTCTTTTAATGTTTCACTGTCTTTAAGAACTGATTAACTATTTAACAAATGAAAAACAGGACTGAACACTTTTAGGTACATTTGTGCTCAAACTTGTATTCCTTTAAGAGTGGGAGGAAAATATCTAGGAGTCTGAGGGGAAAGGAGAAATTGACCCTAAAACACAAGATTAAAGAAAAAAAAAAAAATTAGAAAAATAAAAGTGTTTCCGAGCCCCTTTTGTTAATTTGTTGCTACATTTTCTGTTAGCTCCACAAATAACTTAAAATATATAAAATAAAGAGAAATGTTTTCAGAAATACAACTAGTAGATCATAAATATGCAACTGACTTGTCGGTAATAAAAACAACAGCAAGAAATTATAGGTCGCAATCATGTGCAACAATTACAGCAGAGCTACAACAGCAGAAATAAGAAGGAAGTTTCACTAATTGCTACTTGCGGCAGCCTCAGTGGATCGTACAATAACACAACAACATCTGATTAACTCACTGCTGTGAGCAGTGAGTTCACACCTCGTCTTGGAAGGTGATAAAAGTCAGTTTGTCATCACAAAATAACTCCGGAGTGGAGGAGGATCTATCTGACGATGCATCTGGTGATGATAAGAATGTGTGCATGAACTGCAACCTTTCCCCTCTTGCATAGATCACACTGACACTTAAAGATGTCACGACTGTGAGCAGAGAGAAAACAGCTCGGCTGATTCCAAATGCCATCCAGGTCTGCACCAAAACAGACAAGGTATGTTTGCTACGACAGAACGTTAATTTAGAGTTTGTGTCACATTTGATAAACATGTAACTGATCACAGTACGTCTTTACATCTTCATCCTCAGTATTTCTTCACCTCCTTCTCAGCAAGAGAGAAAAGCTACCAAAGTGTTTTCCGCGTGTGGCAAAACACACTGGACAAGGTAAGGCCCTGCTCCCATTACCTGCTGTTACGGTACAGTCTCCTAACTACAGACACTCATCGTGCAGGTTCAACACTGCTGCTCACCTCAGTGACGTGCAGAAAAACGCTGTTCACAACACCCTTCATGTAGCTTTGTTGACTGGTGTGACTGTGAATATCTCCCAGACCTCCGGCCGTTCTGTGACTTTACCCCATTTTGCAGCACTTATCTAACCGGTCCAGAGTACATATTAAACTGCCCCCGGCCACAGTCTGTCTTTCCTTTGAGGTTATCAGCGCTCTTCTGCTATTGCATGCAGGATAAAGATCTGCACGAAGCAGCACAGCAGGTTTGCGCAGGAGTCCGACAGACACAAGCTTTTTTATATATCGTTCCATACACCGAGGCATTGTGTTTGAAATAATTTACCCACACGTATGTCGGGGATGTAGGACTAGCCAAGTTAAAAATAAACCCACTGCAAATCAGTTCAGCCACTTTCAACTGCAGAATTCAGTTTACACTGTAGTTTGAACACATGAATAAACAAAAGCTATAGAGCTAGAGGGTATGTTTGCTTACCATTAAATGTATAGGTGCCAACACTGTAAACAGGTGTCTTAAAAGTGGTTAGCACATGAGATTTTTTCAGAAGTTGAACACTTAAAGAGGGTTTGAAATTCTGTTTAAATGTAAGAATTGGAATCAGTTCAAGTGTAATTTGTAAAAACGTTAAATTTAAGCCTCTTAGGCAGTAGCTTGGAAATGCAACGAAAACTACTGCTGACGGTGTAAATAAACTGCATCAAAAAAGGGGGTTTGATTTCATGAAAATCTTGAAAAAGATAACTTTAAAAAGTAGTCAGTGTCTGTGGACGTGTAGAAGCTAAGAGCAGCTTAACTGTCAATTAAGATTAGAGATGAAAGCAGTTAAAACATCCACTGAAGCTGAAGCAGCAGACATCCATCACATTGCTTGAGTAATTAACCCCAACAATGTCAGGGGTGTAGTTTAAAATTAAAACCAGCTCAGCTTGGCCAACTCTGTTTGAAGACGTGATTCTAAATAGGCATCAAGCTAGAACCTATTAAAAAAATTAAATTATAACTTGGTGCACGAGCTATAAGTAGGCCTAAATATAATTATGACTTTTGAAGGAGATAAAGCAAACATGCTTTTCTTTCTGTCAATGATAAACGACAGGCAGCTCTCACTTCTTTTATTTGATCTCTGCTGCCTATAGACAAGCAAACAGACTATTCCTATAGACAGCAGCCTGCTCACAGGGGTGGCAGTCTGCTAGGATCTGCAGCACAAACATCAGGTACAAAAATATCTCCCTTCAGAAGTTCATTGACCCCTCCAGGTGTGGCCACGAGGGCTCATTTACATGCAGCCTGTGACCGCGCGGAGCGCACTTGTCGCTCCGCTTGCGTCGGGGCTAAATGGTGAAGAAGGGAGTCATATGAAACAAAGGAGTTTCTTCAACCGCCTGCTTGTACCGTCTCTGAACCGGACTTTCGACCGGTAGAGCGAGTTTTTTTTAGCCTGTTTACCTTTAATCACGGTGTAGTCTAAATCTGGGCGGCGCGTCTTCACGCCGCTGAACGCGTTAAATCCAGGACTTCCTGAATGTGAGTACGCGGTGCGTCCAAGTTAAGTTTCAGATCACCGTTTGACAGCCGGTTAAGGCTCACGGCTTCAAGGAGACGTCATCTGACAAGTGAGTACCTCAGTGTCTGTGTGAACTGATTTTAAACTTTCGGTTTTAGACGCGCTTTAACTTTTTTTTTGGTTCCATATGGCTAAAACGTCTCCTGTCAATGCGAAATAAACAGGCCAACAATAACAGGCTACCGGCCGTTTTATCATTTTATAACTAGGACATCTCGCTTTTGTTATCTTGTGTTATTTAAAACTGCCTGCCCCAGTTATTTCCTCTGAGCACCTGTTGCCACAGATGTTTGTGTTGTTCTGAGTTTTTTTTTTTTTTAAACCAGATATTTATTATTTTTTTCTGATATTTGTAAGATTGTGCTTCTCCTGGCTGTCAAGGGTTAACACAAATATGTAAGATGAATATCCCAGCAGTGGAGGGAGACAATAAGGTTTGTTTGTCACCCATGGAGATAAGACTAACCTGTGTTATGTGGAGGCTACGTGTTTCTAGGTTACCTGTGATATTTTCACACCATGATTTCAATCTTTCAGAGTCCCAGTTAGGCAAGAGGAAGAGAGATCTGCACGAGCTGATTTCCCAACAAGCAATGTGGGTGATGTTTCCTTATCCTTAATGTCTTCTCTTTTATTTCTTCTGTCCACTTTCAGCCTCTGACCAGCTTGGAGTTGTGGCAGATGGTGAAACAGCACTATGGTTTTGACCTGGGCCTGAGCCATGAAGAGATGGAGAGCTTACAGATTTCAGCAGAATCAAGCATGCACCCCAGGTAACACACTCACCTGCTTCTCTGCGCCTCCATCCTCACACGTTGTCTCCATGTGGTGTAAACTAACACCTGTCTTGTTTGTCTGCAGCCTGACGGTGAGGCCTGGTGGTGATGAAGGTCCCGGGAGGCTGGAGCGAACGTCCTCCCTTCGCCTCCCTGGGTTGGAGCATGGGCCCTTGGAGGCCTCCACGCCTCAAGGGGAGGACTTGCCCTCCCCTTTCGGCTCACAAAGCTCTGCCAACATGGTATTAAGATTGGTTTATTTGTTCTTTATTGTGTGCTGTGTGCATGTCTTAACCTTTTGTACGTTTCACAGGATGACTCTCGCAACACTCCAACTCCACGGCGTAGCCCCATTCCCCCGCTGGACCGCCTCGCCCCAGAACGAGCTTCCAAGCGCTCCTCGCTTTCTCTTGACCTCAACGCCAACGAGAACGGCGTGTCAGAGCAGAGCGGCTCAGAGAGCATCGAGGACGGTGAGAGGACACAACCAGGGCAACTGGAGGAGGATGTCTAAGCTCATATGTTATGCATTTTTGTTGCTTAAATATTCTCCTCTCACTCTGTCCTTTTTTTTTTGCTTCTTTAGTGGAGGAGCGAGTGGGTTTGCCCGAGGTGCAGGGTCGACTTTATCTTAACAAGGTCTTCCACATTAGCGCCAACAAGATGTTCGAGCTGCTCTTCACCGACTCCGGCTTCACCCGCAGGTTCATGAACGTCAGGAAGATAACCAGTAAGACTCTTGATCTGAAAAAAATCTGTTAAAAGCAAAAAAAAAAAAGGAAATCTGTTGCATTGCTTACCTGATAAACAATGTTAATCTTTATGGACTCTATTAAATGACCAATAAAATGAATCAAATGATCAACCACTCCTTAAACTAACTCATCAACCAGTTTTAGCTAATGGAAGCTCTCATGAGTGGTATGCATGTTTTGCATTGTGTTATCAGACGCCAGTTTTACTACCTGGCAAAAGGACGACTCTGGAAACATGAAGAGGAGTTTGAACTACACAATAACCATCAACAACCCTCTGATTGGCAAGTTCTCCACCGCTACAGAGAACCAGGTGTGTTTACATCTGCATTAATGGTGTTTGCGCGCTTTAATGGCTGGCTTGTGACTTCATTGTACTTTAATTACCTGTCAGACGCTGTACAAAGAATCCAGGGAGGGTCAATATTACCTTGTGGACTCGGAGGTCTTCACCCATGACGTCCCCTATCACGATTACTTCTACACTCAAACTAGCTACTACATCATACGCAGCTCGAAGCGCAAGTGTCGCCTCAGGTAAGGTAGTCTAATTATATCGGCTCGGCGTTTATGATTTTTAAGTGACTGCCGTTTAAACTGCCCGTTTTGCTGTTTTTACTGGCAGGGTTTACACCGATGTGAAATACAGGAAGCAGCCATGGGGCCTGATCAAGTCCTTTATCACAAAAAACTCCTGGAGCGGCATAGAGGATTACTTCAGACAGCTGGGTAAGAAGAAAGCCCAGTGGAAGCAGAAGAGAGCACTCACCTGTCGTCTTTACTCAGCCTGTGGTTTATTTAATCCCTGATCTGATATGAACAGTTTCCTCCAACATGCATCAGGCTCTGCAGCCGTGAGTCATTTTATGGCAGCATTTGCATGGAAGGGCAAAAGGAATGTAACGGGTGGTAGAGTGCTGCAGGGTTTGGTGTCTTTTTGTAGGTCAACTTTGCATCTTCCTGTAGAACAAAACGAAACAATTCTTAGCTCGTATTAACCACAGACCTCACTTCAGTCGTCTGTCTAAAAACTCACTTCTGGTTTGAAGACTCTGTGTTGCAGCACTCTCTGCGGTCTGAAGTTATCAGCCATTCAAGCTCAGCGCACTGAGTTTGAGCAGTAAAATGTTCATTAATTACGTACTATTTTTTTTTTGTCTTTTAGTTATTTATTAAGCAGACTTGTTTTGATAAATAAGCGTCCACCTATGCCGACACTTCCAAGTGTTTTTACAGCCCTAACCTTTCTTAATTCTGCTCTGTGTGTTTGACTTTCTGTGGCCCTTTGTTGACACTGAACAGAAGCAGAGCTGTTGGAGGAGGAAGCAGAGATGAACCAGGGAGGTGGAGACCCTGGGAAGATGAGTGGGCTTCGGAGGAGGAGACGGACTTATAGCCGGACTCTACAGGAGCACATTAAGTCCAACAAACCATACGGGCAAGACTCCGAGCAGCACAGAGACAGCAGCATGGGTACATGACTGTTTACGATGGCTTTAAAGGAATAGCAGGAGGAGAATTTGGGAAAATTGCTGTCCATTTGTCTTGCTAAGACTGTTGAAAAGGTTGATACAGTTATCAAGGTTAGTGTCAGGGTATACATGGATAGTCTTTGACATGTATTACAAAGAAAGGATCAGGATTTTTTGTTGTAATAATATACAGACGATGTGCACCTATGTATTTGTAATTTTTAGTAAATCATTATTTACTATATTTACTATATATATTTTTATTCATAGTAGCCTAGGCCAGGGCAGGGCTTATTCATACTACAGGCCACCTCCCCTTGCACAGGTCGTTTTGGTATACTTTACAGGGGCAGCTTAGCGTAAAGCTTGGATGCATGGGGAAACAGCAAACCTTGCTAACAGTGCCTCTAAGCTTACTAGTTATATTTATATCTTTTTGTTTCATCAATGCAAAAACTTAATCTGAAAATTGACAAGCTGTGGCTTTATGGGGGATTCAGAAGGTTACTTTCAAACAAAATATAAAAGTTTGTGAACTTAAGAGGTGCTGGCAGGCAGTTTTTGTGACCTTCAAACGGAGCCAGACTAGCTTCCAGTACTTACGCTAGGCTAAGCTAATTAACTTCAGCCTCCAGCTTCATCGTTAATTAAACAAAGAGCTGTATTCATCTTGTCATATAATTTTGTCCAAAGACAAAAAAGGTATTAAGTATTAGTACTTAATAAGTGATGCTACAAATGTTTTAATTAGCCATTTGTCTACAATTTCCATTTAAACATAGCAAGCATGCACATTTTAAAACCCATTAAATTTCCTTTATCTGACTGATGGGAGGCTTGCAGCACATTCAGAATATTCAAATAAAGACTGTGGTGCATCAAATATCCAGTTGTTCATCACAGTTGCTACGTCTGCAGCAAGAAAATGTTAAAAGCATTGACAAATCCTTGAAAACAAAGGTTTATTGTGAATTCTTCCACAGCTATAACCGCCAAAAATCAGAGGCATCGCTGTAGTTTCTTACAAAACGTTGCATGCCATAAAGAGGAAATATCTTCTTGCTAAAAATGTTGAAAAAAAGTGCAGAAGTTTCTCAAAATGAAAAAAGTCAAAGCTGTATTTTCTGACAACCAGCATGTATTTTTAATTAATAATTTATTCATCTGTCTGCATTTCAGGCGCAACAGAAATTAAAGGCCCGCACAAGTGGAATATAACGAAAATAGTGGCAGGGATGAGTGTGATGTAAGTTGATGCTAACACACACATTATGAAACAGTGGTTTATATTGTGTATAAGGAATGCAAATGGTGCCAAATTTTCTGGATGTCTTTTCTGTTATTATCTAACATGACAACGTGCCTTGATTGGCATTAAATGTGAAGGTTGTGCGTGTTCATTTCTTGTGTTTGCATCGTTTTAACAGCTTTCGTCTTATTTATGTGATTGTGTGAAGAGATTTAACCCTGTGCTTTCTGTCTCTTTCAGTCTGTTGATCCTGACGTTGTTAAATCTGGGTCTGTTTTTTAAGCTGTGGGCCATGGAGGACGTAGCTCACCGCATGTACCTCAGCACAAAGCAGCGGCTCAGGGAGAGGAGCGAGGCCAGGTTGAATAACTTTCTGTTCCTTTGCAACGAGCAAGTTTGAACCTTTCCTGTTGATTTATCGTCTGTCACAGACAGTAATTTCACCAGCAGCTGCCATGATCGCTTTGAAAGCAGAAGTCTTGGTGTGGGTGGAGATGGGGAAGGGGTTAGTCTTTTTTTTCTGTGTCGTTTAAGCAGCCCACATGCAAGAGAGCTCTTGTTCTAATGACTCACAGTGTTGAAAGTGCTTGTTTGTCCGTCACAGTAAATGTGGTTATGTAAGTGACATAATGTTGCATCAGTGCTCCTCCACTCTTAAGTTCTCTTCCTACATTTTCTTCACTTTGTTTTTGTCTCTGTTTTTTGTGTCCTCTGCTGCCTTTATGTTGCAAATGTGAATAATATATATTGCACATAAGACTAATTGGCTTTTTTTTTTTTTGTCGTTTTGCAGCTTTGGACCTGAATATGGTCCCAAACCGGCAACAGCGTATCGGACCGTTGAGGACATGAAGCTGCTAAAAACTGTACTCCAGGACTCCATCCTCCTTTTAGAACAGGTAGGACCGACTGCTTAAGCTGCAAATGCACTACATAAATGTAAAGTACTGCTTTATGCAAAAAAAAAGTGTTTGCACATGTTGTCTTGCAGTGGCAATAAGGAACTATATCTCTCACAAAACTACTATTTGCTGTGAAAGATTTGTTTTATGGTTGGTCATGTGCCTGTCACATTTTTTCCAGGAAGTCACTGGTCTTTGCAGGGATCAGTTACTTCCTGGAATCTCCGCTGGTTGCTCAGAGACAAGAAACAGTCCAGCACTTAACCGCCGTAAAATAACAAATAGATGCTTTTACATTCAGCCTTCTATATGGATTAAACTGTTTACATATAACTGGTTAATATGTGAGATTTTGATTTGCTGGCAGGTGGAATTTGCAACCTTTGAGCTAGGCTAGCTGTTTCCTTTCAGGTCAGTCTTTATGCTAAGTTAGGCTAACCGACTGCTGGCTGTGGCTTCATATTTGAGGGAAAAATATTAGGTGGTTTAAGTTTTTTCATCCAAATAATCACCAGAAAGAGAATGAGCCAGTTTCACAAAATGTCAAACTACTTTTAGATGAATGTGTGGAGGTCAACTGCAGATGAGCTCAGAAATCAGTTACAATCCATGAACTAAAGAGATGGAAGCAATGAAAAATGAGGTTGAAAGAGTGCAGAAATTGCATGAATTCTCATGCTGTTAATTTTATTTGTCACAGACATTCATAACTGTCATGACACTTTTTTAAAGCTTAAAGCAGGTGTTATAGAAGCTGAGCCAGTTCTTCTTCTCCTCACAGTTACGCAGCTCTCTAGTGGTGCTGCAGCAGAACTTTGTTTTGGCCAATAGCACAGCAGCGTCACAGTGATGCTCCACACCTGGCGACTGGACGGTTGCCTGTTCCCCCGGCCCCATGAAGGAAGCTGCAGCAGTGAACTGCCTCCAAGGAAATCTCTGGTATCCAGTGATGTTGCCATGCAGACGTCCCCAGACCCCTGACTTGCCACGTTTGCCCGGGGTTACGTGTCCCAAAGCCTGCAGTGGGGCATCAGGTGCCAGGATGTTTTTAAAGCTGTGGACTGAATGCTGCGAGGACAAAGTTTAATCTGAGTGAGCAGCACACAGAGCAGCAGGTTTAGATTTCTCTAGGGTGCTATTGTCAGCTCCTTTGGCTGGCTTCTCTTTTACTCTTAAACGGTGGCATTGAATTTCCTGATGCACCTTCTTTACCTTTATTCAGATGAGCCTCATGCCACACCGGATGAGCTATTGTAAATACTTTTATTTTCATTTTATTTGACGGGAAGTGAATCAATATTATTTAAAACAACTATTATTTCTTTTTACATGTTTGCACATATAATTTTTGCACAAGTGCCTTGTAGTTAGGCTGTGTTTTAGATATCTTGTCCTTTTTTTATCCAATAAAAATTATGAAATCAGTAACTGAATTTTATAAGCTCGCCCTCTCTTTTGTAATTACAACAAATATTTTTTTTTTCCTATGTGTAAACTGCAGGACTGCATTAAATGTACATTGAGTTCTGAATAGAAAACTAACATGAATTTTATAATCCTGTATATGAATCAAATCTGTTTTGACACACAGATTTAATTTATGTTTTAGCTTTTTCTGGGTCTGATTAAAAGGATGTCCTTTACGTTAAGCAGCATGAGTAACGGTGACATAATCACCTGTACACGTGCGATCACTTGTATGTACCTTCATGTATCCCGTTTCTCTCTGCACTGAGCCAAGTTTAAAAATAGAAGTATGATCTTGTAGTTTTCACACTAATGTTGTTATTTGAATAATGGTGGAGGGTCAGTGAGTCTATCTCAGGTTATCTCAGTACTGTGCACTCACACTGTCGACACTAGATGCAAGTTTGTTCTGTGATTTTCCAAATTGACATGAAGAATTAAATATTTTTTATCACTTTTTGGAGAAACGACTACTCGATTGCCTTTAGTCTTGCTTGATGTTTACAGTGTTGACATCACTCTTGTCTGCTTGATTTTGTTTATCTGTTGCAGGTTTTGTGGTCAACTTGTTTGAAGTTGGTTGCTGTTTTGTGCATTTTTAGCCATATTACAGTGCACGAGCTGTCTTAGCCAGAATCCCTACTTGTAGTGCAAACAGTTTTCATTGCTGATTTGTCTGCAAATGATCTTCTCGATTACTTGTCTGAGAAGTATCATATTTTTTAGATGTCAATAAAATATCAGTCCATGAAAAAGTGAAAAATGTCATTAACAGTACAATGCACTTAGCTGCATTTTCTAAGGATACCAGAACTGATAATGCAACTATGGAATCAAACTGCAGAATAGAATAGAAGCTAAATTTACTGTTACATTAACGATGCTGGTAGGAAATGCACACTGTGAGCTGAACATTGCTGATGGAAACAAGTGGAAAACTAATTGGGAGTAAAGCCAAATGTGTCGTTATACCTTTGTCACAGGTGAAATACAAGATTGAGACTGTCTTTAATAATTGATCAGCCATTCACTGACTATTGAGGCTGCACCTGGAGGAAGTATTAGATTTCACAAACATTGTGATTTATAAGAGCGAATATTTTGGTGCATCTGCAGCCAGATTAGCATATTTAGAGATAACACTTCTTGTGTTACTGTATAGTATTATCATTATAGGGGGTTCAATACAGTTTTATTGTAATATGGTGCAAGTTACTGCATACATTGAGTCAAATATTGTAATTTAGAGGCACCTAAACTCAGAACTTTGATTTCATAGAGTATATAGGTTAATATTTTTAATCTATGTTTAATAGGTGAATGATGATTTTTTTTCAAAAGATAAATGCCTTTTGAATAGTTTGTTTGGCCTGTATGATGATTTCATGTATGATTGTTGTCATCTTAATCTATAATTGAGTCATGACCCATATTCTCATAACGTGATTTCACTGTAAATCAGTTTGTATAACGTACTTTTCAAAATCAGGTCTTATTTTTTACGATTCTGGAACAGTAATGTGCCTTAAACTTTAATATTTCAAGAAAAAAATCAGTCTGAATGATTGAT
>JAPXVT010000014.1:12366266-12376654 GCA_029823135.1 Acanthurus reversus | reverse complement strand
TCTGCAATTTTAAGTAAGTCATTATAAAACAATCATGCTGTGTTTAGTAGTAAAAGCTGGTGAGAAATTCCTAAATGATACCAAACATCAAGTCAATAGTTATAAGTCAATAATAAACAACAATAAACCATAAAAGTTGAGGTTGGTGTTTTAACTTTGGTGTCATTGTGCCAAAATTCCATAATAACCTTTCAGCATGTTGTAATTCAGGTGGTCTGAAAGAAAACTAGACTTCTACACCTCTCCTTGGCTCTGTTTTCATTTTGTGACAGTAATTTCAAGAAAGCATATATTCCTATTGGCTGCTCTATGATGTGCGTAGTGACATTGCTACAAGTCGATTGGCTATTGAAACAAGTGACGTGCCAAACGCTCTAAAACTTGCCTCTGCTGACAACAGTGTCTGCAGGCGACATCATCAGCCGGCTTGAGTCGAACTGAGACAAACTAGTTCACTTCCCTGCAACTTTCCCTGCAACTGCTTTGGTACGTCATGAGTCTTTGGTGCAAATTTGACTTAAAAGAGAGAGCGACAATAATCAGAAAAAAAACGCAAGCTGGGGCAAAAACAGTAAGATGAGGGTGCAGTGGAGTTGCTTCCTGAGAAGTCTCGTGCTACAGCTTGCTAGAGGCTGCTTAAACCAGCTTTAAATCTGTGGCTGTACAAATTAAAATACTATGGATAAATAATAACAAACTCTAAGTAAGCAGTTATAAATGTTAGTGAGTCATTAATAAACTCTGATAAATCATTCAAGCTACATTTATAAATGCTAATTTATTACAAATAAACAATAATAACTTCAGATTTGCTGTATTAAATGTTACTGGGTCATTAATTCAGGCTGTTTTTAAATTCACTTTGGTTCAACTTCCCTGCAGGTCTAATTAGACTCTAAAAAGTCAAAGCAAATGTCAGGCTAAACCCCAGCCGCAACCTGGCAACCCAAAAGTTTTTCATCTTAACCTAATTTACAAAGCACTTGTAAGTGATTAACCAAAAATAAAAGTTTAAGCTAAAACATGCAAATCCTTTATGAAGGGTGCTGTATTATAAAGTGACGGTATACTTGAGCACTAATGCCATCAAATGAAATATCAGGAAGCAAAAATAACGTGATTGCCTCACCACAGACGGCGGCGTTGAGTCTGGCTGCACTTTTCCGCTGGCCTGGCCGAAGGTGATCCTCTTCCGTCTCATTCTGAGGAAGATGTAGATGCGGATGTAGACCAGCAGAGTGATGATGAAAGGCAGGTAGAAGGACACCACCGAGGAGTAGACGACAAAGTCGGGGTTGGAGATGGAGCACACCATGGGGTCATCTGAGTCAAAAATCAAAATATCGTTATGCAAAACAGCCCCAACGTCACAGGACAATAAAAGAGACAGTTGGTGTAATTTACAGCCGACCTCTGACCCTGGTGCATTCTACCTGTTTTGGAAAATGACCCTGACGGCTTGCCCTCCTTCATATTCTGCATACAAACTAAATAGCACTGCGCTGCACGCATACACTCATGACGGTCGATTGATTTTACAGTAATTGCTCCATAAATTCAACACAAGAGAACATTTGACATGATAATAAAAGGTTGTACAAATTATTCAATTAAATTTCCAGGGTTAAATATCTATCAGGTGAGCTAATAATGCTGTAAGTTGAGCTTTAAAAGAAATGTTTTGAAAGAAACGACACAGGGACTGGGAAATGCACATTGCATGTCAGTGGCATGAACAAACCGAAGTGATTTGTCTCTCCCTGGATGTTCCCGTGGATCAATACCACACACCTCAATACACAGAGAGATGGAAACGAGGACAGACAGATTGAATCTATTTATGGCCACACTCAAAGCCACCTTCAGTTTTTAGATTCATGTTATTTAGCCATTCTGTTTGGCGCTTAATCCATTTCTTTTGAAGGATCAGGAAGGATCCTTGACCTGATGTGACCCACTGGTACCTCCTTCCAACATCATGTTGTTGCTCACTGACAAAACAGTGTGAATTAGTGGAATTCCTTCAACAACAAGCTATTGTTATGTATTGATTGTAAGGAGACTCAGCCAAATATCTCTGTGAGTGGCTTTACATTGTTTCTGACTAATGCTCCTCATTGTGCGCGTGAAGTCATGCATCTGTGCTGCCGGCTTTTTGAAATTAAAATAGCTACCGGCGATGTCTCTCGCATTTCTCGCATTTGTCCATTTTATTGTCTGCTGGTTGATTCTTCAAGATTCTGTCAGCACAGCAAATCTGTAGTTATGCAAAACATGAATAACCCCCAAACTATCCCTCTGAATCCTCAAACAGACAGTTGTAGAAGCTGACACCTGCAGTAGTCTTCCTTGACCAGAATTTAATACATGCAATATTCAGAAATCAGAAATTAATATTGCAGTCACGCAAAATATGAAGAATTAAAAAAAAGCCTTCTGGTGTTATGACTTTGTTTGTGTCATGACAGTTTCGGATAATGGTGACCTTCATTGCCGACCCTGTAGGCAGAGCACTTTAAAGGACCATTCCAGTCTATTTGTTATTCTCACCATTAGCAGAGATTGGGCCTATCTTCTCGTAAATGTTGGTAAAAATTCAACAATGTGTATACATAAGTAGATCTCAGACATAATTTTTTATACCCATTCACTGCCATTCATGTTGAAACAGGGTAAAGAAACACTATAGGACATGTGAAAGTTGCTAGGTGTAGATAATTCACTCCTCTAAAGAGAGCATCTGTGTTTATTTTGTTAAAAATGGCTAAATGAGAGAGAGAGGAGAGCCAGGAACAGGTTGATACAAAAGTTATTACGCCTGGAAAAATAGTTCCTCACAAGTGCTGGCTTCCTAGCTTGAATATTAGCATCAAGATGGATTTTCACACAGATGTTCTGTTCAACTAATGTCACCACACGTTTTCAGGCACTTTGTGTAACGTTTACTGAATATGGACATAATGTGAACAAACACGATATTTCAGAGATAAAGCTATTTTGGGAAAAATGGATAGGGTTTGTGTATGTGGCGGATGTTAACAACGGACAATAACATGCAGAAACACTAGTAAGGTCCTTTAATGGCCTGTTTTTGTGTAAATATGCTTTTCTCGTTATGTTGCAGTCTAACAAGTGGAACCACATGCAAACAAACAGTGAATGGCGCTCTTTAAATTAGCTCAATCGATTGCATAAATGGCTTTGCAGTCATTTTCCCACAAGTTTGCTGATAAGTAACAATCAGAATTTACCAATATTTGTTCCTCTGAACAACTCTGAGGTGCACAATTTTTCCTTTAGACCCTCCTTGCCTGGTAAACCCCCATGTCATTTAAACTGAACATGCTTCAGTTTGCAGCACAGGCTCCCTGGTAACAATCTGAAGTCTCTGAATTTATTTTCTCAGGCTCGAGCTCAAGGCAGAGACACAGAAGGCATTCTAAAACATTTTCAGAGCCTGTTGTACAGTACAGTACTCCTAAAGGCGAGTAAATTGACTCTGACATACTAAATTGCTGGAGTGCACATTCAAATCCCATTTTCGATTTCATTTCATGTCCCTTCATTGAGCTCAAACAGCAAGCAGGCTGAATTTTGACCCTGGGTTTCACAATAACAGTTCCTTCGTGCTTTGTGTTTTACTCTGCATCCTCCATGACTTGAGCCTGTGCTATGGTGCGTTTGGACAAGAAGATAAGAGGGAAATGTTGTCCTGACCTGTGGTGTTGAAACCAAACAGTAGTGGGCAGGAGACAGCAAAGGCCAGGACCCACACGGTGGCAATCATCACAAAAACTCTCTTTCTGGAGCGATGGGTGGTGTTGTACAAGACGGGCATCACCACTGCCGTGTACCTGCAGACACACAGATTAGCATCTCTCCAGCTTGGAAAATGTGTGTGTTCAAACTGGGATAGATGTTGACATAAAAATGAGGAGAAAAATGCTGATACAGTACAGTAAATTGGAATAATTAGAGGGAGAAAATGAGCCTCAATGAAATGAACTGGTCTTTGGAGATGCCAAGAAATACACTGCTGAGAGATAGCAGATAATTTAAGTACCAATAATGAAGCCAAACTGGGCATTTCTATTCAGAAACAATTTGTGTATTCAGCAGTAAACCCAGAAAAGCTTCGATTTAAGAGTTAATCAGTATAAATATAAGCCAAGAGTGCATAATGAGCACGGGAAAACTGGGCTCAGCAACAGCTCAGAAGGAGCAGCAATTATGCTGGACCCCGACCCCAAATGGATGTGATGTTATATTGTTTAGAGCCAGATAACTGCCATGATTGTTTATCTTCATCAGACTAATTACACTGGTTCCTCTTCGGGCAAAACGTAGGGCGAAACCCTGCAGCACAGACGTTCACTAAAAATATTCTTCCATCCCCGTTTTACTTTGTACTTACCCACCTGACATGCTGCTGTCTGGTTAAAGAAAAGCAGCAATAAAATAACATACATAATTTATTGATCAAGTGCTGCTTTAAGTTACACTTTCAGTTGAGCATAAAAACAAGGCTCATCAGCTCTCAGTCGCTGCTAGGCTGTAAATATTGTACATGCAAGATGCTTCACTTTCAAGTTTGATGCAAAAACTTTCCTTCTGGTGTATTTCAGCTGCGTCTGAGTTGCCTGATGTGACTCTTACATCAACTCTTCTCTGCGATCACAGCAAAAATCCCTACAAACCTATAAATAAACACTGGCAAAATGTCGGACTGAATTGTTAACTTATTACACTTGGATTCCATCCTCTGAAGAATCAGTCACCTGGATTTGCTTGAGTGGATGGATTCAAAGATCTCGACCCAGGCAACAATAAATAATAAAGTCCAAAGTGTACAGCGGCTATGTTAAACACTATTAGTGACACAGAATGCCCATGATGCCTCTGTGTAATTGAACACCTAACATGGTGTGTGATGCTCCTCTAGTGTTGTCGAATAATCAATCAACTACAAGCTCCAAAAAACTTCATCCCCTAGAGGCATATTATGTATTTTATGCAATAATCCCTGCAGGACAGACAATCAGTATACAAGCAGGCATGTCTCAGTAAATAGAATTTTACTGTACAAGACCACTGACTGATTAAACTGTTAGGGGAAAATATTGCTGTTGTTTTTCCACCATGTTGCCTTTCAGCTCTTATTAAGATCCAGCCTGTCTGGCAGCATTGTTTCTTGTGTATTAATTAAAGCTGCAATAATGCAACACTGACTTATCATCACATATTTAGCTGACATGATAAACTTATGAGCATACAGCTGCTTACTTGCAAATCCAGCAGTTCTAAAACAACATGCATTTAATTGGAGTTGAGTTTTCGATCACCTGTCCCATTAATCTTTCCAATTCTAACACTTTTTTGGCTCCTTTTCTGGTCTTTACCAACTTCTGAGGGAAATGTTTGGCTCTTTGGCAGCTAAATGTTCCACTATTCCCACCAGCTAGTGTCTGACTTTGTGTTTTTGCTGTTTGATGCTGAGCAGGAACGTCTACAGAGGGTTTTCCCTGAAAACAGCTGCCTGCTACAGCTGAAAAAAAAGACGTTATGAGAGCAGTGACGGCAAACCAAACAGCAGAGTGGGGAGCTAACAGATGACAAGCTGAAACTTGCTATAAAGCTGCATAAAAGCCGAGGGGAGCTGCAGATTTAGGTGATAAGTCTCTGTTGGTTCATTACTAAGGGCGACCCCTTTCACATGTTGTCACACTGTTTTCACACTTTGTAATTTGATAAATCGTAATAATTAGGTGTTGAAACAACATAAAGACACTCTACAAGACAGTGGGAAATAACTAGATAAAAAACCAGGACAAACTTTGTGTGTTGTTTTGTTGCAAACTCCTTGCAAAATCGCAGTTAATCAAATTATGAAAAACCATCACACCACCACACGCACAGTGAATCTGGGCCCTCTGGGGCCTCTGAGGAGCTGCTTTACCCTGTTGGTAATCCAGCTTTTTCAGTAAAAACATTACACCATTTTACGAAAGCACCCACTAAATAATTTTACCACTGTATCTGCAGAAACTCACTTCTCCTTACATGCTGTTCAAATACATCCCCATGACACCCTCACTCTGTCTGTAGTACTTTATTCACTCCATAATAAACCCTTTTTGCCTGCGGGTTCCGAGATCAAAGACTCTAGAGAACTTTTAAATAATAAATATGACACAAGAAGGAAACTAAGCAAATAAATAATGTAAACACTGGGTGCAAATCTACAGTGAAGGTTCAAACCGATTTCTCCTGCGTTATTGCAGACAAATGCACAGTAATTAGACCTAAACACACCCAGGAACCTATAAAATTAATATAAAATCACACAGAGTACACAAGGTTTCCTCTTCTCTGTCTCTTCCTGACTGACGTTTATTTTACATATTTACCAAGATGATAACAAGATGGGAAAATGGTGATTGTCTTCACGATGTTTCTTAAAATTCTGAGGTAAAGTGAACAAAAAGAACAGGACCTTGGAATATGTAAATCTGAAATGCATGACCTTTCTACTGGAGATCTCATACACCATAACTGTGGCAAGAGGTAAACCCACACACTCATGCATGCATGCATGCACACACACTACACACTAACTACACATTCACTGCACACTCACCTGTCAATGCTGATAGCACACAGGTTGAGGATACTGGCGGTGCACATCATCACATCTAGCGTGACAAAGATGTTACAGTAGAGGCGGCTGAAAAGCCAGGCACCGCCGACCACCTGCGCAGGACAGACAGGCATATTAACAATGTGCACATTTCTCTTCCCCTTCCTCACCATGAAGTGTGAAGAACCTACTGAGCACACACATGAACACACACACTTGCGCATGTGACAGAAAGGCAAGGAGGAAGGAAAATGTGTACATAGAGACAGTGTGGCCTACATGGATGAATATAGAAAAATAAACATAAGCTGCCAAAAATATGACCTCATTTACCCAAATGTCTTGAATCTCACAAAAAGTAATATTCACTGGGCATAATTTAGTCATGAATTAGCAAATATGTTTATGTCAGCATGCTGTAATTACCTTTAAAGCTGCAAAGTGCTGCTGCAAACGTTTTGCGATGACAACATAAGTAATGTTGTTAGCAGTTGAATAGAATCGAGGGAATGTGTCAAATACAATATCTAATTGTCCTCGAGGGAGTCTCAAACCCTCAGGAAGGACATTAACCCTGAGCTAAAACAATAGCACTTTGAGCCTTCCCCGCCACCTTCACCTCCAGCCCCCCCCCAGCAGAGTCCCGCTCAGCCCGACAGGCGTTTACTTAGGCTCCATAATGCCTGGTAATAACTGTCTGACCAAGATAAATGGCATCCAACTTCCATTGCTTCACTACTGAATCTCTTAAATCCAAGATGGGAATCTACGCCTACCTACACAGAGAGGCGGCGGGCACACATGGGAATATGCACAGGCACACACACAAATGTACAAAAACATAAATAGGCAGCATTCTCTCTCTCTCTCGCATAGAGTGGAGCAGAAAGAGATACACAGTTACACTCTCGTTCTCTTACATACTAATGTGGAAACATGCATTACTAACGTTCATTTCCCCACAATGAGCTTAACCTCAGCACAAACCCTGATTTTAACCTAACCTCAGCCTGTACACACAGATAGCGGTGCAATTTCTTCCTGGTTTTTGGATAAAAATCAGTTAAATTATTGTGGTTAGGAAGACTACCAAGTTTGAGAAAACAAACCAGCTTATGTCAAAGCCACACCATCAGGATTATTTCATTTGGTCTGACACTAAATGGGGGAATTTGCTTTAAAAGCTGATTGTTTAGCAGACAGGATGGTTATCAAATTCACTACTAAATTACAGAAGGGAAAATGCAGAAACCTGTATTTTCGCACCCATACCTCTACAGGCCTGTATAGCACATTTGACACAATTTTGAAGCAGCTATTTTTTTTTTAGTGTTTGTGAAAATTATATCACTCAAAGTTCAGTATGAATGCCAACAAACACTGGATTAATGGGTTTGCTGTTGATGCAAGCCATGCATTGCACAAAGGAAATGGAGCAGCTGCCCACAGCTGCAAAACCATCAAATAAATTACAGCCACTGGTGAAACAGAACACTCTAACAAAACAAAAAATCCTATTATATATACAGTATACAATTAGCTCATATTATAGAATTGGGACACAGTGTAGGGATAATCAGGCTACTGCTGCTGCATGAATTCTGGCCATTCTCTTTTTATACTCTCTTGCAAATCCTCCTTTGTAAAAGCCTAATAATAAATTTCTGCAGTGTCCCTTTAAATTCAATCCTACACACAAAAATAGCTATTTAAAGGAGTGGAGATCAGGAAAATTTACACCTTTTGTTCTGCCACGATCATCTCTTTAATCTCTGTAAGAACATTTGGTTCTTTCAAGTACTGAAATACAACATATATATTATGTTGAAATAGTTTGTACTCAGTTGAGCCCACACACAAAAACACTGCTGCCAACATGTTGGCATATTTAATATTGTGTGTGCAGTGTGGAAATATGATGGGAAGTCAGTGGGCTCTGCAGACACCTTGTATTGACTGTGCTTGAACATATGTGATCCATATTTTCACAGCACTGAGGTGTGCTAAATGTCTCAGGAAAAGGTCACAGCAGGAAAGACAATTATCAGGATCCATAGGCAGGAGACAGAGGGAGAGAGGGAATCTGTGTTTCCACTGTTTTCCTTAAAGTTAAAATAAGAGGATGGTTTGATGAAATTAGGTACATTTCCGTCCCTTAATCTTACGTTTATTGACAGATCTCAGTGCATTCCACATAATAAAACACTACTGATTGAATCTAGACCAAAAGTGGAGTAACTGACGCACTACAAATGGAGCTTTTTCCGTAGTCAGGCCATACATTTGCTGGGGAAGTACAGCATCCTTTAGGATGACTTGTGTAAAGTGAACGCTCAGTCATTGCCGCCAATACAGCAACTTCCTTCAAGTGCAAGTCATGCATCAACTGCACCATCTAGGGATAATGTGGCTTGCTCAAGGGCACATGATAAGTGCCTGCTCAGGGTGGAGAAAGTGATACTCAGTCACTTTTCCTGCCAGGGCGCGCCTGCAGAAGCAAACCGGCAATCCCCTGGTCACAACAAGCTAATCCCCCAGTGCTTCACACCAGAGCTCACAGGGTGATACTGCAGACTCTTGGGAGTTCAAAGTCTTTGCCCCTGACTCTAAATTAGTATATTTTTCCCCAGACTTACCCAAGATATGACTGACCTTTACATCCATGAATATTTCTGTGTCATTATACCTTTTAATGACTGACTCCTTAACGGATTTCAAGTCTCCCTCTTGAATCTGAACTGAAAAATGTGGCACATTCTCTTACAGCTTGACTGCTCGCATGGAAGTTAAACTCATGACTGAATTCCGCTGAGGTTCCCTGCTACCTTAATTTACCTTCCATAGCATTTAATCATCTTTAATTTGTCTGCTTCTGCTCACTGAGTGTGTTAATTTTTTTATGGTTGACCTGCTGTTGAATCTTCTGCACGGTGTGAGAAAGACGGCTCTCTGCAGACAGCGAGCGAACTTTGTGCAGAGGCTGCTTGTTAAACATAACTAGACTTCATGTGGGCAAACACTTGGCCTTGAGCAACACACTCGGTAGGTTCAAGGATGCTGTTCCACACACATATACACACACAAACACAAGCCCGGGGACACAGCTGCAGTGCATTTTCACTGTGCAGTTTTGAAAAGTAGATGCCTGGAAGTCATGAGCACCTGTAAAAACTAATGGAGTAACTGAACAGCGAGTGACATAAGAACTAAGGGTGAGGAAATTAACAGTTAGCAGACAAATTATGTTACACTTAAGAAATCTGTCAAGTGCAAATAATGTTAATTGCTTCAATAAATAGCAATTTGCCTAAGAGGTTTCCTAGAAGTTTAATTCACAGGTTTCAAAGCCAATTACCAGACACAGAAGTAGTTTAATATTCAATATGTTTGTCAGCAGTTATGCATAGTGAAGCACTTTCTAATTACCTTTCATTGTCATAATTGTCTTCCTATCACTCACCTGTTACTGTGTATGATGCCATAAATGACCCTAATCCTTTTTCTCTCTGACTGCAGCACCCCCTGCAACTTCCTCCTCTTTCCCCTCTCATCCTCTCTCCTCTTTCAGCTCCTCACTCACTGCCAAGAATCCGTATTTCAATCTCTTCCACGTCCTCTGAATGAAACTTTCCGTCCCTTTTTTGTTTCACAGCTCGAGATCAATGATTCCCAGATCTCTTGCACAGTGGGTACTTTTGCAGTTGCCATCAGGGTGTAGGCAGTGTTGGGGAGTAACTAGTTACATGTAATA
>JAPXVT010000014.1:12179027-12189612 GCA_029823135.1 Acanthurus reversus | reverse complement strand
GATAGGTTTTTACTGTACAGAGTCCCTGGGATGCACAGGAGTACATTTGAGTCGTACCAAGGGAAATTGAGGGAGTCCCTGGTAATATATGTGTTTTTTGTCAGATTGTAGTGTAGGTACATTCAGATGAGTCTCTTAAATATAGGGCTACAGGCCTCGACAGCTGATTGTGAACTACTGAACACAGACTTTGTAGGATCCAGCAAAGTTGTTGGGATGCAGATTCAGTGTATGTTCATCAGATGATGTCAAATGCATCTAGCACAATGGACAACCTTTCTTTCTGAGGCCAGAGGAAGCTTTTAATCAACATGACAATACTTTGGTTCATCCTCAACTGCACTCTCCATCTCCAGGCCCTTCGGTCTGTTTCTTCTGTTATTCTCAACTTATTTCATTTACTCCTCTTCAATCTGTTGTCCTCGTCCTCCAGCTCCTCCTTCTCTATTCTCTTCCCCGTATACTCTTCTTCCTCCTCCTGCCACTGTGCTGGGATGCTGTGATGTATTTGTTTACAGCACAACTCCTCCCCTTAATGTCACCACAGTATTTTGGCTGTTGGCCCCTCCATCTCCACCTCTTCCTCGTCCCCTCCTGACATCACACTAAAGCCAGTGTTTCAGTCGGCCTTCCTGTCGCCAACAAAGTATCTCCTCTCTTTGTCGGGGCCTCCCTTTGGAGAGGGAGGCCGTCCTCCAAGTTAATTGTGCATTCGTTAGCATTCACCTCCCGCAACTTAACGACTTAACTCCTTAAACTGTAGATGAAGCTGTGTGCATGTCTGTGTGTGTCTGTGGGTGTGTGTGTGCGCGCGCATTAGTAGGTGTTTATGTGTGTGTTGTTTTAGAGTTTGTTATTGTCTTAATGTTACGATTTTGCTCAAACAATGCATACATCACCTGAATGCAACATGCAACTCTGTACTCTGCAGCTATCTCTGGCCTTATGTTCTGCCCAGTATAGTAATGCTTGTTGGCTGCCCCCGCCCCCAAACACACATACTCACCATGTGAGGTGATGATGGTTACATACATTTCAGCACAGTAACTCAGCAGTTTCTGAACCAGAAGTCTAGATCATGCACATTATGAGCTTAAGGTCCAGACATTACCGACAGATATTGGATGCTGCTGCTTTCTTGGCACCTTGCTCTTTCTTTGCCAGTAAAACAGTGGCTGGCAAGGCGGATGTGTGTAATGTGTAACTTGTGAACTTGCCCACAAACTCTGATACACCAAATATTGGTTTGTAGTTTTGGTTTACACGATCTGCTTGGTGTTAAACAATTGAGGGCAGGGTTTTGAAAACATGGTTTTGTAATCATTCTAATAAAGGGTAAACAATGTGAGGTGTGGTTCTGCTGTTAGTGTTTGCTTACATTGTTTGAAGATGAGTTTGTCTCCCTTTTTAGCTCTCACTCTGTCACTGGCTAGGCTCAGTAGTAGTAATCCATAGACTGTCACACACTGATGTGCAAGTGGACAGTAGAAACAGTTAAAATGTACAGTGAGGAAACTGTGCTGTGCTCCGCTTGGATTTGCAAAGCAAATACTTCCCCATAGACCTCTCTGTCACACACTCCTCCCATCGCTCTCTCCACCCTTTTCTGTTTCTGTCCTCCCTCACTGCTTTTGGTCTTAACATTGTGTTCCAACACACTCCTCTAAGCAAGCTGTGCTTTGACAGCTTTCATATTCTCTCTCTTTCTTTCTTTCTTTTTTATTTATTTTTTTTTAATTTTTAAAAAAAGTCTTAGGTCACCCGGACTTTGAAATAATGGGGGTGAAAGACCGCCCTCAGTGTTACTTTGATGTGGAGCTCAACCGGGAGCCAGGTAAGATCATTAAAAGTCAGTTTACAGATAGGAGAATTATTCATGTAAACAGCCTCAGCTCACTTCCGCACCCAAGTATTTTGAACTGACAACCTTAAATAAGATGTTCAAACTGTTTTTCATTTATGTTTTTTCATTTCTGCAAAATAACAGGGGAATATCCAGTGTTACACTGGTTTGGTAGACTGTTCCCTTTGTTAAAACAGTGTCTAAATTGCGTAGTTGTATTGAAGTCAAGCCCTGTGAAGCCTTTAGTGGATGCACCTTTTCAGCAGGAGTTTCAGATTTGCTGTCGGCTATGGAAAAGTTTCTATAATGTCTAAGCTTCACCACAGGGTTCCCCTAAGTGTTGGAACCATTTAAAAATGTGCAGTGTGCGTAGTAACTTTTGGGTGACTTGTAACCTAAGGCCTTGTAAGGCCTATTAACTTCTCATCCTCCATTGTAACTTTTTTTTTTTTTTGTACCAGATTGTAGGATGCTTCAAATAAATTATTAATCATTTCTAATGTTTATAGGCCACAAGGTAAAGGGAGCTAATATTTTTCTCTTTTTTTCTCGTAGTTGGGCGCATAGTCTTTCAACTTTTTTCGGATATTTGTCCCAAGACATGCAAAAACTTTCTCAGTTTGTGCACTGGTGAGTAATATTCAGTCATGTTTTACTTTGTATCCTGCCTTGCACTGCATTGTATGACCACTTGATTCTTTAACAACAGGTATTTGGGTTTAAATCTTACCTGTTCCTTGTCTGTTTTACTTCTGCTACTTTCTATTCTTTTCCTATCTAAGACGGATAATGATGAGTATTAAAGTAGGTATAAATATGTTTGAGATATAAAATAAGAATCCCTCTGTAGCCATTTGATATCTTGAGAAAAGGAGCTATGGCTGTGGTGTAAATTGTCCAGTGACAGATGCAGTTTGGGGTCCCTGATCTCTCTAGAAATGTCATCATACTGTGCACAGATACAAGATATCTTGGACCAACACTGATATTAGAAACAAAACAAAATCATCGGCCACGTATATCATCAGACTGATATATAAGTCGGGCTCCACTAGTCATAGCCATAAATCTACAACAGACTGCACATCCATCCTCCCTCTCAATTTTCAGCCCACCTGGCCAATGGGAATGTGATGCTGGCAAGAGCCGTCATGGGAGGGGGCCGGTCTGTTCCTTTTCCTGGACAAACAGACACAACGTAACACAGCACCATTCAGCCAAGCAGTTTGCTATGGCTTTCTTAAAATGTGTAAAGTGTCCTTTTCCGAGGGGATCAGTTCACACTATCAGAAACTAGCGACAGAGCTGAAGTCAGTGAAGCAAAATCACCAGGAGATTAGCAACCTAAGCTGTCCATTTAAACAGCCGGCCCTCTGTCCTCTGAAAGCACCCTTAAACAACTCAATACATCCATTGAAATCTCTGCCTTAAAATCTCCTTTCACTCAAGGGGAAAGGAAAATCCCACAGTGTGTTAGCTTTGAGCCAATATTCTGTCTTCTGCAAATTTCACTCAATTGGAGTTTCCTTAATGAATTCTTTAGTCCTGAGCAGAAGTATTAACAACAGGATGCCTGTACAAAGGCATCTAGTTTATTGAACCCCCACCGCACCCCCTTTCATCAACCGTAATTTCATTCCCTAGTTTATGGCAAACCCCATGTGGGCAGTGTTCAAGACAAACAGTTATTAACACCTCAAGCCATCTGGTGTACACAAAAGCACTTCACACAGAAGCAGGTTTGTTGAATGTTCTGCGTTTGATGGGAGCTCTGTTGACATACTGTACATCTAACTGCAGGTGGAAAGGGAACTGGCAAAATCACAGGGAAAAAGCTGTGCTACAAGGGCTCCACATTTCACAGAGTTGTTAAGAACTTTATGATCCAGGGAGGCGACTTCACTGAAGGTAACAGTGTCTTTACTCAATATATGACTTTGCTTACTTTGAACGTGAATGAATCATGTTGCTTAATCAAGTAAGTCAACCTCAGTTCATACTGCTCTCATTTTAAACCAAACTGTTTCCTGACTGTGGCAGCCCTGACGAAAATGTGTCCTATAAACATGAATTAATCACTTCTTAGTTTGTTTTTCTGAATTGTCATTTTTCTGTCATTTGTACTCATGCTTTAATGATTTAAATAAAGAAATTAAAGTTTTTGCCTTAATTACTTTCAGGAAATGGAAGGGGAGGAGAATCCATATATGGTGGCTTCTTTGAAGGTAATGGGAATATCAAATGATCCAATAAGCAGTCCGTCAATGTTTATCTGAACATATGGAGCCTCTGATTTTGCTACTTTTGCATGAGCATAATGTTGCATGTGCCTATTGTGTTAATAATGGATTTCTTGTGACTTTTCCTCTGTATGACTCTGCTGACCTTCACTTTTCCATTGTATAGTGATGTCTTCTATTTAATAACAGTAGTGGGCTTTATCAAATCAGCATGGAGAGTAGGCATTCTCTTTATTGAAAGCTACAATCTTCCTGCCTAAAATTTTCAACATATTCTTTTATTTGTAGAGTGGTCTTTTGCAAAATGAGAAGGTAAGAGATGTACACAGCTCAGTAACACAATGTCAACATTGTCCCCACCACCTTCCTCTCTTAGCTAAACCACTGCAAATGTTTGCGGTGGTGCAGATGTAGATGTGTACCGAAGGGATGTTACCAGATTTTTTTTTTTTTTTAATTCAGAGAGCCACCCTTTTAGACCCCCACAAAGCCTCGGGCTGCTCAAATGTCTCTTTATGCGACATATGTGGTATTTATAGCCACATGACCGCAATGACATGTAGTCAGATGGAGGCCGCTCAATAGAAGGACTCAAACATAACCACAGAGGAAGATGTATAGCCTGCACCGGAAAGAGTATACGTAGACACAAATTCAATTGGGAAGCAGTTTTAGTTTTTGTGTTTTCCATGTATGCTCCTGGCTTGATAACATGACTGTTAACTAAACTCACCTCCAACTTCAAGATTTTTATGTGTCTGAAGTATTCAGGTAAAGCTTATTATGTTTTCTGTCTGTGTAATTTAAGAGTAATTCAAGTATTTTTCATCAGACAATCAGACTTTTTTTTTCTACTTTACATCACTGGGATAATTTTCCAAATAATTCAAAAAGTTTTGTTTACATTCATTTAGTATGCTTTGAAAATCATTTTCATGACACTTCAAACTTGCTTTATAATAATCTTTTTTTTTCCTTAATTAACATCACTGTCAGACAGTCGTCTGTACTGTATTGATTTTACAACCATTATGTTTTCTTCTCGATTATCAGCATGAATATTAGCAATCTCTGAAAGCTGGACCCTTATTGAGTCCACCATCATTGGGATTTTTCTAAATGATTCCTTTCAAAATGTTATTGATGAGAATGTAAACTTAATAGAGTTGTTAAAGGAAATGAAATCAATATTGCAGTATGGCCTACTTCAATTTTTTAAATTGCAGAGAGATGCAATATTTGTTCAGGAGAAAGTTGTGTGTCAAAACTCCATTTTAATTCAAATATTGTGTTATATTGTGCTGCTGCACAGTTGTAATGGCCTACATAATATTCTACAGACTTAAAATCTAAAAAATATTTGTTTGGTACAGATCCCTGCAAAAATAACAACATAATCAAGTTAAGAGAAATGAGAATAATAATGTAAAAATGATCGTTCCCTCTAATATTGCAAATTATATCGCAATTGCAATATCAGTCCAAATAATCGCAATTACATATTTTTTCAAAATCATCAGCCCTACTTGATAAGAAAGGCAATGGATAGATTATGTATCTAAAGCAAGTACAAATGGAAGTAAATCATTATGTTATTCTTTGGAAGGTGGTCAGAATGATGTGATATACACATAGTTTGTTTAAATAGTCTAAATCATACAAAATGAGTTTGGCACTTTAACAGAGGACTTGACGTAATAAACAAAACCTTTACAAAACAGTGCTGTTTTTAAAAGACAGGTCAGTGAGGCCGTGATTAGCTTGGATGGATCAAAATAGTTCTTTCTTTTTTTCTGTACCTCCCTGATTTGTTTTGTCACTACGAATCAGAGACACTCTGTGAGACTGTAATCCCTCTTTCTCTGCTCCCAACAGATGAGAACTTCGTTCTCAAACATGACAAAGCCTTCCTGTTGTCGATGGCCAATCGTGGGAAAGACACCAACGGCTCACAGTTTTTCATGTGAGTAACACTGACTAAATCATATAACTCTGCACCTTCAATAACTTTACCATGTAACTGACAGGGCACTTACATTATTTGTTTGCTTTTTTTGAAATATTTTTTTTTTGCCTTCTGTCCCTTTTTCTGTTTTGAAACTGTAGAATAGAGTTTGTCATTGCGAGTCAGAGTCCCCTCTCTGTGTGCAGTTAGATTTCAAAGTGCAGAGAAACATGGATTCATTCTTTTTCACCTACAAATGTGTTACCTTTTTTCTCTTGCCATTTTTTGTGTAAAATTTACAGAAACTCTAGCATCCTGCTCTTCCAAGGTAATGTGACTCCAAGGCTGTGTTTCTCTCTCTCTTCTCCTGACTGTATTTGTCATTCAGTAGTTTGTATTTGCAAGTATTTCTGCAGAGTATAGTGTTTACTTTGGAAATGTTTGAACAATATTCACGACTGACTTGAGAGTATTTGGAGACCTCCTTTATCTCTAAAACAGGTTGTCACCATAAGTTAGAGTTATCCTACAAGAATAAAACTCTTGAAACATAAAAGAGGAAATGTTTACTGACTGCCTTTGTTTGTTTGTGGCCGTTTTAAATTCAACAGCCACAATTGAAAGTGTTGCATAATTGATTTGCAATCAAATATCATTAAACAAATGGTTTTTCAACGACCCTTAAAAAAGGGATTTTTCCCATGGTGTAGAAAGCTCCCACACTTGGTTGAAGTTTTTTATTAATGCTCATTCTTTTCCTCTTTTTTCTCCTTTTTACATGATCCCACCATTGCCGTTGGTCGACCTTCCCCGGCGTCTTTGCTGGATTTTTCACAAACAGCACAACCAAGATGGCTCCTCATCTTGACGGGTAAAATCTCATTTCCCTTCAGCAATTAAAGAAGACATTAAAATGTTGTTTACACTACATAGTTAAACTTTATTTTTTATTTGATTTTCCAGTATTACAGTGAATTGCTTTTAATTACACCTCTGCAAACACCCATGAAATTATTCTATTTCTATATAACTTACATTTAATCTTAAGAGTAAACAATCAATGTTCAGTGAAGTATCTTTCAGTGTTAACAGTTGAAAGCAGCTATTGAAATGCTGCTAAATCCCAATTGCTGCATGGAAGTATGTGACTTCACTTTTTTATCTGTCTTTATCTACACAGAAAAAAAACACACAGCCATCTCTCTATAAGAAATTAACAATGCTGTTTTAACTTTGGTAGAAAAAGTCAGTTTCTGTGTGATAGGCTACCTTCACGCTCAGTAAGAAGTTGATGGAACTTTGTAGGTACTGATATTGTGTGCTTGTAAAGTTGTCGTGGAGTTGTAATGGGCATCAGTTCCTCTGTGCAGAGTCCACGTCGTGTTTGGTCTCGTCATCTCCGGGTTTGAAGTGATAAAGAAGATCGAGGGGTTGAAGACTGATTCAGCCAGCAGACCCTACGCTGATGTGAGAGTGATGGACTGCGGACAGCTTATCACCAAGTCCGCTAATGATGGTAAGTTCAGCGACTTATCAACTTTTTCTTGAGGGTTATGAGTATTTTTAATGCCTCTGCAACGGCGATAGTATTGACCTGAGGCATTATGTTTCCCGGTTGTCTGTGTGTCTGCACATCAGTTCATACACCTGTCATCACTTTGCACAAACATCACATTGGCGTGAAGCGACTTTCGGGAAAGTCTGAAGTAAAATCTTCAAATCTGGCGTTAACATGCACTTGGACTCAAGGATGAACTGATTCAAATTTTGTGGTCAAAGATCAAACCCTGCAGCTCAAGAAGGAATACACTAATTATCACAAAGTGATGATTTTTTATCCAAAAGGTTAAGGGATAGGTTCACTGTTACATCATTATGTTCTACAAAAATGCCTTTCTGGCCATTATTCAGCGCCATAATCCAGGAACAGGAGGAGAGACTGTGACCAAACTTTAAATTTGGTTGGATAACGAATTGGGCAGACATGGATGTAAACTGCAGCCTTACTGATTTGGTCCAGGCAAACAAAAGCAATGCAGTGATTCTGTTTATTGTCAACAAAGCCCAAAAGGAAACTTCTGTACACCATCTATGGCACTCAGACCTTAGCTCATTTATTGCTACTGAGTTAAAAATATTAAATTCTTTGAGCTGTGCACTGCAGTACCTAGCAAAAACTTCTCTAACAGGAGCACGTAGCTCATTTGTTGGTTTTCAGCCACTGATTTAAACAGTGTTCTCTGTTATGTGTTTTTAATATTTATGGAAAACAGTGGAGCTCCTTACACAGAGGAAGAAGCTACATGAAGCTTTGGATACCAAAGCAATGCTTAATAGTGGGATCAGTGCATTGCTGGTTTTAGTCTTTTGATTAGATTTGTTCATAATAAAAAAAAAAAATTGAGAACTTTTGGCCTACTGCTGTTTGAAAATCTCTCTAGTTCAAGTCTGCTGTGTATGAAACCTTGTGTTAATTTTTGATGAAAAGCTTAAAAAGATGTTTTCCATTGTTTTAGAGTGATCTTACAACCATTTATACTCCTTCTTATTTGTTTTTTTTCTTCTGTGGGGAATAATATATACTGCCTGTCATTTTAACTGGGTCATATTTTGTGCTCATTCTGTGAGAGGTTGGCATTTTGATGCCAGCATTTTTCCCCACTGGCACTCTTAAAAAACGTGTAACCTGATCTTGTGTTTAATGAGGATTAGCGAGGTGATCTCTGTGGGCCTCAGTTGGCATCTGCCCACCTGACGCTGCCAGGCTTGCTTTCAGTGCCTCCAACGTACTGATAAGAATTAAATAAAGCCCTCACTGTTGTAGTGTTACACCATTTTAAAAAGGACTCATGGAAATGAAACTTTCCTAAATATAGGAGTGTCAGATTTTTTTTAAATATGCGTATTTTTAATTAAATGGTGCCGTTAAACATGCTCTTGTGTTTCTCTCTTCAGTACTTGAAGGCAAGAGGAAACGAACTTCCCGTTCTGCCGACTCGTCCCTCAATTCCCGCGTGTCGTCGTCTCAGTTCTCCTCTTCGGTGGAATCTGAAAGTGAAACAGATGAAATGCACAAACATCACAAGCACAAGAGACACATGAAGAGTAAACGGTCAAAAAAGAAAAGGAAGGATTTAAAGAAAGAGAGGAACACACAAAGGTATTTTATATTTTGTTCCTGATCACATTTTTACATGCAGTATAATTACTCAAATTTGTCTTAAATATATGTAAGCGCAGTTTTGAGTCAGTCTGATAGCAATGTTTAATTGTAAAAGAGGTACCGACATGATTCACTGTCAGCTTTATGGGGAAAAAGACTGGTTGGTTCTTTGCATAACAAAATATTGTTTTGCATCATGTTGTTAAAGCTCTCGCAGCCCTGCTGAAAGAGAGATACTGGACATAGAGAATGAAGTGGAAGGAGAGAAGGAGCAGAATGGGAAGAGAGAGAAGCCTGTCGTCCGAGCCGAGGAAATCCCACCGGTGCCCGAGAACCGCTTCCTGCTGCGACGGGACATGCCAACTCAGGAGCATAAAACAGAAATGTCAGTTTAAAATTGGGCTTCGTTTGTAGAGTGTTTTTTTCAGTCTATTACACAATCAGTAGTATAAAACTAAGTAGTTGAAGTGAATGTTATTTTGAAATTTGACCTTTTCAGAGTTGAGACCGAAGAAACTCAATCGACTGACCAGAAACCAGCAGTGTCCAAGTCTGGACGGAAAATCAAAGGCAGAGGAACAATGGTATGTTAACCACCACTAAAATAAGGGATTTGTCATATTTGGTGTGTTACATATTAACTGCTGTAGCATGCTTGTAATTTTAGCTGATCCACTTTGACTAATTCCAAGGGACAATGTTTGTAGGTGGACAATTTCATTTCTATTCTATTAACCGGAACGCTAATTGTTTTTTATAAGCTGAACGCAGATGTTAATACTGTGAAGCAGGGGTTTCCAAATTAGGGTTCACAAAATATCTCTGAGGAGTTGAATGGGGATTTACAAGCAAAAAAAAATAAGAAGACAACATTTTTATTTATTTATTTTTTTGCCCAGGATAATGCCATAATTTCAGGCCTTCAGGATGCTAGTAATTGTTCAAAATTTGGCTGAACTGGTTGCAAACAGCAGACATATTTTACAAAGGGATTTCAAGTCAACAAACCTGCCTTTAAGGGAGGGATAGGGAACCCTTTTTTTCCTATTACGAGCAATTTGAATTTTTTGAACATGCTTCGAGGGCCGTACTAAATTATTGTGCACATTTATCTCACCAACCTCTAATGTGAACTGAGTCTTTGCATGAGTGAGTTTTAAAAAGAAGTTTTCAGCACTAGCTTGTCCCAAACAGAGATGCAGACTTCAGTGCATGTGTCCTCAGAATGCACGTATAGATTATAAAAGTGCATTTTTTGCCATTAATTTTTTTGTTCTCCAGAGATATCACACCCCCACAAGAACAAAATCGCGCTCTACCTCTGTAGAGGAGCGTGGTAGTAGTGAAACTCCACCACACTGGAAAGAAGAGATGAAGAGAACCAAAGTTTATCA
>JAPXVT010000014.1:11732117-11743169 GCA_029823135.1 Acanthurus reversus | reverse complement strand
TTTATTATCTTTATCTAAACGCATGGCTCCTTCAGTTTCGCAGACACAAGAGTATGATTTAGTGTGATCATGCAGCATAAAGATTATGAATGCACTTAGAATCCTCCCGTGTGCATTTATTCACTTGATAATGAGACTGATCTGATGCCATATTCCCAAGTCCCATCTTCTCAATGCACATTATGCAATACATCCTTCTGGTTCATTACGACTTGTTATCTATTTTTACAGTTTTGGCTATCATTTTAATCCATAACAGCACTGTGCTCATCAGGTTAGCTGCTGAGATTGGTGAATGACGCAAAAGTGTTACAGGAAAGTTTTAAAGGACAAGAATAATCAGCAGTCAGATGGTTGGATAGGTTGTAAAAAAAAAAAAAAAAAAAGCCAAATTGTTTGAAATATTTTCTTTAACAGTCCAATTCAGAATCTGTGCACCAGAAATGGTGTGTTTTTCTGATGCTCAAACATGTGTGGTTGAATCCCTCCATGTTTTCTCTTCTTAGGTTAGCTGCTTATGTTAGCCTCTTTAACGCACAGTGGGGAGGAGAAATGCTAGATATGCTACCAAATAATTTTTAAAGTGTTTTGCAATACTACGTTAAGCACAATTTTAATTTTATTGCGATAAAATGTGTCTAGAGACTCACATTAACTTTGGGCTCGATTTGCCAGTCTTTGTTTAAAGACTTCTGCACAATGACTTGAAACTTATGTCTTACAGATCACCTGTGACATGCCGCGAGGAGGCGGAGGGAGTAGGATTTATGACCTGTGGATGAGATTTAACGTGTCAAAGAACTAATATTATGACTCAGGATGAGATCACCCCTACAATGGATGATGGATGACGAGGTGCTCTTCTCTCTCCCTCTGTCCCTGGTAGAGTACATGAGTCATACTTGACAGGAAATGTGTGCCGTTATGAATGAAGCCTGTCAGGAACCCACTATTATCAGCCTAATTAGGCAATGCAATCGTCCACATTCATAAAGTCTGTAAAGCTTCTGTGATGATACAAGCGTTACATCTGGCAAGCAATGGACAAACACTGAACCCTGGTTGGAAGTGACATAAACAGGTGCTTCAGCAGGGGTGAGTCTAGGATCAGACCTTTGGGGGGCTCAGCCCAGAAGAGGAGACACCATGATATTACCCACTGGCTTTTGGAGAACTATTTTGAAGCCGCAACTATGGCATCACATAGGCTTGGGATTTTGGAGTAAGAAATTACTATTTTAGTACAAGAGGTAAAGCTGGAGACAAAAACAGAGCTACAATACCAACAAGCAGCTTGTGGCTTCTGTTACTCAAAATGGCCACGCCCTTAACCTGTTGCTATTCTTATGGCCCGTAGATGGGCTATAAGAGTTTTAAGTGGTTCTTAGCACTGTGCATATTGATTTAATTATATAAATTTAAGTCAGTATGGACATGCTATAAATTTTTGATATTTCGTTAAATACATTTTTTTATATAGCTAACTCTCATGCCTATATTTCTGGGGCTATATTTTCTCCATTATAGGCCTTTAAATTTGGGTCTTCCATATAGGCCCCATAGCAAGGATGGATGTTAAGGGGTTAATTATCCTCAACTTGAAGCCTTAATGTAATTAAATGACCCCTGTACAGTTGCAATGAATGGGAAAATTATCTAAAGACACCCAAATCCAACCAAATTTTTTGCATTGGGCTGTAAACATGTTAATATAATGCTGCTTTGGGACTGACTCAGCCTCAAGTTGTCCCTCAGAGGAGAGACAGACGCTACTCAAGCTGACGACAACTCGTTACGTCACTGCAAATACTATAAAAGCTTTTCAACAAGAGCAATTTATTAATGTAATCCACCTAAATTAGGAGATTTATGGAAATTCAGGCCAAACTGTAGGTTGCCTAAGCACCCCTTATAAGAGCTAAAATCATCAGAGAGTTTCCGGATGAGCTGGAGTGTTAAAGAAAAATGATTAAATCCCCGAGCCGTTACATGCATCATCTTCACTCTCTGACGTCAAATACTGCTGATGATGATACACTGACACCTTACGTAAGTTACTCATCATTCTGACCTTGAGCTGCGTTATTAGGAACCATTCGAGCTATTTGTGGGATGAAAATGGCACATGACAGCACGTGCTCTTCCCCATTTGTGGTCATGGGAAACAGGCTGTGGCACTGTGGTAGACTGAGGTACTTATGTCATCCCTATTGCCTCGGGTGCGCCTATTTATAGGAAGTGTTTCCTTTTATATCAATGCCAGCAACAGTGGCCTCTTATTCTCTGCAGACAGCATAGCATTAGCTATTGCTTGTTGATGTGATCGCATTTCAATGACTCACATGGATGACCACAAAAACATGGCCCCAAAATAGATCTGAGCAAACTTTTTTTTTTTACCCCTGGATGTTCAGTTTATTGTGGTGCTTGTAAAGCCTCCTCAATTATCAGTATTACATTCCATTTTCTGTTGATTTAAGAATTTTTTGTAGCATGTAAAAACAAGAGAGCATTCATCTGTTTTTTTGCCTGAGATACCAGAAGCAAGAAACAGGAATGAGATTTCCCAAAACTATTCTCCAAAACTTAGTTTGCTGACTTCTCAGAAGGCTTCTCAGGAAAAAGAAACAAGCCTCCGGTTACGGAGCCCTTTGGAAATGAAAGGTTTTGCAATGAGCGAATCTGTTTGCCAGAGCCCAGTCGGCTTGTTTTCGCTCTGTAACGTGATAGCCCCTTGGGATACACCACTCAGTCTGCACCACCTAGGGACTTCTTGGGAACAGAGGGCTGCATCTGCAGAACAAACAGCATGTCGGCCTCGCTGTCTTTCTACCATCCTGCCAACTGCCCCTCTCTGCTGGTTTCCATGACAGCGTCGGGAAAACTCCTCTAACCAAAACATTGCTCCAACTTAAAAAACAATTCCTCAATGGCTCGTTGCATAGATCATTGGAGAAGTGACTCACACCGACTTAAAAACAAATCAGCCAGAACAAACTTTCAGCAAACTTACTGAGAGAATACAGTTTGTATACAAAAACACTCGCCTCCCCCTTATTCTCAGAGGCAACAGGAGGGACCATAAGGTGAGGGGCTTTAACCCATAATAACACACAAAAGGCTCAGCTGCTCCCGAGTGCAGCCTCTCCCTCCCTCACACACACACTCAAGTCAAGTCAAATTTTATCTATACAGCCTTGAGGGGCTTTACAATATGTACAGTGTGTGACACTCTCTGTTCTTAGACTCTCGACTGGAACAAGTAGAAATTGTGCCAAAAAAAAAAAGAAAAAAGAAGAAAGAAAAATTGGAAGAAACCTTAGCAACAGAGGAAAACTGGCTCTTGCACAGAAGTTAAAACTTCATGTTTATACATTGAAAGTTAATGTTTTGATTCTCATTTTTATGCTGCGACAAATCTTTGGTTAAGGTTAAAGTCAGGTTGTTTCTTAAACTGTATGGAGGACCAGGGTGAAAATGGAGTGAAACTAAGTGGAATGATATGATTTATGTTGGCAGGGTAAACAAACACGTTCGCTTGGTTGCTGACCTTTAGTTTACTAAATTGCACTTTGATCCTTCTTGTACGGAAAAAAAAAAAAAAACTTGGTAAGTGTATGGAAAGAAAAGGAAATATCTGCTTTGGCTCCCACAATTCAGTTGGAAAATACTTGATTTTTTCAGGTGAAGCAGGAACAGGAGTCTGCTGCTTTGAAGCTCGTGCGCCAAACAACACCTTTCTCCTCTTGTTGAGAAAATCAGCTCATATACGTGTAATCCAAGGTAAGACAAATCAATATGATACAAATGAAATGCACATGTTAACAAATCTATGCTTTGCAGAATGCCAACATTTTATCTGGCGCCTGGGCTGAAGGAGGGCAGACGACGCAGCAGAGGCAGAGAGAGAGAGAGAGACGAGTCTGGCCGCCCCCTTCACCCTTTCAGGGGAAGAGTTGCACAACACCGCCTGGCTGGAGTGTCAGTCACCATGGTGATAGAATATGCACTGACAAATATTGTTGGGGGGATTGTACGAGGTTTTTTTCGCGCGCTGCTGGTGGCTAAGTCCAGGGAAAAGTCTTGACCCAGATTGACCAGGGAGCCTCCGAGTCTTGCCAAATATAGGAGACGGATCAAGTAGGATTTTTTTTCTTTCTCTTTTTTTTTTGGTTAATTCAAAAGTCAAGGAACAGGCTCCTGTCTGAGAGGAGTGAGTGTTTCTGTGTAGTTTAACACCATCCACGGGATCTTAAGTGTATATTTTAGATGAGAAATCGAAAGTGGGAGTACATGTGAGGGCGCAGGGAAAGAGGGTGGGAGGGATCTGAGTGTTTCACAACAAAGACAGTGAAAGTGTGTCACCCTGGTGCTGCTGCTTCTCAACTCAGGGGTTTTGTTCCAAGTTCAGACTGACTTCAGAGCTGCTGACGCTCCGAGTGTCACCACGACTGCCTGTGTGGAACTAATGCACGTCTGACCCGAGACTGCCTGTCCTCTGTCTCTGTCTCTGCAGCTCGCTGTCTCTTTCCTTGTCCCCTTTCTCTCTCTGTCATGACTCATACGTGCCTCTGTACGCCCAAACACAGACGGATTCATGACTTGATGATTTCTGGCTACGCTGTGACTCAGCCTCAGCACATGCCTCCTCCGTAGTGGTGTGGGCTCAGCAAGTGCTGGCCACCTCCCTGCTTTTGTCATCAGTTCTGCTTGTGCTTGAATGTGCTGTTCTGCAGACTCAATCATGTCTCGAGTATATTAGAAAGGTTTTTTTTAGCAGTGTTGGGAGGTTTCTGCCTTACATGAATCATTTTTAAAAAATCTTTATATATATGTTATGTATGTGGATTTGTATACATTCCTATGATTTGTATACATTATGACAGTAATTTGGCTTACAAAGGAATTTAAAACAATGTGCATACAATTTCAGGACAAAGGAGCATCAGAAATATTGTAGATTAATGTTTTCTGCTTGATATTATCAAGCAGAAAACATTAATCTACAATAGAAAACACAGAAGAAAAATATGAATATTAAAGGTTACACTAAAGGCGAGAATTAAGATGGTCCTGAAAATAGAAATAGTGAAGCAGGAAATGATACGATGTACTAATACCTTATTACTCCACCATAAAAGATATTGCAAGCAGCTCTGTGACGCTGTAGTTCCTTTTCCACAGTGGTGAGCTAAATGCTAAGGTGACACATGCTAATATGCCAACAATGAGGATGCTATAATATCAATATCATGCAGGTTTATTACCATTTTTACCATGTTGCATTAGCATGTTAGCATGCTGCTCTGCAAATTAGCACAAAACTACACTGTGCAGTTGAGGTAGATGAGAATGTCAATCCTTTTTTCAACATATTTGTTCATAATTTAGCAGGTATAATTGTCATTTTTACCATGCTGCATTAGCATGTTAGCATCTTTTTTGACATACGTAGTCCTAAGTAAAAGTATTGGACAATTCTAATTCTAAATTTTGATCTGATGATGGCACTACATAAAAAAAAGTCAGGGAACCACTGACATGATTACAGTAAGTTTGCAGTCCTCCATCAATCATTTTTATTTATTTATACACCATAATACCAAATACGAATCTTCATCTATACAAAGTCAGAAGAAGACATTTGACTGCTTATTTGATTCTCAAATGTTATAATTGGTGTACTGGACTGTTTGTGTATTTGTACATCTCTGTTGTGTATGTGTAAACGTGTGAGCATCTTAATGTGTGTTTGTGTGCACTGTGTAGTTGTGTTTTGTATCTATGTGTCTCTGTTTGTGCAGTGAATAGACGAAAAATAGAGATGGAAAGTTTTTGAGCAGATTTTCAGCCAATCAGCTCTCAGCTTTTTCCTGGTGGGTGCTTCATAGTTGAGTCAGATGTTCCTCAGCCCGACTTCAAACATGATGTATTTATAGGAACTGCTCAGCAACCAACAAAACACCTTAGATTCTGCACAGAGGACTGAGAAAGGCTCTGTGTTTTTGGTGTATGAATAGATACTGTAGCATTTCACAAAACAACACAAATCCATTCATGAGTCACCGCAGCTCAGCCCTGTTACGTACAAACAAGCAGTCACAACTCTTTAGAATAAACAAGCAGTCATGCAGACTGCAGTGACCAATATACTGTGTGTGTGTTTATGTGTGTGTGTGTGCGTGTGTATTTGTGTTTGCGTGGGTGGGTGTGTGACCCTGAGGAAGGCCTGCATGCTGGCGGCAGGTCTAGCAGATCGTTACGTGGCTCGAGCTCAGAGGTCAAAGCTTAGTAGTGGTATCAGGCTGCAGCTGAGTGTGACGTGCAAACGCACACACACACACGCACACACACACACACACTCACACACTACGTACACTAAGAACAGGATTGTCTAGTTAATGAATGTCAAAATCAGCCCAGTAACAGCCTGCTCACTGTTTTACTTACAAAGGATTCAGAGCCTTTTGGCCAGTTTATCTTAAACACACACACACTCTGCACAGTCAATCATCTGCAACATGTGTGTGTGTGTGTGTACGTGTTGTCAAGGCCCCACTACTCTGTGATTGCAGTGTTTGCTGATGAAAGCAAAGGGACAGATCTGGCACATTTGCGTGTTGCTGAATGTGACGCAACAGAAGAGAAGACAGATTGTTTCTTCATTGAAGACAGACTTTCACAAGACAGACTTTCACTCTCTCACATCAAATAGATTTGGTCATTCAGTGAATAAATGGGATGCTACTACTACAAACTGAAGAATTACACTGGGTTCTGTACAGAGAGTCACTATCAGAGTAACCACTGAAACTTTATTTGAACCAATGCTTCTCTTTGTCAGACTGTTTTTTGTGTCCCAAAGGCAGTTTTTGGTGGGTTTGATGTTAAAAACAGGGATTTGCTGATGTTCATTTCAAATGCTATTTTTAAAGGAAAAATATGAAACTTTGACCACGACTCGCTGCTTTGAAAAGCAAAACTGAACAGTTCACATTAATACATCGCACAAAACAGAAATTTATTGACATTGGGTCATATTTTACAAAGTAAATATTCTCTGGTTTTCCCTCTAATGTCCTACAACTACTCTGTCTGTCTGCAGCCTTTTATTTAGTGAAACTGTCGCCAACAACTACCCCACGCTGCAGCTGCAGCTGCAGCCTCGGTCTGCAGGCAGCCTACTTGTTGCTTTCAGGAACCTCTGTGAATCACAGAGTTGAGGTCAAGCAGCCATAGGACGTAAGAGGGAAGACCAAAAAAACGTGACATGGTTTTACTAAGATTGCTGTTTTGTGCAACATATTAACGTGCATTGTTCGGTTTTGTTTTTCAAGGCAGAGGGTTGTGGTCAAAATTACACATTGTTGCTTTAAAGTGGACAGAAGTGTGATGCAAAATTTCCCAAACCTAAAAATGTTAGTTAAAATTATATTTCAAAACTATTACTTTTCACCAAAATACTATAGTTTAGTCTTTGATTTATGTTTTACTATCTTTTAAAACATGTTGGGTGTTTTTTTTTTAATATGAAAATCAGTTAAAACCAAGAACAGTAAAGCCTGTATATATCTGACTGTAGGTCAATATGTAAAGCAGCTTTGCTTCCACATAAACATGACATACCTGACAGCCAATACTTATAGACCCACAAGCAAAAACTTGTAGTGTTAACTGAATCAGTGTGCTAATTATAGACTTACAGGAATAATTCTCTCTCACACTGTATTGTAAAAGTTGCCTCTGTATCAAAAGCCACCGTTCTTGATTTCATAATCATCTTTTAAGTAATACCGTGGGAGGCGCTTTGATTGCATAAGACTTCTCCCAGCATCGCAGCAGCAAATCAGGCCTCCCTGAGCTGATGTAAAATATTAGAGTGCCATTACCCAAATGGTGCTGTTACCTCAATGAAGCAGCAGAAGTGAAGATCCCATTTTTATGAAGAGGGAGGCACTGCAGACCGACCCCGGCGTCGCAAATAAAATAAGTTTATGGCAGCCTGTAGATTGGCTCATCAAATATGGTGTGCGTGTATTATTCATAAGATAACTGCTTGTGAAAGGTATGGTAATCTCGTGGTTCATAAATCTGCGCAGACTGTCTGAATGCTGATGACTGCCCTGTTTAAAACTCTATCGGCTGTGTGATTTATTGACTCATCATGTGCAGCCTGTGGCACCACACCTGCCTGGGGCATTCTCGTGTCTGTTCCCTCAGTTTATGACTGGTGTTCCTATCACTTGTTATTCCCACATTCAGTACACACACAGACACACACTCTCAGACTTTCCTCTTACACAAAGGCATTAGTCTGTCCCTTCTCTTCAAGTGGACCAGCTATTTCCCCAGCGGGCTCGTCCCGGTCCCAGCAGCTCTCAGCTTTTAGGCTCCTCTGACTCTTCTTTGCCAATTAGCTGATCACAGAGAGGGGAGGTCAGAGGTCAGGCTCCAGGGGAAAGGTCGCCTGTCTCCACCAGGGGCCATTCCACTTTTTCAATAACCCCCATCACGTGAGAAAAGAGGAAAAGTGGCTGCTTTTGCTAGGTCGATCATTTGATGAGGGACAACTGGCTTCAATTAGATTTTCTGAGAAAAAACAAGATGTAAATATGTTTTTATGTTTTTTATGTGTTCAAGTTTACCCACTGCTTAGAGGCATAGCAGCTATGTGGATGTTGTAAACAGCAACAATTATTTCATTATGGAATTATACAGTAATCAGTGTATCATTAAGTCAATAAAATGGGGAAAATACACATCACAATCTTGTACAAATCCCCTCAAGATTTACCACCTATTTTTACAGTGGTAGCCACGGTCAGCTCCTCTGTTTTTTCTTTTGTTTTTTTTCTTTGAGAACTTGTTGATAAATTGCGATGCGCTCGAGGCATGCTGGGATGTACAGACAGCCTGGGCAAGTTTATTGTGTCAGTCACTTTGTCTCCCCGGAGCATGTCTGGTATGTAAACAAAGAGGAGAGACACGATTTGAGAAATCTGCTCATCATGACCTCTCCTTAAGCCTGGGGAATGTGTGAATCACACAAACACACTGAAGAATGCGCACCTACACCCCTGGACACGCACGCACACACACACACGCTGAAGAAAAATACTCTGCCTCGTGACAACAGACATTTTTGACAAAAACAGTCTCACCGCAAAATCCAGCTTGCACCACAAAAGAGTTTCGTGGAGCAATTTAAGCACTTGTCTTTCATTTTGGCTAAAAATTGTTTGAGAGTTAATCCTTCATCTTTAAAACTTTAGCTGACAAAAATTATCTGAATTTTACAGTTAACTTTTAGTCTCAACAAGTAAACAAGAATGCCTTGTATTCTGACTGTAAAGCCTTGTGTGGCAACAAAAATCTAAGTTTTTCAGTCTTTATCTATTTGTGTGAATATCTTTGTCTGTTTGTGTTGTGATGTGTAAAGTTCCCTGAATTTGTTTTTTTGTTTGTTTATTGTTCTTATTCATGCCTCCCTGTGGTTCCTGTTTTATTTTGGTAACCATCATCTTGTTTGTTTCCACATCCTGTCAAGTTTCCCTCCTATTTGATTGCTTCCCCGCCCTAATGTGTTTCACCTGTGTCTCATTGTCGCTCCTGTATTTAAGCCCCTCCATCTTGGTCAGTTCGTCTGTTGTCCTACTTTTATGTTGCAGGTCTCAGTCTTGCCCACGCTCTGGTTAGTTGTTTTGCTCAATTGTTTTATTTTATCCCTGGGTTTTGGACTTCCTTACTTCATTTTACTCTCTTAGTTTGATGAATTAGCTTTTCTTTTTTTTTTTTTATACAAAGCTTGCTTTGTTTCCAAGTTGGCATTTTTGCTTATGGGTCCCTTTTCGTTATCCTGGCACTGTAAATTCTTACCTTTAGGAAGCACACCACAGGTAGAGCATGCACTCTATCTGTGGTGTTTCAGTCACTATAGTTATGTTGTTGCATTGTATTTACTTTGTGCTAAACAGATGAAATAATGTTCTAAAGTTTTATTCATGTTATATTCACTCTCGTTTGCCAACTTCCCTTCTCATCTCTGACCGATGTACCGTGGAAGTTAGTGACACATATTAAATGAAACGTGCTGTTACCTGTAAAATGGAATGCATAAAACGACAGATATTCCTGTCTGCACATTGTTAGAAACATTTTGGAAGTACACAACACAACAAAATATATAACAGGTGTAACAGTTTTTATACAGTAGATATGACACATATTATACATTTTAATTAGTTGGTCATATTTTGCTGAAGCAACTTTATTTTATCTTACTTTGAATTATTTCAGCATTTTAATAGAAAGCTAAGAGGCACGTTGCACACTGACTCTGAGGTATTATGCTCAGTTGCTTGTTGCTTTTCATGACACACTGACACATATATGAGCTGTTTACACTTATGTTTAAAACCTGTGAAAGGCCTCATACTCATACTAGATTGAGGCAAACAGGAAATTTGTTCTTATGTCTTTTTCCTGTCTGTTTCTCACCTCCCAACAGAAGCGAGCTGCACCTGAGGATCCGACATTATCAGTTGAGCCCTGCACTGCACCCACAGGACCACAGACCACAGCGCAGTAACCACTAATGCTGAACAGATGTTCATCAGCTGCCGAAATGGGATGAACTCTTCCTGCACGGTTGCTGGTTTCATTGGGGCTTTAGCTGCATTAAGGCGTCACTGCAGTTTACTCGCTTGCTGTTGTATAAAATCACAAGATAACAAGGTAACGGTCATGACCTAAATTCAATGCCTGCTTTCACAGCAGGGGAGATAGTGTGTGAAACTCATTCTGGGATCATATAGTCTGTGTGTGTCCGCGACGGGTATTAGCACCAGGCTACTGTTTTTAATGTGCCTGTGATTTGACCGAGATCTGGTAACTGATTCTGCTCCTGCTCTCAACTAGCAGAGTGAAAACGCCTCTGTGACCCACTAAGAGATTGAGGGGGATTGAGGGAGCCGTGTTGACTTTGTGTGACTAACCCGGCCACACAGATGGGCCATGTGGGAGGACAAGGGCAACAGATTTCTGGGAAATAAA
>JAPXVT010000014.1:11476062-11487578 GCA_029823135.1 Acanthurus reversus | reverse complement strand
AGAAAACTATTTGCAGCAAAGATTAAGCTTCACAATCTATTGCAGATGGCAGCAGAGACACAGCAGTATGGACGCTGAAGACCTGCAACAGTAACACAACTGAAGGGGGAGTTGGAGGTGGAAATATGTGGGCTCTGACATAGCCACTGTTTATTTTGTCTTTGGCCCTCTGTGGGCTTCCCCAGTACCACTGTCTGGGCCTTTGATGTCACTGAGGTTATTGTTGACTATTCTCTGCTGTCTGCCTCGATATTCATCTGTGCTTCACATGGGACGCAGAGGAGAGAGAGCAAAGACTGCCATTTATTCCTGCACTAATTTTCCTTTGTGATGGATGGCTTTCTTATTGTGTCATTTGCGCCTTTTGAAAAATGCTCTTTGAAGCAGAAGAAATTACCAGCTTCAAAATCATACAATCAAGCACAGTTCTGGGAGGGGGGGAAACTTGTGTTTAGGACACAAAAGACCATCCAAAATGGTGTAAATTATGGAAGAAATGTTCCTGGCATGGTTGATTTATTTTTTATTTTTTAAAGTTAAAAGGCTATAAAAATAAGGCATACCTTAAAAAAGCAGCTGTATGTAAATGTTTTCCAAAAAATAAGGCTGAAAGATTTATCTAGCAATTTTATGATATGAAAAAATATTTTCTATGATTTATAACATATGCAGCAATAACACCGTAACGTTTTTGTGGCTTTGCAGTTGAACAGCTCAGTCATAAAGTAATACAATAAGTCGTCTCTTAAAAAGATTTGCATAATGTCTTACACATACTGTACATTCAGTTTAATGTATGATACAATAATAAAATAGCAGTGTGTAGGCTAAACCATGCAAAGCAAACTTTTCTGTGAAATAGAATTTCTGATCGTGACTTTTTTGCTGGAAACCACATTTAAAATTGCAAATCACATCTATTTACTTATTCCCTCTTGACACTAGCATAACCAAATGTTAAGCTGCAAATCCAAGTCTTTTAGCATGAAAGTCTGTCACGGAAAACAAATCCTACAAAAAGTCACAGAACAAATAAATGAAGAATATCAAAGGCTTTCATATTCAGGCCTTTTCTTCTTGTTGTATTCAGGTTGTCTTTTGTCCGTCCTGCGACCATTGTGACACGACACAGAGACTTCTAAAGGCCAAAGTTTCTTATTAAATTATTTCTGGGTGAGATGAACAGAGGCTGAATAGAATCATTAAACTTCACCAGTTATAGGAATGCATGCGCCGCGCTGCCGTCTGCTGCGAGATGAAAAGCTGTGCGTTTTCATGCTCCTTCAAAACCTTTAACTTGCCATGAAAAGATATGACATCAATCCTGGCAAAAACACAAGGGAGAAATGAATGATACCATTGTGGTCTCTAAACATCAATCATGCTCAATACTTTGGAAAAACAATGCATTTTTGTTTGCATTTCAGAGGTGACAAACAACACTTGTGACTGGCTTAACATTGTCAATTCCCATTACTCAAAACCTGAAGCAAATCAGAATTAAACTGTGGCCCTGTTGCTAGGCAGCTGAGTTCTCTTGACATGGTGGTTAGTTTTTCTTTCATTGCTTGACAAGAGCGAAGTGAAAGGAGTTTAGAAAAACTTGCTTAAGGCGCTCAGAGGAAGGGGATAATTGGAGTCTGTGGATTGTGTAGTGGCCCTTGTGTGGAAACTTCCAGAGCTGGAGACAGAGAGAGTCGGACGCAACAAAATTTAAACTCTTGTATACAAACTTGACCCCGGGACTGCTGCGGGGTTTTCCACACTTCGTTCGCAGAGTGTTTGCCCCAGCGTGGCCCGGGGCCCAGTGTCAACACGGCAGTGTAGAGGTCGACCGATAGCGGATTTTGGAAAAGGCCGATAAAAGAACGAGAGTTTCGAAGGTGGAAAGCCGATTAATTTGCTGATAACGACACTCATCTTTGACTTTATGAGCTGAACTTCAAAGTAACAGACACCTAAATAGATTAGTAAGAGAATCTGGGTCACTGACCATTAAACCTGGAAATCTTAAATATGGAAATGAACATTAAATTAACTTCAGAAAATCTTGGTGTGAGCAGCTTTTATTTTGAGCTATTTTCTGACAAAGTCACTCACACCAGTTTATATTGAGCCCATGCACATTGGTGAGATACATCTCTGCATGACTGGTGGAGGAGGCTCAAAAATCTGCTCCTGGAGCCAAGTTTCGTCAATCCTGAGTTTTTAAGAAGTCCTGTAGATTCTGATTAAAAGGCCAAACAGATAAATCAGTCGATCTCTACCACCGTGTTCAGAGAATCAACAGCAAGCAGCGATGCTGGAAAGCAAGTCGTGACAACAACGACAGTGTTTCAGTTTTATGCACACTTTGAACATTGTGAAGTGCAGACAAAGTCTTAAAAGAGGAACTTTGCAGGGGGCTGAAGAGAGTTTTTACAGGACGTTCGGGGGCTCTGAGATATCACCATCACTCAGATTTTACACTCTCTCTTTCAGACAAAACCCCATCAAGTGAGGTCATCTTGATACTGTAGCCATGGTCAATTTTATTAGTCTGTCTCTTGAAATATAGAAGAAGCTAGTTAAGTAAACAATGAAAAGGGGTCTATGCCTTTAATGACCCGCGGAGGAGCCCAGCCTGTGAAAGTGCACACCCAGTTTAAGAGGGAACCAATTAATGCTGGATTAACATTCATGGTTATTTACAGTTGCTTTTGTGCTTGTTTCTGCACTCCCGACTTCCACACAGAGGAGGGGGAGAGGGAGAGAGAGAGTGGGGGGAGAGACCTAGAGAGGGGAGGAAGGGAGGGAGACGGAGGGGAGAGGGAGAGAGCGCGCTGAGGGGCTCGGAGGTTGTTTGGACGCAAGAGGTGCAGCGAGGTGGCTGGGTCCATTGTGAGGACACCACCTCTCTCATTATGCCCTCTCAATCAACACTCCTGCTCACAGGAAGCCCCTGTAAAGCCCATCTGCCATAGCTAATCTACAGGCAGCCCCGCGCTTGCGTCTGGGCCTGCTACCCTCAGCCGCATTATTCTCAGATCCAAGGCTTCGCCAGGGATCAGCCAAAGCCCATTAAAGTAAATAATAGCCAGAAATGACAGGCTTAGCGAGGATTGGGGAGGAAGTTGAAGACCAGTTTGAGCTGTGAGCTCTGATTAATAGAGAAAAGCATTTTGGGGGAGAGAGGGGGTTAGATGGAGAGAGAAAGTGAGGGAGCGAATGGGGGGAGAAAAAAAATGACCTTAGTCTGGTGCAAAGAATTCCTCAACCTCAGGGTTGTTAGGACTAGTGCTACCATCTGAAGCATTAGCAATCCTTGAGCTACTTTTGCTTTGATGAAGCTCAAACAGGATGGGGTGGAGGGGCTGGGTGGGGGCGGACGATGAGGCAGGGGGTGGGATGCATGCCACGGTCTTCAGAGGGCCCCAAGACCAAAAAGTGTCAAGAGTCAGTCTCAGCAGTACACAGTTTGTGGGTACACATGAAATTAATATCACAAATGCAGGTTGAGAAGTTTTGAAATATTCTTTGCAGTTTTCCTTTAAGGGCCGTGGGTAGTTCTAGTCGGGCTACTTCTCTTGTTTATTAGGGACTTTCTCAGTTATACTTCATATTGCTGTTCTTATATAATTTCTCTCAAATTGCAGTGATAAAGATTAGAGCTAAAATAAGACACCATATAATTAGATAATTAATAATTATGCTTGCTGCTTCTGTGTTTATCTTAAGTCTGTGGGATTCAGACTGTTGGCTGGAAAGTAGCAATCCGTTTGAAGATGTCTCATGTATTTTTTGATATTTTATAATGAAACAATCAGCAAATAAATTGAAAAAATAATAAATTGGTCGACAAACTGGTTTAGCTTCAACTTGAGTGTAAGCACAGTTCAGTTTAGCATCTAACCAAAAAGTTCAAATTAATGTAAAGATGATAAAAGTTTGCTGTGAGATGAACAAAAGAAAAAAATAAACCATTGATTCTACACAAACCGAGATGATTATTTATGTATTTAAAAATATTTTGCTCCATAGATGTAAAAGTCTGTCACTGTCATGCTATATTTGCTTAAGTGTGATTGTGTGTTTTGCATGCTTTCCTCACCACAACAATGTTATTTGTAGTGGAAGTAAGCCTGTTGGTTGCTTTGAAAAGGCCACTTTGTCATGGTCAGCTTAAGGTTAAGCAATTAAGGCAGCTCCCTTGAGTCAAGTTAATGTCAAGTTAGGCATGGAAACCAGTGGTTATGAGTAAGTAAAAGAGGAGAAAAAAACTGAAACAACCCATCTTGGTTAATAGTGACCTGCTGACACCCTGAAGGCATCACACCAAACATGACCCCTAACAGCTCAAGACCACAACCTAATGTCACTGATCAGATCCCGCAGAATATACTGTAAATGCTGTCAGAGCATGCTGTTTTAGCTCTGAGTTATAGTTTAGTTACATTTGGTAAGAGGCACAATAAGTCCAGGCTCAAATTAAACATCCATTACCACAAGCTGTGACTGGCTGGGTGGAGGATGTTTTGGTGCACTGAAAGGATGGATAACACTGATCGCTGGAGTGTTTTTGCTGTCCGTGCTTGGATGTTTATTGCCACAAAAAACAGCTTATTCCACTTTGTGCTTGAGCTCAGCGTTGGATTTAACATGATTTGTCACTGGGCCGACAGTGGAGACGGTCTAAGCGAGATTATGTGAAGCAGTTCCACCTCTGCTTAACTACTGTAAAAATTGCTTATACGCCTGTGAAGGAATTGGAATGCTTTCAGGAAGCGAATGATCAGGCTTGTGGTCGGTCGGGCCGCTTCTTATGGGATCCGCTGATTGGACGGATACCCCAGACACCCGGGGCGCAGGAAGAAACAAGTTAGCACTGCATGAAAGGTACGTTCACTCCTCTAAGAGTATTGTCTATTGATCTATCAGTTACCTGAATCTTCAAAACGTCAGCGAGGAGGAGAAGAAAAGACGCGTGGAGACCTCTGCCTCAGAGATGTAATGAAGAATTTAAGCTCCAGCGAATGTTTTATTGACAAGAGACAGTAAAAAGATATGATACATTGAAACCGACGAGGCCTCTGGAGAAACACTTAAGGTTTCTTAAAGAAGTGTTTAATGGTATTGATTTTTATTGTTCGGCGAACGGTGTGAAGACTTTGACCGGTTTATTGAACGGATTTCGACACATGCTCTTAAACAGAGAGGAAGACGACATTTCAGTTCTTAGATTTAATCCATCAAACAACTTGTGCATTGAATTTTAATAAGCTTCTCCTCTGAAGCATAAGCCACCCTATACACAGCTGCGCTTAGATTTCAGAGGTTGCTGTTCTGCTTATTTTACAGTAGCTTCTTCCTGCTAGTGCCTCTTATGTCATCGTCCTCTGTGCAGGATGTGGTTTGTTTCCCACTCATGCGACAGATGTTAGGACCTCAGCAGCCAGTAGAGGCCTCTCATGTCTTATACAACCCTAGAGATAGAAGTTAGGAGACTGCATGAGTTGAAGCTAAATAGACAATTTGAATGATATAAGTTGGACTGCAAACATATGAAGAGCAGCAACATGTTTAGAAGAGGAAGTGAAAGATGAGGTTTTCCTGTTTTTAATGACCCTCAGTGAAGCCTTAGCTCTTAACAGGCTTGTTGGCTATTTTGGGAATAAATGAGTCACCTCTCTCTCTTTCCGGCTGGTGAATTCAGTGGTTGGAGCCGCATCACAGCTCTTTGACCAAAGACCCCCTCCCTCCCCCATCCAGCCTGATCTCTCCTCTTCAGAGAGCTGAATACTCATCCTTGACCGGCTCGCCTAAATGAACCCTGCTCCCCTTATGTACCACAAAAGTGCCACTGTGTGGTGTCAACCAGGCTTTCCTCCCAGCAGACAGTGTGATTTCTATATCCGTTGTCATGGCAATGTGGCGAGGAGGGAGGAAAATGGGGAGCGCTAACCTCTGGCTTTAGCTGGCTCCCAGGCCAGACGGATGCTTTAGGGAGAGCACTCTGCCTGTTTGTTTGTATGCTGACAGCACTCAGAGAAGGTGAAACAGGGACATGGTGGCGCTATCAGTCAAACACTGTAGTGTTCATGAGGCCATATGGGGAGAAACTGTGGCTCAGTAAATGGCAATAAGGACAACAAAGAATTATTAAGTAGATCTTGTTAATAAAACAATTGAAAAACCAAATCACCGGAGCATGAATGAGATGAGACATCAACACAAGGCAGAGGGAGGTTCAATCCATTTGATTTAAGCTAATACGTTTCCTCAGTTTCACGGGATTGCTCTCAAACACTCCTGCCAGACACACCTGATACTCCTCGAGCATGAATTCAAAAGAACTGAGAGGTGTTTTTATCTAAGATTCTAAACGGGGAGGGGGTTGTAAACGCTGCATTGCATTTGCCCAAAACCCACAATTTAAAGAGGCTGGGAGGCAAAATGAAGACATTGGCATTATTAAAATCAAATCTGGAACGGCTCACATGCACTCCCCATCCTAATGACGAGGGAGTGCCGCGGCCGGTCGAGAGGAAGCGAAACACCATTTTCTATTCATTTGGCAGCGTGCCCAGATCTCATTCAACCAAAAAGTCTTCTCAATCCAAACTTAATCCCAGCCAATTAAAAGATGGTGTTGCTTTTCCTCCTCTGTCGTTATGCTGATGAGACCGCAGTTCATCACCAGGAAGGTAGAGTTTTGTTTTTGTGGGTTGGTTTAAGGAGGGGGGATGGTGGGCAGAACATATGGGATGGTTTTACAAAGCTTCTTTATTAAATATTTGTGTCAAAACGATCATCACCCCAGCCTGATAAACCCATAATGTGTTGCAATGTAATGACAAACTTGAAAAGGGACTGATCTGAGAGAGAAAATGAATATTTATTGACGCAGGAAAATATGCTTTGTGTTTTTCCCCAGCTCCTGGGGGGAAGGTGTGAAATCTAATAAAGCCATTCTCAGGAGGGGCGGCTTTGATCAGGGATTCTCTAAACAAGCAGCAAGTCCCATGTGAAAATAAGATCTATATGCTCCAACACGTGCTATCTTTACATCTCGACTTCTGTTTTTGCTAAAAGAGAGCTGTTGTATTGGAAACAGCTGAACCATTTCATTTGCAGCCCGAGGCAACGTTCTCCTCTCAAAGAAGTGTCTCGATGCGGCGCGCAATGTGTCAGAAATATTTTCCATGAAGTCTATCCTGAGCCACTTCTTAGCTTCCCAAGGTGCAAATGTGCTATTTATCAGAAAACATGTTTTTTTATGGTAATGAGCTCAGTTATGTATTTGAATTGAATTCTATTTTGAACTGTCAAATCTGTAGAATAAAATAAAAGTGTAATTTTCTTTTTGTAAATGGTGTCAAACAAGGTGTCTCAGCAGAGGTTATGACACATTTTTCACACAAAACAACACATGGTCCATGTACTGATTATTGAAAGTCTGTATTTGTAGAAAAACAATAATAAAGGTGAAAAGGATACACAGATGCTCTGGATTTTATCACAATTCTCAGCTCTAAAGTAAAGGCAATGCAATTCGTGTCTGCCTAGTAACAACCCTAACCCTAGTAATCGGACATGTCAGGGTTAAAATGGCATGCAGAAATGGCCAAATAATGTGGCGAGGGGTGATGTGTGTTGCAGCAGAACTGGAGTGATATGCTGATCTGATGATGCAGAGTGGGCAGTGTTGGTTGTTGCTCCATGCAGAGTCTGTGTGTGTCTCGCTGTGGCTCCTCTCACACTCCAGAAGGTCACACAGGAAGTGGCTTACACACACACGCACACACTTTTTGGGCCAACATCTTAAAATAGCCAGAGAGGTCTTAGGCTCAGGCTTCTCGTACAGCAAATAAATATTGTCTCACTATAAACAAGCCTGTTGTTTTGGTAGAATAATTCTTCTTTTCTTCATTAACACACAGTTTTTCCCCTCGCTTCCACCTTAAGTGGCCTGAATGTTTTTAAAATCATCGTATTCCTCACTGTCTGACAGTATCATATATTTATGTCAGCTTTTTCCAACTCTTACTTTTAGTGGCTCCTGCAAGTGGAAAAATAAGATGTCCTCTGCATAATTTTCCCCCAAATTCTGCCAATTTGGTATATTTGAAAACTTGGATGTCACTAGAATATAAATCTGTAGGTTTGAGTGGTTGCCTGCACAGCATGAGTATGTTATGAATGTTCAGTGCATGTTGTGCCATCTATTATTCAGGTTATTTTACTGCTGAGGTCAACATTGAAAGCTTGTTCTGATTAGGCTTGGGTGTATTAGATATTATCAAGTATTGCAACAGATATTTTTCACAATATGTAACAGCTGTTACGGTATCTTCGGGCTTTTATTTTAAGAAGAAAAAGCACACAGAGCTGCTGTAGCGGAAGAGGCAAAGCGCGCTGATTTTTGACGAGGTGGAGAGGTCATCACAGTTTAATTGGCATGATGTGGGCATGCATGCAGCGCTTTAATATACAGATATGAAGGGCTTCATTTTGAAGAAGAACGCTAGCTGTCCGATTTGGCATTATTTTGGGTGTAAAGCCTAGTTCTGATAAATTTTGGAACAGATAACGCTAACTAGTGTCAGCCACTTTATGTCTAGCTGAATAAATGTTACAGAAAAAGTGAAAAACATATTTGCCATAAGTCTAGGTAGCATCATCCTAATGCTTGTTTTGTGTGACTAACAGTCCAAAAAGGTATTTGAGAGATATTCCACGAATGATGACATAAAACGGAGAGAGAATAAGAAAAGTCTTGCGTTGGAACCAGCAAATGTTTCACATTTCGGCTTGATAAACGACTAATCAATTGCCCTAATTATTGTCATTAACGAACTGATTTATGGACTAATTATTTCAGTAGCTTTTGGGTTTAAACAATTAAACCATTACAACTGTGGTTGACATTTCTTATGGAATGCCACACTATAAAAAATAACCCCTGAAATGCCGCTTGCTTGAGAAAAGGAGGAAATCAGCAGCCACAGAACATGTTCCGGCGGGATGGCCATGCAGCCGTGTGAACACACTTAACTAACAACTTCCTTCACATTGGATGCACTTTGACAAACAGCCCTGCTCCTCAGCGCTTACGCCATGTGCCTCAGCATTAACGCTAACGCCCTGCGGTATGGTCGGCTGGACAGGCACTTGACTGATGGCTCTATTAGAGCCCCCCACCATGGCACCTAGTCCCATCTCGGCCCTCTCTCCGGCCTGGACGTGCTGCTGACAACGCACTGATGGGCTAAGGGGAAGACTAAATGGAGGGTCTAAACACACCAACATCCACATTCAAAGATGCACCAATAGACCAGCACACATAAAAACAGACCCGGGCACATGTTAAGGAAGATCCGTGGACGCGGCTGTGCGCACACACACACAAGAACCACACAAGAGAGCAGAAAGGATTTAGCCATGCTTCACCTTTTGTATTTGGTTGGAACAATGGCTTACACAAATACAACACACAGCTGATCTGCACCCCTCCGATCCCACCTCTTTGGTGGCTTGTTCCTGAGACCACCATGAAACATGGAGGCCACTGAAAGGCTGGCTCTTGATAATCAGCTCTGAAGGGGGTGGAAAACACAATTCATATCTCCACTCTTCTTGGGAAAGCAACCACTGGAGCAGGAAATGACAGTGGATGTTTTAATCTTCAAACGGTGAGCACCACGCTCCCTCAGGCTAGATGGAAGAATCTGCTCAAATGTGACGGAGCTGCCTACCCGTTTGAGCTGCCAGTTCTCTACAACAGTGCGGAGCGTTTTATTTTTTTTTTTAATGTTCAGAAAATTAGATGTCTTCCAAAATAATTGTATATTTAACAGCAAACATAAAAAAATTGAAGACTTTTTAGAGCTCTTGCTTTGTTTTTCTTAAGCCTCCATGACATTCACATGCTCTGCAGCTGGGAAATGTAGAGCTTCTTGAACAAGACAGGCAGACAGTGCTGTCCCTTGAGGCCCAGTCCCGCTCAACTCTCCTGTGCAACACTATAAACACCTAGCCCCCCTGGCACCTGTCTTTTGCGGTTGCCTGCTCCCTTCCAACAGCACTCGCAGAGAATTTGCAAGTTGGAGAAATGACATGATGAACAATTACATCCCAACACCTCTCAATGAGTGTGTTGCTCAAAAAGTTTCCTAATCCAAAAACAAACATGATTTAGAGGATTTCTCTCTTCTACTACTTTGTATGCACAAGATGTCAATGTGCAACTATGGTACAGCTTAATCCAAGTATACACAATGCGTAATGATACATAAAACTCCTTCAACAACACTGTTGGGTAGCCTGTAAATAAAAACCTGCTGTATCAAATCAGCCTGCCGTTAATCCTTCACAGAAATGAACCTACTTTGAACACAGGCTATCAGCATATATTTTGGCCACCATGGTTAACGAAACACACAAATCGGTTGCTGAAAGACCTCAGTCTGTTTTTTGTCAACTTGCTGTACATTTATAGCTTTTGTTAGGAGTTCCCAGACTTTTTAGCTCAAGACCCAAAAGAGAAATTCATTGTTTTCCCAGGACCCAAACTTACAAAAATCATGTTGATCAACGTTAAGTTTCTCAGAGAGCAAGAACATACAATTTTGCATGTCTCTCTTGTATGGGATGCCTCGAGCACGTGAGCTGAACTGACCAGCGTAGCAAAAAATAAAACATTCCTCTTGTTCCAATTGGCGACCCCATAAAAACTTGCTGGTGACCTATTCTGGGTCCCAACCCCAAGTTTGGAAAACACTGGCGTGCACAAATCTGCTGCCCTGACAGCAAATCAGGGCTAATTAAAAACAATGCAAAAGTTGCAGCAAAAGTCCAAAGTTAATGCAAGAATGAGAACACGCAATAGCAATTTGACTCCTCAATATGGTAAAACGTGGCCTCCATGTCCATATTTTTCTGTCTTTGGCCTCTCTGGGCCTCCATAGATTTCAGTTCTAGCCCGAAGAAAACAAATACAAAAGAAAGTGGAGAAAATAACAGGTGACATTTACCAAATGCAGTGTCTCTGGTCCAAATTTGGATCGAAATGAGCTCAATTTATCAATGTCAATAACGGTGGCAATCCCAGAATGGAGAGACGTGCATATTAATTGAAAATAATCAGATTAAGCCCTGTGCAATCTGACATTTTGAGATGGGCACTTTATCTTCAGGGCTGGAGAGATGCAAGATTGCCTTCGTACAAATCGGAGAACACTGCTTAATTGCATGTTATCACCCCATGATTGCCTTGGCATTATATAAAACAGTATGGTAATTACTCTACACATAGTGATGTAAATAGCCCCAGGCTGCTGCTCCCATATAAGGAAGTGGAGAGAGGGCACATGGGCTGAACATCTGGGCAAAGAGGTAGCACAATTAGAAGTGTATAGTCAGGTGATTAGCTACATCACACAGGCGTTAGCAGAAACATATATTTGACAGCACCATTCACACTTCGCTGTGAACACTTGATTCTGCGCCTGTTTGAAGAGCTTCTTAAACATGTACAT
>JAPXVT010000014.1:11429419-11439999 GCA_029823135.1 Acanthurus reversus | reverse complement strand
TCGCTGCCATAAATATTCAATGAACTGTCCCAAACTGTTGAAGTAAAATACATGAATTCTTTGAATCACCAGTTCTACGATAAGCGAGTATTAGCCACATAAACATGCTTATTTTGATAAGGTGTGTTTATAGTTTGATTAAATGGTTTAACATTTAGAAAGATTTAAGGAGATTAGACTATTTGTGCTCAGTGTTCAGCAATGATCCGTGTGTGTTGCTATATGGCAGTAGATCATTATATCCATAGTATTTTTGACCCCTTGCAGATAATTTGCATTGATTTTGCAAGATGGAGAAATGTTGCAGTAAATAAACTGCACACAGGTTAAGCTGTTGTCTGTAGAGCTGAAACACTTAGCAGATTCATCAGAGGCGATTGAAAGATTGTTTACCAGCAAATTTTCAACAATTGATTAATTGTCTCATGCATTATCATATGAGGGTTTGCTGCTTTGTATTCTTTCATAAAAATATTTCATACTTAATAAATATAAACTGAATATTCAGGGATTTATGGACTGTTGTTTGGACCAAAAAAGGCATTTGAAGAAGCAAACTGGAGCTCTTGTTAATTTTGATGGCCATTTTTTTTACCTTCCATAGATTAGATTGATCAGTTTATTAAGAAAATAACTGACATGATAATAAACAGTATTAGTAATTATTGGTTTCAGGCCTGTTTTTCTAAAACCTTATAGAATATCTCAATTCAAAGACTTACAGACTGCAGCTTGCTGCTGTAAGCAGATACATCTCTGGAGGCAGAAGCTCAGGGTGAAAGGTAATTGTAAACATGCTGCTATCTAGCTAAGATCGGGATGTATATTCCCTCAGGGCGAGCCCCGGTGTCACACACTGAACCAAGGTCAGAGGAAAACGTGGTAGCAGTCAGAAACCACGGGGGAAATGTAAACTGAAATTCCCAAAATGGCTCCACAGTACAACACGACAGGAAACAAGCTGATCTCTGGTGATGCTTCCTTCAAATGACATGGAATTGTTGCAGTTTTTTTTTTATATTTTATGTTTTTAAGAATGGTAACCTTCGAGCTCATTTTTAATTTCCCGTGCAGCGCTCTCATTCAGAACACTGGCAGGTGTGCCTGACTCTGAGGCTGCCTGCAGCATGCATGGCTGAGCTGCGAAAAAAGCAATGTCCCATGATGATCAGGGACAATCCACTGGTTTGTCAAAACCTGGCAGAATCTCGGGCTCCAGCAATAGCACCTTGTTAGATTGAGGTGCTCAATCAGGGGAGTGCTGGAGTGCCCGGCCAGGTTGAGAGTGGTGATTACCGGGGCACGGCTGTCCAAAGCCGCTGAAATGCTCCACCTCTCCACAGGAGGCCCTCTGACATTCAAGCCTGCATTTTCTGAATCAGTCTTGAGTGATTAGGGCAGCGACAGGCAAAAGGACAGATCAAACAATTATTCCTCCGCACCCTCCTCCCCATCCTTTTGACATGTGGCAGAGCAGGAAGAGTGGTGCTCAGAATTTCTGCCATTTTTAATCTGTCCTAATAGAAAAGAATGGTGGCTCTGTCTGTTTTATGTTTAATTTAAAAAATACACTTTTTAAAAACAGAAAGAAGAAAGCATTTGTTTTTAAATATATTTTACACAGACAGAAAAACACATCGCTTTTGAAGTGAAAGTTTGTTTTTTTAATTAAAACATGACCAAAAGAAATGGAAAAATTCAGTTTCTTACCCAACTGTTATGCAAAAGCAATATGCCACTAATCACTTTGTATAATGGCCAAGTAAGCTCATGCAGAGGCTGAGTATTAAAACCAGGAATGCACGTCACTGTTGCTGAACGTTTTATAACCTGCAGCTTTACAAAGAAAGGACGACAGATCAACAAAAACTCATATCCCACAGCATTCTGAATAATATTTACATAATATTGAACTGCACTGTTGCCTCTGTTCTTGTTTGCCGCTGTGCCGTCTGAGCTGCGGGGACATACAGCAGTAAAAATTAGTCAGCGTGAACAGAGGAGAGGGAGTACACTATGTGTCAGAGCACAAGAGGGCAGTGTAAAATCCCTCCGACTGCCATCCATCCGACTAACTCGCCTCCCACCTGAAACAACAGCCATAAAACCTGTTGTAGGCTGCCAATCTCCAGTGGCTGTTTTCTTCCATGAAGCGCAGGCCTGAGATCTGATTACAGAGGGAAAACTGGACCGCAGTCTGCTTACGAGAGACGGGGGTGACGGTCTTGTATGACCGTTCAGCAGGGACTCCGCTTTGATCTTGGAGGAGAGCACTTTCCATCTGCGTGAACGTGTTTTCAGACATAATAACAAACAGTATTAGCAAATTAATAAAACAGAAAAAGAAACGAGATCTCCTCGCTCCGCCTCTGCTAATACTGACTTCATTCTATGAGGAGATTAGGAAGGAGAAGATTATGGGTAATGAGTTGAAAAATGTGAAATTCAGGGAATGTTCATAGCGTAGCTCTCTGTGAGTGATTTTCGCTCTCTGTGGAGTACTCGCCTGCAATCGGGGAGATGCAACATGAATACAGTGCACCTTGATCCTGTGGAAAATAACTTAAACATCAATAATATCCTCATTCATTCCTTGAGAATGGTGCAGATTCTGAATGCTAAATGACTAACAGCAGAGCATTTGAGTGAACTAATGGGAGGAAATTATATGCTGTATAGGTTTAATTACGTAGATAAAGAAACTATGATCCATAGAGGTTTAGCAACTATAGAAAGCAGCAGCAAAAACACACTAAATCTTAGTCCTATTAGCCACAAAAGCAGAATGCAAGAAGCATAAAAGACAAGTGTGCATGTGCTATCTTTATATATTGAAGTAGCATGCATTGTGTGTGTGTGTGTGTGTGTGTGCGTGTGTGTGAGAGAGAGAGAGAGAGAGAGATATTGTACTGTAGCTCCAAAGTGCAGCCCAAAAAAGTGGCCTGGCGCTTCAAAGGCTGAGGGATTAGAGTTTTTCTATCCCATAATTAATATGACTGAGGAGAGGGCGACAGCACCTGAAAACTGGACAGAGCCGCCAGTATCCTGCTGCGGCCAGAGAGCACCCCACTACCCACAATGCACCACAGGCCGACTCCATCAAAGGCACAATACCATGTTAGCCCCATGTCTTCATTGAATAGGCTTAACTCTATCTTTTTTTCTTTCCTTCTCTCTTTTCTTTTGCTTACAGTGAATTCACATGTCTGATTTAAAGGCCAAAACAAATAAAACGCAAATTTATTTTTGTTCAAATTAAAATTAAAAGCTCTGCTGTCCTGTTGCTGCTTCAAATTTATTCTCAGGAAATGCTTGACATGTTTTCGGCCTATAACCTTTCTGGGTCATTTTTATTTCCCACCAAGTGGCAAAAGAGGCCCCGTTTTCAGCTTTTGTCACAATTTTTAGTTTCTTTTGATAACATCTGCTGCCACAGCTTACTAAAAAAACAATGCATGTTTATCATTATGTGGCATATAAAGACATATTCAAGCCTCAACACTATTAAAATGTCTGTTTAATCATTTTAAGGACATTTGTAAATTGAAAAACCTCATTCTTGACTCCTAAATAAACATCTTTTCTTATTTTACATTCTATAAACTCTACTGTATATTCAGAGTTTGACATTTTCTCCTCTAGTTATCTCATGCCAGAATACAGGTGAAAGGTTACATTGCTTTCAGAGGGAATGCTGATTCGAAATTGCCAGCAGTTGTTTTGGAGAAATCCCTGGTTGCTTTGAAGTCTGCACCCCGCTGAGTGTCCTAACTTTGACACAGAGAGCCATGGCTGCGGCTATTTATACATCTTGTGGGAGAATAGGTTTCCCCCACGTAACAGACATTTTTTTCCCCTTTTTTTTTTTCCTCCTCTGAGGCTATCCCTCAATTCAGTCATGCCATAGAATTGAGAGTTGGTTAGTTGAGTTAGCGTGATAATCGAAAGACGTATAAAAGCGTCTGGTCTTAGTGGATCATACATGCTTTTGTTTTATGTTGTTATTTTCACTGTTGTTGACGATTGGAGGTGCGTCCTCGCCGACTTCGATATAGCAAAGTACCAGGGTCGCAGTCAGAGAGTCCAAACCAATGCATCTCTTACAATTCTCACAGTCTATTGATTCTCCCTCTGAAATTTATGTTGCTTTTCAGCGGGACCCCCTGCTGTGGCCCTCACTGCCTCCCCCACAGGAGGGTCACGGTGACACAAGAGTGCTGGGCCAGATGCCGAGTGATCCCCTCCGATGCACCTCCACTTCCAAAAGCCACATCCATCGCCACTATAGGACAATCAGCCTAGACCTCATTGAAATACCACACACCAAACCTGAATCACCAGCATCGCCCGCTCTCCTGCTTGCAGTTTTTTTTTTTTTTTTTATTCTATCAACAACAGCAAGTGTAAATCTCCGGAGCAAATGCTCAGAGAAAAAGAGATCGGAGGAACAACTGGGGACGATGAAGAGAGGGAAAACATAAAGAAAGGAAGAAAAAAAACACAAGTAGAGAACAAAACAACCCAGCTGGTCCACCTTTGCCACTGGAAGCCAGTGAAGTCACCCTGTGTTTTTGTGAGGGTGCGTGTGAACAAAACGGGCTTTGAAGTTGGGTTACAGCACTGTACTGTGGCATCACTACGGCCACTACTAAGCCCCTGCAAAAATGTGCTGGGTGATTATAGAAAATGCTATAGAATCCAGTCATAAATCAACTAAATTTTCATGCAAATGGCCTCCTCCATGGGGCATTTATGTAGTGTGTGTATAGCAGCGTCAATAGCGCATAAAAGGCGCATTTTGGCACTTAAAAGAGAAATCATTGAGACATCACAGCCCAAATGCACACAGAACCTTCAAGGTCAAACACTGAGAAATAATAAAACACTGACACACAGAGAGACACACACACAAACACACAATCGGGAGGTACAACAAGACTGGAGAGTCGTTAAGGCTTTTATCTTCTGGTTGAAGGAGAAAGATCCACCCGACATCCCAGAGGGTACTGATCAATCACGGCCTGACTGGTTCAAACTGTTTGTGCTGGATTCCACATCTATCACCATCCGATGGAGCTCTGTGTCCGACTACAGTGCTGGAAAAAAAAAGGAGAGCACTTTCAATTAGGGCATGGCGAAATAGATTCACAGCACTTGATTTATAGTGCAAGACTAATTACACAGGCCTTTTTTTTTGCCTAATGCAGGCAGAGCTGAGACTTAGTCTCTTACTTCAGGAGGTTATTGTCTTGTGTTAAATGGCAGGCGAGGGCTGCAAGTTTTCATGTCCTTTAGAAAAGCTCATGATAATGGCATGACGGATAACAACAGACTGAGCCGCTTTGATGTTTCCAAAGGAAATTCTGGTCATATCTCACATGTAGCTTTTTCTAATCATTTATTTGAGGGATAAGTTCAAACCTCATTGAAGACGGCACATTTTAGAGTGAAATTCTATTCCCTCGTCATTTTCTAAAAGAGGAACACATTTGATATAATGCAAACATTAACAAACCAGGGCGGAATACTTTCAGTTTCAATGACAGCTTCTCCGTGGATAAGTGTAGATTATGTCATTTCCTTAAATGTTGCCACTAGCCTATACCTCAGGGGAAGATGGGAAGGCTTAACAATAGGTACAAGCTACAGGCAGAGCGCTGGGGCACGCTGCACCTCATGAATATCATTAGCTGTGAGCTGAATTTGTATTACTTTGGGATTACATCTAACCCTGTAATGCAACCTGATTGTGATTGCAAACTGAAAATATGTAATAACATAATCATATGTAAAGCAAATGTAAAAATACAAATCATGTTGTGGCATTAAAGCCATCCCAGTTGGTTGGTTCTGGGGAAGAAGGCAGGGAGTCTGGAGTTTCTCTTTTTTCCCCTTCACTGAGCCATTTATGTTGTATAATTCAGTGCTGTACGTAATGTAAACGCACATAATGAAACAAGAATAAGTGCTAAATACACATGTGAGATGTCTTTTATTGCCTCAATACAAACAACCTGAAGGCATTTCACTTCTGTTCAGGTAGCAAAAAGAAACCTCTGTGCTGCTTAATTTCACATTGAAATGTACCAGATGGCTTTTACAACTTAATTTATCCACTAAGCACACAATTATCCACCTCCAGCATTTCCACTCTTGTATTTAACACAGTTTAATCAATGCTATCAAGGGACAGTTAATAGTGTATCTCAATCGATATACATCAAATGGAAATGTCTCCTAATGAAGCTGTTCTTGCGTTTAAATGCTCGAGTAGCTACGAGGAAGTCGGTTCGTAACCTGTGACATCCCCTTCACCCACAGACACTGGATCCCACAGTAGCAGAGGTGGCAAAAGCTGGGTGTCAAGTTGGGAATTTAGACACATCTTCCATCACCGGGCCTCAAGGGATTCCAGTATCTCAGTTAAGACAGTCCACACCCTTCAGTAAGTGCTATATCTAAAATGAGAGATGGTATGTGATGGCGTTTTAAAGACAAGATCCTCCCCGTTGACAAGCAATCAGGAGTTCAGAAGAAATCAAAAGATTGAGACTTGGTGCACAAGAGTCTTGATAGTGATTAGGCCTTCAGACAAACAACAACAACAAACACTGACCCTAAAGGGCAGGATTTCCTGAACATATAAATTTTGACTCACAAATACATAAATACTGTTAGTTAATCATATTTTATGGTTTTCTTTCCTATTATTGCAAAATGATTCATAATCACGTTTTTTCAAGAGTAAAATTCTAGGTGCTTGATGGACGTTTACGTGGCTTTGATGTCTGAAGAAGGGTGTGCGCTCAAAATCTCACTCATTGTTAGAATGGTTTATTTTAGTGGGAACATTTATCTAATTTGGAGATTCAATTTTTCTGACTGTGCTTCCCTGTCAAACCACTAAAAAAAATTTAAAGAAAAATTGCACATCAAAACGCAACCCTAAGGAGATTTCCTGAACCATTACGAGCAAGTTGTAGTAAATGTCCAGAAATGCCATATATTTATTTTGATATTCTGTGCAAACAGAACAGAATTACTTAAAAACAATGCATTGACACAAACATTAAATATCTTGTACATAAAAGAACACTACCTTCCTATAATGTGACTTTCAAATCAGAAACACTCAAAAGTTCAGTGTCAATATCCAGATTAATTTCTTTGGCATCACTCAAATCTTGCAATTGCGACTTAAGTTTGAAAAAGCATCACTGAGATGTGAAGGTTTGGATTAAAAAAACCTTTCCACGACACTGACACGAGGTTCCACTCTGATTGAATGTGAGAGCTGCTGATTAACCCCGAGTTAAGGCCAACCGATCCGGACGGAGGTGTCACTTCAGAGCTTAGCTGGAAGCGCGAACGCCACACTCCTCCTTAAGTGAGATGAAAGAATGTTCCGCTTGATATGAACCCTCCTAAACACTCTGACGGATGTGATCGACCAACCCCCCCCCAAAGACATGTGGTGACAACAGATGATCTGCTCAGGTAAGCACCATCTTGCTTTTCAAAGTGCTTTACATTGCGACTCATCATAAGAGGTTGGTTTCAAAGTCGCTGCTAGTCTGCAGCTCGACAGATTTCCTGCCCATGCGGATGCGTGGTGAAGTCACGGATGTCTTGGAGGCACAGGTGATAATAGGGCCTTAATCGCCCTGCTGGTTCTGCTTGTCCCTCTCAATGTCACATATCCGGATAAATGTGGTAAATATCAACCCATAGATGGAATAATGCCTCTTTATCTGGTTTTGTCAGACCAAGGTCTTGGTCACATGAAGTGGGTGAAAGATGAAAGGTGTATATAACATTTGCAGTTTTTAAAGCCAGTGTACTGTCTAATCACCGGGTTAATACTATTTGGAAGGTGCAAGTTGGAAACTCTTGGATTAAAAATAAAGCTGAAATGCGGAATGCATATTTTTGCATGCAAGATGCAAAGACGAAAGCAGGCTGCTTTGAGGCTAATTAGCATTTTCGACACAGGTGATCAGAGCAGACAAGTGTAGAGATCCAGCCTTTGGTCAATGGAAGTTCTGTTCACCTGCAATTACCTCTCATTGTACAGTAATGCAGATAACAAGACACTGCTGAGTTTTTCATACTTTGTTTTTAATTGTGCCACATTTTTGTGCCATAAATATCCATAAAAATACTGTAATGCAAAGGTCTGATGAGATGGAAGGATATTGGCAGAAACATGGTGCTCCTCTCTCTCCTTTTGCCCTCTACCATACTGGCGGTACCTCATCCAGCCATGCCTTACCAGCATCCCTGCTGTTCAATACTGTCTCATTTGTCAAGTATCAAACACGAAATTCAACGCACTGCCCTCGCATATGCCGTGGAAGGAGTCTGCCACGGTGATGCTCTGGCTGCTGGCCAATCCTCAGCTGAATAAACACAGGGGCCATTTGCAGGTTGGCAGACACTAAGATGTTTGTCTTTCAAGGCGATCCACCTCCCTCCCTTTACTCCAGTTGACCCCTTCCCTCTCAAAACGCAAAGGGGAAGACAGCTCAAGCTTTCAACAGCTACAAGTTACTGTGATCTACAGTGCTAGAGCTGCTGTGGTTGGCCGAGAAACCCGGATGACCTGAGTCTGCAGCATTTAAAAAATATAAATTCAAGGTTCTGCGAGGGCGGATATAGAAGAGGAGAAAAAATGTCAAACTTTAGAGGACGTTATATCAAAGGGACCAAATCAAATAGGATGAAAGAGATGGGTTTGAATGATTAATCACTATAATAACAAATCCGATCTGCAAACTGAGACACAGATTAAAATAAAAAGTAAATATTGATGCTTAGTTTAATTAACCAATTACAAGTCGATTAAAAAAAATCCCAATATTTGATTAGAATCATGTCATCAAATGCTGTCCTAGTCACCACCCTGTCCTCTAGAAATTACACTGATTTGTTTTTTCCTGTTTAAATTTGAGGGAAATGTAACTGCAGCCCGGATTATGTCGGATGTGTTCGTTTCTCTTAGGGGACAAAGTTTTTGTTCTACGCAGAAGTTCATGTTCAGGCTGGTTGGTGAGTTATGTTTAGGCAGCAAATGCATTTTGGTAATGTGCCTGCATACCAAGAAATTAGGATGTAGGAGTCCCTGATGAGAAACGTCAAATACTTCACAAGAGGAAATATCAAAATTGTCAACATAAACAACCTGTAAGTTAACCTCGTACACTAACATGCTAAGCTAAAATGATGAAATGGTTACGTTGCATCAGCATCAGCATCAGCATATCAGGATTGTCATTGTAAGTTAGCATGAAAACATTAGCATTTGGCTCAAAGCACCACGATGTCTAAAATACAACCTCTCAGAGCTGCCAGCATGGCTGCTTTCTCAAAGGCTTGCTTAATAGGCTATTTAATAATTTTTAAAATATTTTTTCCTAACTTTAATTATGCTACCAAGAACATTTAACTGGTTATAAAGTAGTCTCTGTGTATTGATCCCACTATATGATTTATGTAAGCAAAAGAGACCATCAGTAAAAATTTTGACTGTTTTGTTATTCTTAGTGCCTGTCAATGAGTCCGATTCTGGAAATAAAGATTATTGAGGATGAATTCAGTAGTCTCACAGCCTGAAGAAAAAGCAAAAGGCTTGTAAGATTTTATGTTGGCATGAATATCGAGCTACATCTTGCTGCTAACTTTTTGTGAACAAAATTTTAACAAGCCATAACATCTATTAGCTGTCTGGTTACATGTGTATGAACTCTAAACATGATTACAAGAAAGTTTACATTACTTCAACATTGTTGGACTACAGTTATTAATCTTGCACAGCCATAAATAGATACATTACCTCATTGCTATGCATCCTGGAAACAACTGTGTTTAAAATTAAAAAAAAAATTAAAAATATTTTGTGTTTTTGTCAATTGCTTCCGAACAAATGCACACGCTAGCCAGATCAAGAAAAAACTAATAAATTGTTTTGAACAAGCGCTAATGGGGGCTAAACATAAAACTATTGAAAAAAATTGCTATCCACAGATATTGTGTCACAAGCACTGATATTGTAAGAAATTAAATGCATTGCTGCTGAATATTACAATTTTTAACTTGCAAATTTATGAAAAACATTTCCTTATTGTGATTGTTAAAAAGCAGTAGAAAACAAATATAATTTCTTGGAGGCACGGTTGGGAAGTTCACAGATGGTGCAGAAACTCACACACGCACATGAGCACATACATTTGTGGGAACATTATATAGATCCAGTGCTTCAGTGATGTATCCCTCTCTGTAAACTCCACCATATTTCAGACAGCTCACAGGAAGACTCTTAAAAACATGAGCATGGTAAATGCAGCTCAGTCCAACCTCCTAGAAAAATGGTCACAAGAAACAACAAAACCCAAAACAAAATGCTGCTCTGAAGCCTCTGTCCTATTGTGTATTCATGACCTGGCTGTTGTTTGGAGATGCTCTTTCACTGACACAAAAGCAAGCAGGCTCTGCTGTTTCTGTCAGTTTAAACAAATAACAATGATGCAACAGGAGTGCTTCCAGTGAATGTGAAATGCACCGTTGAATGACCAGTGGAGCCC
>JAPXVT010000014.1:11368650-11381160 GCA_029823135.1 Acanthurus reversus | reverse complement strand
TGTGTGCTGTAAACACGTTTAAAATGCATGTAAAGGACCCCCGTGACGCTTCTACACACACATGCTTCATATTGCGGGAGGGATAAACTTGTTACCATTCATGTGCAGGTCCACCTACATCTCTGCTGGACTCTCACAGGGGTCAGCGGAGCTCTGGGAGGAAGGATTCCTCCAGCTTTCTGTCATTGTTCTCTCATGACTTGACTGTAAACAAACACTGGCCGACATACAATTATGTCGCGGTGATTTATCTAAAGGTGGCTGCACTGTGTAAGGCAAATAAAATGTAAATAAAAAGAACTGAGCTTCAAAGTCAGGCAGAATTTGTTTTAAATTACAATTACTGATGACTTCCACAAGCAAAAGACATAAAAAAAAATAAACAGAATTAATAACCTTTAACACATTAGCCTATAAAAACATTTAACTCTAAAGTGATATTTTTATTTTTAGAATTTATTTTAAAAGCGCAATTGCTCATTTTTAACTAATTATACAAATAAGCAGGCCTACATTAATGCGGCCAAAGTGTGTAAATAAAAGTTTAAAAGCTTTAGATTTTTCTGTTTCAACTATTTAGAAAGTAATTTTTCACCTACCAATGTTGCCAAAATAAAAGTACCGAAAACATGAATAACTTTAATGTATTTAATCCCTGCAAGTTTTGTCAATCATCCCGATATCAGTGGGCTTCTACATATGTTCTGAATTTTAGTGGGTGGACTTAACACTAAAACCCGATTAAACTATGCAGAAAAATGTGTCATGTTTATATGTTAATACCCCAAATACTTCAATAAATCTGCCAAATCCATGCACGCAGATATGTGCAGCATCACTGGGGGAGTTATGTCGACGCATCCACTAAGCATAGTGGGTCTGACCCTCCTTCCAACAGGTTTTTGACACGTTATAACTCTCGAGTTGTCAGTTTTCACAGTATCTTTATTCCTGTGTCGCACTGACTCGCAGCACACGCTCAGCAAACTGCGGGGAAAAAGTTGCTCGGAAGCGCCAGAAATACTAACGGAGCCAGTAAAAAAAAAACGACTGCTGTTTATGACAGGAGGGACATGATTGCGTCGCTCGCAGCCTATAGGGGAGCAGCAACGTGTTCATTTATCACGAGTGGCAGCGTGTGAGATGACATGGAAAACAGAGACAGCAGAAGCCCCCGTTTCTCCACCACAAAGCCTCATCAAATGACTCTATGTGATGATAATTACACTGCTGAGTGTTGGAGGTGTTGCCATTTCTACTGTCAGCGTCCATGTGAAAGATCTCGCTCGCGCATGCATAGATTTACGTAATATAGATTTAATGTTGAAGTGCATGAGATGTTAATTTGTATCTTTGAGACTCTAGGAAGTAAATTAGGCTTTGCAACATTTGGGTGAAACAAAATTGCAGGATTGACAAGATATATCATAAATGTAAATTTGAAAAAAAAAAATCCCAGCTGCACACAAGTACATGATTCACATGGCAGCAGTCTCCTTATCATGGTTACTGTAGTGGGTTTATAACCTTAAATTATGCACAAACACACTCCCTGATCCGCATAATGAATCAATAAACTGTCCCAAGTAAAAATGTCTATAAAAGATCTAATTTTCCAACTACAACTGCTGGTACTTGAACTCACCACTTAGCCAGATTCATCAATTTTTTGCTCCAATAAGTGCACAGAGTGATATTTTCTCTCAATGCTGCAGTGCCTTCAAAAAGGTGAATTTGGAATATTTTGGCACCAATAAGCTGTTACTAATGCATCCACTACTTGAGCTCTACAGCAGCAGTGTCACCCCAAAGAGGAGCCACACTGCACCCTTTACAGCGTTCATTTTCTGTACGTTGAAACAGTGCGGCTCTGAGGTGAGGATCGCGAGGTGAAAACGAGACTGTGCCAAATGTTAGAGCTCCCGCGAGACCCGCGAGGAATATCATAATTAATGTTTGGGGTTAAATTTTAAAAAAAATGCAGACTCTTGGCGGCCTTCGGGACACAAAGGGAATGTGTGGAATTCCACGTGCCTGTCATTTGGCCTGCAGAAAGATCTGCAAATTGAGTCAGTGCTCACACTTTTCTGTCATATTTTCACTCTCTGCACAACAGGCTGGAGTCTGTTGTTCCTCCTTCTGAGGATGGAAACAGTAGATGTAGTTTACTGTAAACACACTGCACTTGTGTATCTCAGCAGTTTTGTTGGCACGAGTCTTTGCTCTTACAGTAGTGGTTGCATGAGGACTTTAATAAATTTAGCATGTGCTTCTTTTAAAGAACTACTTCAGGCTAGTTATTTTTATTGGAGATGACAGTGAAGAGAAGATTCTGGGCTGGTGATAATCAATTGTCAATGTCTTTCTGCTTTTTCATAGCGGGAAGTGAAAATGGGAGGAGGGCAAAAAAATAAAAAAATGTTTAAAAAAATCCTGCACTATCATCTCCTCCTCTCCATAACTTTGTTCCTTTCGGTCTGCAGATCAAAGGCCTCTGAAATTGGTGTCCCGAAGATGTACATTGTTGAGATGACAGGTCGACAATGCGGAGAGAAAGCGTGGTCTATCAGACATGTCAGCCCGCAGAAAGGAGAGGGAGGAGAGGCTGAGAAAGGCCTGGGTGTCGATTTAATACCCCAACTGGAGGAATTTGAAGCTTTTAGCTGCGGCCAAGTCGGTTTCTCTTCACTATTCTTCCAGTTAGCGTTTGTGATCCATGTGTGTAGGGGGGTGGGGGTGTCCTATTTACTAAATATGTGCGTCAAAAAGGCATTAATAAATCCAGATATTAAGATTTTAATTTTTGAAGAAAGAAAAGATTCAGTATTGATTAGTGGGAGGAAAGTCATAATTTATAGAGAGATATGGATCTACCCAGGAAAATGAGGATGCTCATTTTAAGTCAAATTGTGTGTGTGTGTTCAGTGTGTTACTGTGTGTGTTAGGGTTTATCTAACAGACAGACAGACAGAGTGAGGGACACACACACACACACACATCGGAGCGTCTTGGCGTTGCAACCTGCTGCTCCAACAAAGACTTTAATAGTTGAAAAGCATCCGAAGTGACTGCAGCTCAGACATCCACAGAATAAATATTTGTATTCATTTGAGAAATGAGGATCTGAACAACGAGACGAACCCCCGACAAAGGCACAAAAAAAGCCCACGAGCCTGAATGGAAGTATTGTCCCCGGCTTTGAAATTCTGATTCACCATATCATAACCCCTGCGAGGAAAAAAACATCAATATCCCCGCGGAAAGGACACGTTTCTATGGAAAACTAAAGAATTTTAGCGCATAACAGATCTGGCGCAGGAAAGGGGGTGGGGGGGTCTGAAGGGATCAAAGGCTCGGCTCAAGAAGGCTTTTTGCGTGAAGAAAAGATGGACGATGTTGACTTTTAAGTGATGGCAAGATTTTTGGAGACCCAATTTTTTGCAGCTTGAGTCTTAAAGTGGCTTCAAAAGCAGCTTAAAAACAAAGTTTCCACATGACACAGGGGTTGTTGCTTATTTGTGCATTAATAAATATCAACCAAATAAATTTTTTAAAGCAATCGATTAATGCTTACGATAAAGTGAAACAGCATTTTTTTAAAAGAAACAGTTCCACGCGGTTTCCTTAATCGCCTGTTTACGGATCAAGAATCAAATATCAATGACATGCATGGATTAAGAAACATTGTTATTCAATATAATCAGAGATATAAATCAGTGTCGGCCTTTTTTCCTCCTTTTATATGCTCAAACTGCGTGATTTGAAAATAGCTCCAGCACACCTGGAATAAGAATAAAGTCATGTCAAGCTATTTTTTTTCGGCCGACGCGGACCTGGAAAGCTGATGGCTGAAATGTCTCAATTGTAAGGCCCACGCACATTTTTATCCATACGCCCTTTCAGGTGCCCTGACACGCAGGCGGCATAGAAACAACACTAAAGTAAACAGGACTAACAGGAGACTAGTCCCTTTGTTGTGCCAAAGGCAGCTGCCCAGCCCTCTATTATCCCGGAGCAGACTGACCGCATCCTTCCCCGCTGCCCCCTCACCAACCCACTGCACAAAAAGAGAGGGATGTTCTGCTTGCATGGGTAACACTGTCGTTCCAGCCCTTAGCAGTCCTCTTACTTTCTATTGAAAAGAGTGGGAGTAGTGGACACAGCCTGATCTGCCGAGCACAATGGAGTCCCATTGGAGTGAAAGGAATGAAGGGGCTGGACATTTCTGAAAGAGGGTCGGAAGATTTAGAGAAAGAGCGGAAGTATTGTTGTTGTGCTTGATTTCCTTTCCTAACTAGGGATGGAGTGGATGGACAAACCACTTAAACTGAATTTACAATTAACAGAAAAGAATGGGCTCATCTGGGCCTGAGGTGGATATACAGGATGTCATTTAATACTGCATTTCATATTAAGAAGAGCTTAATCTGTTTTGCTTCTTAATAATCACAATTGTCATAGAAATAATATTTCTCTGCAAAGCAGTCATCCTTGTATCACTGGAAGTAGAGAACAGTTTAAAAAAAAGATTATATTTCATGCATAAAGCAATCTGAAGCCATTTAAATTTTGTCATTTAACATTTTCAGACTCCGACATAAAATATTTTTCCTTAATTTCTTCATCTTAGGTCAGATTTCTGTGTATAAATGCTCCACAAAAATAATCAAAGTTAAGCAAAAACAGCAAAAGTTACTCCAAAAACCAACCGTTTAAATTAACAGTAATGAAGGATCACTGGATACAGTTACAGCAGAAGAATTTATATGAAATAGTTGCCTGGCAGAAATGGAAATGGGAGGGCAGCCCGCCCTCAGGGAGTCCCATGCTGGCAGGGTTTATGTGGACACACACTTTCGACAGGGATTGAATGTGACCCTGTTGTTTCAAAATGGCCTCCTGATTTATATCCATCAAGGTTTAAAGGGCCTGTCATGTCTGCTGAAATAGAGGTGTTGACAGCCACACTCGAGAGCTTCTCACTCATACTGTTTTAATGTTGATGTTATGTGCTGCATAAGCGCCACGTCCAGGCATTCTGCGCCGAGGACCAGTGCCATTCTGCGGCTCATGTTGCTTCGACTTCCTGTCTGGGTGGCTGTGCATCCACTGTGTGAAAGTTCACAATATTCTGCAAACAAACAGATACGTTTCAGGCCTCGCGTGCTACGAGTGGTGTCTGAGATAAACAGTCAAGTGACAGGAGTGACTTTAGATCATGCAACTGGCTCCTTGTGCAAAGAAAAGCTGCACAGACCAGGTATGACATTTCATATCACAGTATCCATGTCACAGAATGCTGCGTAAACCCAGGTGAATAAATGCTGGTTTTTAACATAGTGCCATGAGACTGAAATCCTCTGAGAAATTCTCGCAGCCCGAGAATCCTCTTTGAAGGCACATTCCATAGGTCACAGTGCAGACACCACGCAGTCACGCCGTTTCATCCTCATCAACATTTGTGCGGGCCACACAGCCCTGGGGCCTAAAGAAACACGCTCGGGATTTCTCAGTCTATAGTTAGCGAAAGGCCAACTCCTCTGGCTCCGCTGAGCAGAGACAGGACTGACATCAGCGCAGCCGGCTCTCTGATTGGTGCAGGAAATGGAAAAGCAAAATCAGAAAGCATTTGCAGCCTTATTGTGTTTCAGCTTCTTCCACGTGCACTGTAATTGAGATTCATTGTAGGTGTACTTACACTACATGCACAGTGGGTCTCGCTCACTTTGTGTAAATACAGGACGGCCTATGTTTTGCTGCCAGGTTATTCAAGACTCAAGCTTGTGCTATTTTAACTCTGTGCATACTGTGACGGTTCACGCTCTTATAAAGCCTCTTGTGTTATAATTACATCATCTTGAGCCTTGTCATTCAGACACTAGCATGTGAAGCATGTAAACCACATGGCCGGCTATATATCAGCCTGCTTTGTTTGACATTTATACACAGCTGGTCTTGTGCAATTATGAGCTTTCTGTTCTGTTAAATATTTAATGCCTTGTAAAACAGCTAGCTATTTATAATGTACAGTAAATGCTGCAAATGCTATCCATGAGAGAGGAAGAGGCTAAGTGACATGTGCACAGTAAACATGATGATAGTTGTAACTGTGTGCAAGTTTCAGATGCCAGCAGACTCCCATAACTCATCACACTTAAGTTTGGATTCAAAAAACAACACCCATATATTATGGAACCCAGTAGAATGATGCGGGGTGCATGTCGCCAAAGTAAAATACAATTTTACATCATTTACATGCAGTTGCTGTGATTTGAACCGTGAAAATGATACATAGTGGCGGTAAAGTAGTTCAGAGCCTTTAATTAGAAAAGAGCAGCAATACAACAATGTTAAAATTAAAAAAAAAAAAAAAAATTACAAGTCTAAGTCTTGCACACAAACCTTTACTTAAAAGTTAAAGGGAAAATTCGTCACATTTCATGTTGATGTCCTATCAGTGTTAATGGTAATGTAGTGAAATGAAGCAATGAATTCCTCAGTGTGTGCAATTCTTACTGAGAAAGTTGAGTTCTCCTACATGAGGAGCTCTGCTGGCAGCGCCTACATGCACCAGGGTGAATGCAAGCTTCTGATGCTCACTTGGCAAAAGCGAAGAAAATGAAAAGATTTGTTTTTAAAGGGTGTTACGCCCTCTGGCTACCCGAGCTAAAAAGCCTGATGTTCTTCCTTAACACCAGTGGCATCACCGGGGTCAGACGAAGAATGGATTTTACAGCAGGAAAACTCATATTTCTTGATCATTATAGGGCGTACGCCTGAATCTACTAATTCAACAAATAACATTTACTTTTAACAATGACTGGAAGTCCACGTGAAGTTGGTATACAAACGTCACCACTACGCTAACAGTAACAACAACTAATGGATGCTACTTTTGTCTAGTTTGTGGTGATAATGTACCATGAATCTCGTGCTGGACAGCATTAAATCTCAGAGAAGATGCAACGACAAAACAACGACGATCTCTGACAATCTCATGGTTTCCGCGGTGCGGATGCAATACAATGCAAGGTTCGTAGAACTATGAAATGGTTCCTGCTGTCTGAAAATGCCCATGAGGTAGTGATGGGTATCTTGGAAGTTTGTTCACACAGTGATCATACAAGACCTGATTTATGGAACTGATATTAAAACTTCCACTACTTTTCCATACAGTTCACACAAAACTACTAAACTACTACTAAAACTGGTAAAGTAAATAATCAACAATAAAAAGATAAATAACAAGATGTGACCAGGCATTTGACACCCACTTTCAATATATTACAGCTAGAGATAGTGCTACGGTGGTGCGACAGACACATTTTGGTCAGTACCAAACAAGTATGCAGTTGAAGAACTGAAATCCTTAACTTAAGTAAAAGTAGAAAAACCTCACTGTAAAAATACTCCATTAAAAGTAATACCCCTATACTAAAAAGGTTATTTAAGTAAAAGTACAGACATATTCTCATCAAAATGAACTTGACGCGTCAAAAGTAAAAGTTTCTTCCTTCACAGTGTTATTATAAAAAATTTTAAGTCTATTTTTATGACTTACAAATACACACGAGCATTTTAACATTTTAGCCCTCAACATGGAGCCAGTTTTAGATACTTGGATACTACTCTGTAGATTAGAAGTATAGTACTGTGTAATGTTTTGCAAGCATATCAAGTTTTTTATGTAAAATATTGTAGTAATTTTAAGTGTTGAAGAAATGTAGTGGAGTAAAAATATATTTGTCCCCTCTGAAATGTTTTAAATGAGCAAAGAATTGAAATAAGCAGGTAGAGTTTGAGTCTGTCAGAATTTATTAAGTACAGTGCTGAAGTAAATGTAGTAACTTTTCACCACTTAGTACATGTATTTTATAGGCAACTGCTGCATCTATCCTTATTTAACAAAGACTGTGGCCTAGTGGTCAGTGCGAGGGCAAAGAGAAAGTGGGTTAAGTAATGCTGAACACATGGTGGCTGAATATGTGAGCTCAAAGCAGCGTCCGGCTCGACTCATGTCAGTTTCCCACCGCGGGGAACTTGACGTGTGGGAATAGAGGCTCCATGCATGGCTGCCATGCATTGGCCCTTACGTTTTGCACATGTAGGTAAACAATCCCGCCTTGTCCACTGAGAGGCCTGCGTTTATACATGAGTGCAAAACATGTGTTGCGGCCAAAGTCGCATCAAAGGTCACTAAGCTATGCTTTGAACACTTCAAAGCTGGGGGATGAGACTGTAGCTTTTAAGTTTTATGGCAGGTGTAAGCAGGGGTTGCTGACCAGCCCAGGGTGGTCTGCTCCCTGGTCTGCAAGAGGCTGCTGGTGGTTAGCGTGGTAGAGGTGGTGGTGGTGTTTGGAGGGCCAAGGCGTCGGGGGCAGGGACACGACGGACCAGCCAGGCTGTGTCCAAAATGTCTTCATGCAGCAGGCCACATTTGGAGTCCTTGGATCTGAAAGGGTCTCTGGGAGCAGACTGGACACAGGCAGACGTCCACTTCAAGGGTCTCTGGTTTCAGAGGACCCCAGCAGGGAACGTCTCAGGCCTGCGTCAGTCCCTTTTGGAAACAGATACATTGGCAGAGAGGAGCGGAGGGGCCAAAGCCTGATGACCATACCACAGAGTGACCACAAGACTGCACCCGCCCCTGACAGACCAGAAACAGACCCTATAGCAAGTTCAAAGGATCCAAAGGGGTCTTGCCAAAGTTCATTTGCTGGAGTTCATTCATCTCAGCACCTGATGTGGTTCACTGCTTCTTGTTTTGTGAGACTTCAAAGGTGGCAAGAGTTCTTATTCGAAATGAGCCATCCCGCCTTCATCACCCCTGTAAAGTTTACACCCCTTAAGACCATTTGATGTCATTACTTAAGAACAAAATCCTATTTTCAGATGCTCTCCTGAGCTCATTCTAATTTTGTCATCAATTGGTTTATGTGATTAAGAGTAGAATCTGAATATAATGACAATTTGGGATGGCAGCATGGGAAGGTTTTTAGAGACTTTGTTGATTTTCGCTCCCACTCACACAATATCCACAACGAAATGGATATCGCCTGAAATGACTCTACTAACAAATATGCCTCTGCCTCAAGCTGCACAAGTCCATGTTCTGCAGCAGAGCTCCAAATTCACACAGTTGGGTGTGCTTTAAAACACCACATTATGAACATTGAAATCAACACAAAGTGGCTTAATAACTCCTCCGGTGACAGAGCCGGCTAAATTGATCATTTTGAATGCTTTACAATATCCATAATTATGCGAGTGGAATACAAGGTGCTGTGCATCTGGTTGATGATCCTGGAATGACAGGTCTATAACAGCAGCCCCCCCCCCTGCCTCCTTGAGATAGTTGGAGACCCACATGCACATTGAGAAAAGCCATTACAAGCCCAGGGTGAAGCAGGTGTGTTTGCGGCACTTCACAGATGGCTGTGAACGTTGTTAATGAGAGAATAGTAAACACTAGCAAACTTTTATCTTTGATGCGAGATTGTTTTACCAAGTGCGCGACTTGAACTTGTCAAAAGCAGCGGACTGTAAGGTCAATGCACACTTATGATTTGACTGACCCCCGCTAATAAGGTCCTGCCCAGATACTTAGCACAGTTTATGGACTCGCTGACGTACATTTTACTGGAGGTTTTTGCAGCCTTTAGATCACCAACTCTCAGGCTTTTTTTTAGCTGCATAACAAATAGTAGAAATGTTGCACGTGTGGTCCAAGGATAGCAGACCTCTCATCAAACCTTTATTAATTGCGTCCCATTAAAATGGAACATTTTGCAACACCAGAGAAACATTATCCTCCTCTCTATTTTACCGTCGTACTGAGGTGCTGAAGTGAGATGATTAAAAGTGCATTACCTGGGCCTGGTGATTCCCTGAATGAGCTATGCTAAATTGGTTGTTTTCTACGTTGTGATTAATTGAACTTCCATAGCCACATTTCAGCACGCTTTGTTTTTCTGTTCCCAGTCATAACCTATTATTAAAGACAAATTTTCAATATCTCTCTGGGAGTCCAATTAAGGATTTACATTGTGACAGTATTTTTCACTTTAATTACTATACGTTGTGCAAGCATTGATGAATTTCCTTATTTATGAAACAACGCAGTGGAATAGAATTTATCAAGTAAACGGATAGTTAGGTTCTTTAATTGCAGTTTCTTTTCCGGCTGAGCAAAACAAGCAGAAATCCAAAAATCTGATGAACAATTTCAACAATATCTGAGCTGGAAAATGACTACAAAGCAGGAGCTGCATATGATTGCGCTATGAAGATGAGACAGAAATAAAAAGAATGGGACTTTAATATTATTATAATCCTCAAATACTCAACAGTAACTCAAAAACTGCTGTAATATAGCACCACAGGGTCCTGAATCACAATAGCTTGTGGGACTTAGCAGAAAATGTATGGTCAGTGGTATTAATTTCATTTTACCTCATATTGGGCAAACAGTTGGAATCCCTTTGTATCTAACAGTGTTGTAAAGCATTAGTGGATGCCAGTGATGCCTTGTGGCCACTGCGCTTCACTGGTATACAGTGTTTGACACTTGCATTCTGGGATTCCCTCTTAATACTACAAACCTTAAATGCCTCATTGTAGGAGACGACTGCAATAGTGTTGAAGTTAAGTGGCTTCAAATTGAAATTTCCTGTGGGTTTGCAGCCTGCATATGGAGCCAATAAAAGTCCCGTGGCCCCGAATAAATGTTAATTTTTCTTTTTGCGGGTCTGCAGGGTAAGAGAAATGACGACAGCTTCTCCGCTAAACATGCAGATGTTCTGTGAATAATCATCTCATTTCTTGAACGAAATTTAATAAATAAAAAGTGGGACGGCAATCCTCTTTCAGTGATGGTCCCCTAGAAGCAAGGCCTGCAGTAGTATGAAGCTACCCATGGCATCGTGCTTAATGCCCAATTTTCATTCAGCATCTATACCACCTCCTTTGTGTGACCCTGCAAATATCCTCTGGGCCTCTTCATTAGTCTAGTCTATGGGGCCTGTGTGCAAAGGCTCTCCAGTTAATTTGCCCCGGCAGGACTGTTTCCCCTACTGGAGATGAGCAGGAAAAAAAAAAGCCTGCCTCAGTCTCTTGATGCAAATATATATATCAGGGTTTCTCCATTTTTTAACATATTCTCTTCATCCATTATGAGTGCTTCAGCAAATCTCTCACACCACTCATTGGCTTGTTTATGGCCAGCTCTCCGGTCTGATCTTGTCATGCGCCGGTGATAAGAGCCCGGCGGTGGATCATGGCTATAACAATTTTTTTTCTTTTTTTCTGCATTGTTTGGCCGACCACTTGCTGCTACAATTGACCTGCGAGTGGAGCTGATGACCAAGATGACTAACCCCTGGGGAGCCCGAGTCAGGGAAATCATGCGAGAGATGGAGAGAGACACAGAGGGGAGAGCAAGAGACCAAGACCAACTTGCACAACATGGGCATGCGATCACACAGCAACACACACTGCACTGAGTTTCCACGCCGCTCTCAGCGGCTGAGCCCAGTGTATTTCAAGCTGGAGCATCTGAGGCCGAGGAGAGATGCCACATTTATGCAGCACAAGGCCGTCATTTCTTTTTGGGTTCAGGGGCTCCTAGCGAGACGCTGGCATGATGCGCCTGCCTCTGACAGGTGCTGCCATCCCGACTGCGAGGCTCGGCCACCAACCAGACAAGAGTTGTCTGCTTGAGCTGCAGAAGACCCAGGAACGTGCTGGGAGCGTGATCCCAACTTGGCTCTGACCACAGCACCAATCACTGGAGCTGATTTAATTGTGTCACTCTTGGGAGAGGAAAAAAAAAAAGTTGGGGGAAAATAGAAGTAAAAGGGATGGTTGCAGTGGAGTATGAACCAATAAACGCAGGATTTTGTGTTACACCTTCAGCTTAGAGTCTAAAAATCTCTCCTCAGCCTCCAGTGGGGACTGTTTTTTTTCCCTCAAATTGTCATGGTAGGGTGCGTTCTCCAATAGGTGTAATGTTGTTTGTTATCAGAGGCAGACACGGAAACTGAGTGAAGGAACCGCTTTTACAAGAGACAAACTCTCACCATGAAACATTTGGAAACATGTCTTCCTCCACTGCAGGGTTGTGAGGTTGCACATGGAAAACATTAAGCTCTTTACAGATTGAATAAGGATGGGCCAATAAATGTCAGGAATTTTCAGAAAGCGGTACGAAATCAGACAGGGTGGGACTCCATCACTTGCCTCTAATCCGGCGTTGCATTCATTACGAGAACAAGCATTCCTCACCACATCCCACCTTGCAGTTTGCTGTCTGCTCTGTAATTAGCACAGGCAAGCTATTGTTTCCATGACAGCAAGAGCGAGCAAGAAGCAGACGAAACATAGACAGGGAAATAAAGAGCAAATGAGAATAATGTAGACCAGGTGGACATTTTGGACACATCTATAAAACAGTAATGAGACATTCACAGTTCACCTGGTAGATTCTCAGTGCCACTCCTCTCTGCAGTGAAT